>JAGFZM010001012.1:885314-932726 GCA_017657215.1 Limnothrissa miodon | reverse complement strand
ACTGTATATATTCTTTTTAATACATCCTCCTTCTGCACCTGCTTAACAACTCCTTGTTTGCCAAGTCAGGCAGTCACACTAAAATGCAGAACATGGAGAAGTCGCTCTCTGTTTCTAAATGGATTTCATACTGGAGTTAGAGAAGTTAGACAAGGGCAAGCAAAGAATGTGATGCAACAGATTCCCACCAGCTGTTTTGTTGGGAGTTTTTTTTTTTAACCGCGAAAAGTGCACTGACAAATTATAGATTCTTCTATCGATGTGAACTCTGCTACAAGTCATCTGTACAAGTCATTTTTCCTTTTTTGTTTAATTATAACATTCTTCATTTGTATAACTAAGACACTGAGCATATTTTTACTGTGCAAAAAATACACACATCAGTCTAGCCATGAATTATTGCCGACAGGATTTTTCCAGACAAGTTTGTCCCCATTTCTGCTCATCAAGGGGCTTTCAAAACAACATGGAGTAGAAAATTGCGGTTTAATTAAATTGACTTCATTAACTAGCGCACTACGGGGGTGCCGACAGAGCCTGACATTAATGAAAGCATGTAAAAGAACTATCAGCATTATTGTTTTCAAGATCATGATGGGGCTTTGAAAATTTAATTACAGCCAAAATACATTAGTCAGTGGAGACTGGAAACATGGAACCAGGGACCCCATCCTTCAGCAAGCCGGAGCTTCATTGTGTGGTGGGAAGGGGCAATTTTCTAAATTGTGGATGGTTTCATAATTGCTGTAAGTGGCAACATTACCAATCAGATGTCGACTGGCCACCTCCACTCACACAGCACAAAGACTTGAACATCCCTAAAAGTATGATGGTGTGCGTGGTCTGGACGGGGGGGGAACAAAACAACCGGACATTCTGACGAATGACACTTCAGACAGGATTGAGAGTAATATGAGTTCCTTTCAACATCCACTTGATCTTGAAGCTCATATTCGAGAACTCGCCTGTAGATTTGACAATTATGTCAATTACAATTCAAAATATGACAAGAGGCCATCATGTCCACCCTTCACTCTGGCCAACATTAATGAGTGTCCAAATGTATTAATTCAACACTCAGACAAACATGTTAACATGCTGCTGTATAACACTATTGCCGTTTCCTTTACAAAAAAAAAACTAAATTGCCTCCTTTACATTAAAAAAACAACAAACATACACATCATGACAGCATTGAAAGGTTTCAAAACCAGGTAACCAAGACAAAAGCAAGTCCTTCACACACAATCCTGGATTTGCGCCATCTGACAAAAGTAACATCAGTGCATCAGTAACATCTGTTGCATCAATAGCGTACGGCTTTAGCAGAATCTCCTAAGTTCTCAAAACAAAACCCACTTTGGACAGATAAGATGGCCATGGGGGAAAACTGTGTTCCTGGCCACATGCGTCACACAGAGAGGTGCGAATGAGATTTGTCAGCCAGCCTCCGGGAGTAAAAGCACTCAAAGGCATGTTTGAGACGGAGCACAATGCGGCTCGGTACAAATGAGAGGGGAGTTGGCTGTGAGACGTTCCCATTAAACCCCAGACAATCCATCACAGAGATTTCACTCTCGTTTTTTGAACTCAACCCCCACCACACACACACACACACACACACACACACACACACAGTAAAGAAAGTGAAAGAAGTGGAAAGAGAAGAGAAATGAAAGCCAAGTCTTGATAAGAGACACACTTCGCCATCACAGACACGGAGGGGGAGGGGTTACACAATGATTCCATTACCCTCCCACCCATCCAACACACACACACACACACAAACACAAACATGAACACAGACACACACACATACACACACACACACACACACACATACGCACGACAGGTATACCAAATCCTTTTCATCTATTTATCTCCGACTCACGCACAGTGATAAAGCATGTAATAACAGCTGGTCTATTAGTAACAGGCCTTTCTATCATTGTGGCATGTTATTATCCCACTGCTACAGCAGTTACATCACTCTGGGGGGGCAATGTGTTCAAAGTGGGCACACAGCGGGGATGGGGGTGGGGGTGTCGGAGTGTAGGGAATGAGGTTGGGGGTTGACATGGGGGCCATGGGGGTGGGGGTTGGCATGGGGGCATGATGGGGGGCATGAGGTTGGAGGTTGTGAGTTGACATAGAGGGCATGAGGTTGGCGTGAGGGGCATGAAGTTGGGTTGGGTTGAGGGTTGTAGGAGGCAGTGAGGGGCATGTAGGGGTTTGGCGTGGGGTGGGGTGGGATGATGAACAGACACTAGGCAGTCGGGGCGGGAGAGGACAAATCACTACGGCGGAGAGACATTAGCAGGCGTGCGCGGAGCGTGCAGGAAATCCATTTATGGTGGCTGAGAGGGGTGATGAGCCTTTGTTCCCTGACCCGCCTTGGGACAGAGTGTGCTAGTGCTGGTGCAGGCAAGGTGCGTGTGTGTGTGTGTGTGTGTGTGTGTGTGTGTGTGCGGGCTAGGCGGAGGAGGGGTTACTTGAGGAATAACACAAGGCAAACAGCACACATGGTCACACACTTGCTCCTGCTCTGTCTCCAAGGCTTGCCTGCAGACACGCAGTCTTAAATACAGATGCACACATACACACACACACACACACACACACACACACACACACCCACACCTCACAAGATCAAGACAACAATAAGCCTTCTGGTTACAGAGAGAAGGGAGGAGAGAAAACAGGTGAGGGAAGGTGAGCACTGAGTTATTCAAAGCTTTACAGTGAGGGCGTGGCCGTAGAGATAGAGCTCTATGAGGTCATTTCAGCAAAGGCGTGGCTATGGAGACTGACCTCTATGGGGTCATCACAGTTAAAGCGTGGCTCTTGAGACTGACCTCTATGGGGTCATGACATTTACACAGTGAGCTATAATAGAAACATGTCCATCGTGTATATACTATACTGTATATTTTCTGAGAAGGAACAGATCACAGGGATAGTGAGTGTAAAATGATCCGGTCTAGATTAGTCATAGTGTTCAGTTTACAGCTTGAAAAACAACAATAGCAAGAAACACAACTAAATGTATACATACAAAATGAAACATGGAAATTTATGAATATACCTGTGTGTGTGTGTGTGTGTGTATATATGTGTGTGTGTGTGTGTGTATGACTGCATGCAAGCGTGTGTGTCCCTTTACTGCATAACATCTGACGTTTTAGTTTGTATCCTCTGTGAAATGGCGTGTGGTGTTATTATAGTAAGTATAGTATTATTTTGTCTTATTAGTATTATAGTAGAGTAAAGTAGCCTGAACTACACAGAACTCATGGTGACTATTACCTTGACTTTCCTGTGCAACTTCTGCTTGACATCCACACACTTCTCCATCAGCTGTGTGAGCTCAGAACGTTGGATAGATACTTCTGGACCCTGGAGCTCTGAGCACAGAAGAGATCTATGGGGAACGCGCACACACACACACACACACACCTCTATTCAAGGCAGGAGTTGCTGAACATTAGATGCCTTTGTAACTGAATCCACCTGACACATTTAGGCATTTACCAGCGAAAGGCTTCAACCCTGGTTCTTTTTCTCCGTCGCCTTTCGAAGTCAACACTGTAATGTGAAACAGTAGGCTCGGGCGATGCGATTGCGGGGTGTAACAAAATGAAATTATGTCGGAGCAAAGTGCTGTAATCCCGGCGATTATTGGATCAGACTGCCAAATAACGGCCACTTAAGGACCTGCCCGCCTGAAAGGATTACCGACACCCTATTGGGCGCGCTCATCGTCGGCGGAAGGGCCAGAGGGCCCCCAGCGCTGGAGCTAAAGCGACAGCACATGGCTCACAGCTCGAGCCGCTCCACAGGACAGTAGAGGGCGAGGGAGCGAGGGAGCACATGGCGGAGACGGGACCTGGAGTTCCTCAGAGAGGAGACTCTGGCTCCTGTCATGTTCGGCTGCCGTCGGCAACGCTGACAGAGACCAGGAGCGGCCGCTTGCCTCCACTGCCACGGACAAGGAGGCCAGCATGGCTGTCCATGTTCACTATAATATCAGTGTGGGTAGGAGAAGATCTGTCCATGTTAACTCTAATATCAGTGTGGGTAAGAGCAGATCCCACTGAGGGCAAGTAGCCACACAACCAGACAAGATATGGAGAAGCCTCATATCTACAGAGACAAAAAGGGGATTACAAGCACTAAGCACCCTGACTATTAACTACTCGATTCATCTTAATGAGCTAAGAAGATCAATAGCTTCAAAGGTGAAAGGTGATTTCCTATCATTATAATCTCAGGATTTTTTCAATGTGGCAGTGAAATCTATATTTAATGTGAGTATTCAGACGCAAGTAATGGACTAAAGTGCAGGAATAAATGACTGTACCTTAGTGTGTATACCAGAGAGTACTCGAGTAGAGGACAAGGCCTTTGATGACTGTACCTTAGGGTGTATACCAGAGAGTACGTGGACAAGGCCTTTGATGACGGTACCTTAGGGTGTCTACCAGTGGATCCAGAGCTCTCTCAACATCATGGCAGCGACACACCTGAGCACTGAGGCCATCAGACAGCAACACTACCTGGGAGGAGGAACAGCAGAAACAGGGTGTCAGTGTAGGTGTCAGCGAGAGGAACGGTAGCCATGCTGGCATAGAATCAATGTCAAATGATGTCATAAAATAAATTCACTTCCAGGAACACAGTTAGTGATCAAGGTTCAGAAGCTTGCTGGTACAAATACTAAATAGGTAACTGTTCATAAAATACATCCAATGTGAATACAAGTATAAAATGTGAATACACAGTTAAAAGCATCCAATTACAAAACTGTCGGTGGTGAGGAAGAAATGTTAAATGTTAAAAGACAAATTAAAGGAGCCGTGTGGATTTGTTAAATTCAAACATTTTGTATGTAGTAATTAGTATTAATCCTTGAGTTTTCCGCTGGAACAAAGAAATTACACAATCTGACACTCACAACTACAGAAACATTAGTCAAGTGTGAAGCACCTGATCTGAACAGTTTCTGTGTGTTTGATGTGTGAAGTACTCAATTTAAAGGTTAATGTTCTATATTTGGTAGTCCATGACCACCACTGACATACTTTCTATCTTAATTTCAATATTTTCATGGACCATTCCGACTCCACCATTCCAAGGTGGTAGAAAACAGACCGCCAGTGTGCGGGCTATGTAATTAGTTTAATTGCTAATTAAAATCAGTAATTACCATTTGCTTACTTACTTAAATAGAAAAAATGTAATTTTGTCCCTCAAGGGGGTATTTTCTTGCTGACGGTGACTTCTAGTTCTGGCTGTATTTTTGTGCTGTGCATGCTATTTGCACATGGCACCAAAGCAGACTTGCTACAAATACTTTGGGCTTACACTGTGCTTTTGATCGAGATAAAAAAAATACACGCATTCTGTTCAGGAAATAGAGATCCTCATTAACTGCTCAAACCCCACAGCCAAGGCACACACAAACTTTTTCTAGGAGTTTCAAATCTCTGAAACAAAATGTTTTATTGGTGTATGCTCCCAAAAGCACACAGATAAGTTTAGAGCTCCAAACTACACTTTATGAAGAGTCTGTTAGGGATGTTCAGCAACCACCCTCATTACCAATGCTCTTTTAAGTTGGCCCTGCCTGTTTTCATCATTTGAGGATGATTCTTGCATGGCTGACACAGGAAAAGGGCAGCCTATGAAAGGGTTGCTATGGTTACCTCCCTTGATGGAATCAAAGGAGAAGCTATTTAACTGGCCAGTGTCCACCTGTCTGGCCCACTCCCTCATGATTTCAAACACAGCACCGCTTACTTTCATCCACATTTGGTGTCTTTGTTTGCGTGTGTGCATGCGCACATGTGTTTGTGTTTGTGTGTGTGTGTGTGGGGGGGGGGGTTGATGTGCATGTGTTCAGGAAAAGAGTCGGTATACAGTAACCAAACATTAAATACAATGTTGTAGCATGTTGTGCAACTTCATATCCAGCATAGGGAGAAATAACAACAAACTTGCCAACAACATTCAAGACTTTCACATGGATTTGCCGTCTCAGCCCGAACCACTACTACAGCTATGGAGATGCCTTGCCGTGTGCTGTTATTCATTTGTATAAATTACATTTAGTCAGCTGAATTAAACTAGATTTTGAGGCAATTGTGTGACTTTTAAATACACTTAATTCCTCTGTTTCAATTCACTATTGAGTATGTTGGATACTAAAGAGAATTGTATTGGAAGAAAGACAAAAAAAAATCTGTGATCATTTATAAGCTAAATCCGGTGTGCTAGGAACTCAGACTGCTTTCAATAGGTAAAACAATGAAAAAAATTGACATAACATTCAGTTCATTTTCCCATTTCCTTTCAGTTACAGTGTGTTGGTCGGTTTACTGGTCTATGCTAATCCTAATTTCAGTTTTTTGTTTTTCCTACAAACATCACTCAGTGAGCCTGAACAACAGGTTCTCAACAGAACCTGGAGATAGTCTCTGGAGCGTTGGAGAAGAGTACCTGTCTCTCCAGCTGCATGACCTGGGCCTTCAGCAGGTTCACCCTCCTCTCCTCCAGCGTCTCCTCCTTCCCTTCCTCCAGGAGCTGCTGATACTGGGCCCTGCAGGGCACAGAGACCACCCCCCCCCCCCCACACACATACACACACACACAAACAGTCCCAGAAAATACACTGTGAAATCCACATCAGGCTGGACTTCAAAACCTCATCATTAGTGCCCTTAGAGACCGAGCGCACAGCGCAACTGGGACATTTATTTTCAAGTGGATTTTTCTCCCCTTATCCGACACATATCAAACTGCAGTTTCACACAAGGCAAAACATGTGGCCATACGTCTCAGCGAAGGTGGAAATAACTGTATTTGGATCTGACGTGTGTTTCCTTTAGCGGTTATCCACGGCCTTAGCAAAGGCTTAAGTCAACACCACCATAGACCACTTGTGTTTATGAAAGCATGAGGTTGTTGTGCTTTGTTTTTTCACCTGCCTCTCCAATGTAAGGCCCTATTCAGCCTATTAACAATCCACATGGGAATAATCGAATGCATTTTGTACCAAAGCTGTGAGGAAACGTTCCATGTTCTGCACATCATTCGAGATGTAGCCCAATGCGTGTAAGCTCACTGATGTTTTTCCTGCATTAGAAACACCTATAGCTCACTTAAAACACTTGCCTCAGGTCTTCCAATTGCTTTTTCAGGTCAGAATTTTCCTTCTGGAGTTGCTTCTGGGAAAGCAAATTCAAAACAAAACAAAACAAAAGTAATTCTCAGAAATTTTGCTACTCTTGTTCTACATTCTATTTTATGTCCTGAGGAGCGTGTGGCTAGTGTGATTGCAGTACCTCACTCGTGTCAGTCATTTGAGAGACATGTTCTGGATCACTGGTGCTGGTTTTAGCAAAGGAAGCACTGCTGGTCGAGACTCCACCATCTGAAGACAGTCCTCGGCGAGCCGTGCCCACCTGAAGGAACAGCAAATGAAAGCGTGTTAGCATTTTTATGCCGAGCGTTGGGTCCACGAGAGTGACGCAAATGGAATTATTGTTCACCCAAACAGTCGTCTCCTTTGTGGTGTAGACCTTTTCACACCATGCTGTATTTCCCTCTTGATTCTAACCATCATACAGTAGATTTAGATTTCTATTTAACAACAACTTTTATCTTTTACCACCACCCTCGCCTCAATACACAAACACACACACACACACACACACACACACACACACACACACGTCAGGCTAATTCCTCAATTTAAATTGATTATCCACACTGATGGTAAGCTTCTTTCTCTGATACGTTTTCAATCAAGCTGGATTCACAGCCGGAGAGCGTTTTATCTCGGCTGGTGTGTGTGTCATTAATTCACCGCTCAGCCTTGTCTATAGACCCCCATAAGGCGTCTAAAAAGCACGGCGATTTCCCCCGGCCTCTTCCTCTGAAAGCCCAAAGAGGCTTGCTGGGGAGATAGAGATTAATGGTAATTTATGGCCTGTACATCCTGTGATGACTTCAACCAGCCGCTCCCCCCCACCCCTCTCCACTAGCCACCAACCAACTCCACTCTCTCACTCTCTCTCTCACTCTCTCTCTCCAGTGGATTAAGAAGCTATCAGTCCTTCACAGCTTAAGTTTATTTAAGATGGAGGGAGGAAGGACAGGCAGGGGCACGAGGGAGGGGGGGGGTGATGTTGGAGGAAAGGGGTGTGGAATGGGGGCAAAGTTGAGAGCAGTCTGTAGACGTTTTTTTTTTTTGCTTTTCCCCCCTTTTTCTTCCTCCTCCTTCTTCTCCTGTTCTTCTTCTTCATCTTCTCATTCTGCCGCCAAGCCAAATTTGCAAAGGTGAAGAAAGACGAACGGGAAAGAGAGGAAAAGAAGGAAAGAAAAAATGGGGGAGGAGGAAGAAGGAGAGGGGAGGAGGAAGACAAGGGGAGGGAAACAGGGGGAAGAGGCGGAGTGTGACGAATGACAGCCCCAGACACATCTGGCCTGAAAATGCACGGTGTTGAGGAGTTGTGGGAAAGGCCGTTTCGGCTAATCCGGACCGCGTCATGCTTTTCCCGAGGGGCTCCTCGGCCGCTCTCAGGGCCCAGTTTCAGGGCAACCGTAGTGCTAGGAGGTATAGAAAGGAGGGGCGGGCATGGGTTTACAGTATCAGCCACCAAACTGGGCTTCCTGTCTCTAAATTCACACCTGAACTAGTCTGGTCTGCTCCACCGCTCCACTGATCCAAAGGTTCCCTTTAACTGACAGACATTTCCATCTGGTCCTGAATAGAGGCTGCCAGAAGTGTTATTGCGTGCTCTCTTTTCACAACGAATCCAAACAAATCAGATGAATGAGGGAAAATCAATATGTCATTTGGCGTCTAAACACGTTAGTGACTTTGACGTTAGCGTTAAGAAGAAGGCCAAGGGCCAGATTAAATCCACCCCTGTAAAGATTCAGGCGATGAAAAACAATACATTTGTGCCTGGAAAGTTGAGCAGTTTAAATCGCCCAGGGCAGAGCGATCTTTCCATGGAAACAAAGATCTAATGTTGCAGTAGCCAGAATTCAGATTGGGAACAGCAAAATACTGTTTGGAGTCAGGAGAAAACCAGGCAATTTCATAGAATATTCACTTTCCAGATGATTACATTCAGTCTCTATCACAAATGCAAAAAAGAAAAATTACAAACAACACATCTTAAACCTCAATGTCAACTAATCGGATTTGATGACATTTGAAAAGGGCTAGACAAATATAGTAATAATGTTGAAAACATAAAACTCTGCTTTGAAGAATACTGCACTTCCAGAGTCATGCCAGTAACAGTGAAATTTGATTTCTTCTCTTTTCACCCTTCAGATAGCATCCATGCTTGCCATGTAGAGTGAGTTTACTCTTATTGTACAATAAATGATCTGATCCAAAGTGTGAGCTATACCTTGGCTAAACCTCTACACTGAGTGTGTGTGTGTGTTTGTGTGTGTGTGTGTGTGTGTGTGTGTATGTATGTACAGTTAACTCTCTCCCTCCTTCTCCTCTTTTCTATTTATTATACAAGGGAGTGAGGACAAAGCCCAGGCTGAAGGAGCTGCAGATAAGGGAAGAGCGCCATCTAGTCTGCTGCCACCACACTGCACCCATGGCTCTTTTGTTTCGAGTCAACTCGCAATTATTGTCACTATGGTGAGCGAAGCAATGTTTCACCATGGTTCAGGTGGTGCTACGTTTAAGACAAATAAAAAAAAAACAGTGGACAAGCCACATTTAGCACCTACACATTATACTGTAGATGCACCTGCAGTTAATCTGAGTCCCAGTCTATGCTACTTGTTTCTGGTTTCTGCTTCCCGGGAGACATTCCAAGGCAATAAAGTGATAAAACTCGTTGCAGCCCACTGGAAGCAATAAAGGTAGATTGTGGTGTCATTTTACAGTCAGTTCATCAAAAACAAGCTTTGCCACAAGTGTACTTTTATGATCTTAGGGCAGATTGCCGTCAGGTTTAAAACACAGGGTTTTATTGCCTGATCAACTGCGCCCACATGGTAACCACTAGCGACAAGCTTGAGTTGTTCTCCTAACATTGATAAGATTGTGACAGTATGCCCATTTTTTTCTTGGGTTGAAGGAAGGAGGCTGGGGTAAATGGACTGGCACAATTGGTCTGCTCGACAGGCTCTCCTGGCAAGGACTTAAAGGGTGTGCAATAATCCTAGGCCATGCCGATTGGGGGTATTACACCAACTACCCCGAAAAGCCTTTTTTCTCAGCTGCTTCCAATGGCCCATCTCCCCTTATCTGTGCCAGCAGGAAGGGTCAGGGCACCCTACCAACAAGCCGCACACTGTGCCCCTGCATCACTGGCTCAGCAGCAGGACGAGAAGGCGGCCATGGCAACGCTCAGCAAATGGAAGTCAGGGTGGGCACTGGGGTGCAATTACCATGGGGGATGGGCTAATGCCAGTGTTAGCACTCTGACAAGGGTGGGGTGGGGGGGTGGGGGTGGGCTATATTACGGACATGTCAGCTGCGACTGTGCAGGGCCACACATTTTTGTTGGCTGATTTGCTTGAAACAAGCCGAATGAAACTGGTGTAATTATGGCTTTGTGGTCAAGGTAAACAGAAGCATAATTGAGGAATCTGACAGGGGAAGGGACCCATAATGGGGCAATGAATGAAAAACATGACCCACTTGATGTGCTAGTTATCTGCATGGAACCGTCTCTACGCAACGGTAACATTCTCAAAATGAGTTCAGGGAGATTTGACTGTTTACTGTCATAAACAAAAAAAAAATCTCTTTCCATCTCATTTGCAGATAAATATTACCTACTGTAGCACTGAACCAGTCATTGCTCACTCACCGCAAAGTTTTCAAAAATGTTCATGAAGTTTTCATAGGAGACAATAATGAAGCCACCTTGAGGGGGTTCGGGGAAGAGGGAAAAGGGGGAGAGTAGGGATAAGGAGGTGCCCTCTCCTCTCCTCTCCTCTCCACAGAGAAAGTGCTGCTAAATCTTCCCTCTGGTGTGCTTATGAGAAGTGAACATGGGCAGCATTAATCCCAGTAGGAAGTCCTACAGACAAGACACGTCCAGTGCCAAAACAAGGGGCTTAATTAGTGAGCAGTTCCGGTCTGACAGTCAAGGCCATGACCTTACTGTGGGAATAATGAGCCAGGCAATGTTTGGGGGCCCCTGGCTTTGGCCTGCCCACAGGACAGGGGTGCTGTTTGGTGCTTTAGACGTGCGAAACTGACAGTTTCAGGTGACCGCACAGTGAACCGTACACTTGGCACCGGAGAGCTGAAATATTTTGCTGCCGAGTGGGGTTGGTCAAATCTCTGTTTTGTGTCTTTTGTTTCCACTTGGTGAAGCTAGATAAGATTGGTCAGTTCATCTGGGCGCGCTCGCTTTGTTCTTGGGGCCCGAGCAGCTTTTGAAGGGCGAGGGAGAGAGGGGGCCATAAAAACTTGGACGCCCTCCGCTTTTTCAGCACAAGCTGGGAGAGGGGCTATCCAAATAATACAGTATGTAGGCCGTCTGTGGGGGGCTCCTCCGCTTTTTTCTGCTGAGAAATCGACTGTGAGATTGGCCGGGCTTATGAAGTTGCTCATATGTGAAATAACTTTTAATGGTGGCTTGAAACACAGAAGCTGACAAAATCGAAAAACTTTGAAAACAACAACAGCATTCTAGTTTGAATGGTTCTGACAGGTTAGCATAACCTCAATTTGGTGGGATGGGTTTGACGGTGAATGTTTTTTTGCACAAAGGCAACAAAGATTCATCATCCAATTTCGCTCCTTATGTTGTTCAGCAAGGATGATCTTCTTTTAATGACACATAAACATGCAAATTCTTCCACTGTCTTGTCTGAATAAAACTAATTTGGTCTAATTGGGGGAAAAGCACCAATTACAGCTTTCATTCTTTCTCTAAAGTGGAGATGTGTAGTTTTATGATTGCTCCGACAAACTGAAGAAGGCATGGGGAAAAAATCTTTTTTGCTAAACGAGGCCTCTCGAAAAGTAAAATGAGGTAAAATTAGGTTGCTTCCAGTTTGGATGGGTTTCACCCCGCTGAGAAACTATGCAACAGAGCCCTGTAATCAACCACAAAAATAAAGCACTGCAGTAAAAGCTGGGAGCACCCACAGCTCATCTGCAGTCTGTGACTGACACAACTAGATAGTCGTGCTGTTTACAGGCCAGCAGTGCTCTTCATTTACCCTATCGGCTCCCAGAATGCACCTCTCCTGGCCAAGCTGTTTTCCCACATCGGATGTGTTTTCTGGGAGAGGCTCTTGTGGGAGCCGTATGCCATTTCCTCTGGATCTGTACGCCAGCTATTCCTCAGATCATGACAATAAACTTCTCCAATTTCCAAGCAGACACATGATCCACCTCAATCCCAGGAACATCCCCTTACTTGCCCGGGCCACAGCTACAGTGGCGCAAACAATATTGCTGCAATGCACTGGTGAACAGCAGTCAATACTGGTGAAGAAATAATGATGGAGAAAACAAAAAACCTTGCTGAACATCTGTGGTTTTGCATCTTGTCTATGAGAAATCACATGATGTCATTTTTTGGCATGGAACAGCAGTGACACCCAGTGGTAAACATGAGACATTAATTGATCCCTTGTGGTGGTTTCTTGGCCACTAATCCTTTAGGATGTTCATTACCATGTGACTAGCGCTGACATTTCTCAAAAGACAACGCCACTAGCCTAACTAGCAACAAAGCGACTCTTGTCCGGCGCTCAGTTCTCAGAACCACCATACGTGCCAAACCTAATGAAACAGTGTGTGTATTATCCTCACAGGCTTCTCCACTGGGACATTTCACTGGGCTGTGTTGAGAGCATGCCACACTTCCCAGGCAAGTCCCTGACAGACATGCATCTGGACCATCTCATGCAGCTGCCGGCCAAAAACAGGCTGGGCCCGTGTGACTGCGCAGGGGGATTAATCCAGGCTTTCCGCTTCCTCCAGGATCTCGTGAGAGACCGGTGCGGCCACAGACAGTCTGTGCTTATGCCCATTAGCCAGCTCCTGAGAATGGGACCGACAGACAGCTTCCTGCATCAGGCCTCACCAGTAGCCACAATAACATCAGTAACATGCAATTGGTTTGACAAGCCTTAATGAAAACAACCATCTTCAAGGTGGTGTCAGGATTCGTTGTCATCTTAATACAGGTACAATTGTACAAGCCCTCTTCGGTAGGTCCTAAAAATGCTTTTAATGTTCAGCAATGGCATCCGCTCTCGAGAGAGGATAGTCATGGAGCCTCAAGCCTAAAGCAACAGTATTAGGATAACCTAGTCTGGCTAACATAACAGGCCAGGATTGGCACAAACATTTTCCTGAATACATTAAAGAACTCAGATACAGAGCTAACTCTTTAAATATTTTTTCAGCTCTGCACAAGAATCCCCTCCGCTGCTGTTTACTTTAGTAATTGGCAATGGGCACTGGCATCTTGTTACTTAGGCGTCCTAGGGCACCACCTAGCTTTCTCTTCCCTATGGCCATGAAAGAGACACCCTGAAGAAACTCGTCTGTGGTGCAGCCCTGTGTTCTGCTCTCTGGTCCTCATCACTGCTGCCTGCATGATGATGTCCAGCAATAATAATCCAATATTTGCTTTAAGTCTAAAAATATACTTTAATTCTGCATCTGCCACAAAACCTGAGCAGTACATTTCCATCCACATTAGTTGGCCAATGCTGTGTGGAATGCTCAGGTTAGAACCCGCGGGTCCCCGGACACAGGTTCCTGGGGCAGAGTTTGCAGACTGTAAACGAGTTCCACTAAGGTTGGATACAGCTTTCTGGTTCCAGCTGGCGGGTACACTGTCTCCAAGACAAATCACTGCTTCTTTTCAAAAGCCCAGATCCCCCCACCCCATTTCTGAGTGATAGCGGTTGACTATATTCCACAAAATAAGGCGTCATGTCATGATAAAACCTTTTACAGGAAATATTTAAGGTAAATGTGAATGGGATGTGGGCAGTCTTTCTATTGTTCTATTGTATTTGCATGCATGACTGAATTGGGCATTAGGTGGAGCTATAACTGAAAAGTGGCCCAATCACCAAAACATCATATCTATCGCTGAGTGGCCAACTAATCTCAATCAGCACACAGTGCTGCCCTATTGATGAGCTAGAGAACAGTTCATGAAAAGGAATATTTTATTTGACCTAACAGAAGCCCAGAGTATAGATTCTACAGTCCAGGGGGTCCTGTGGAAAGGTATGCATTGCTGCCTAAAACCCAGATTAATTTTTGGGCCCATTAGACTGTGCGGCTGGGAACAGAGCACTATCTGTGACTGCAGCATGTTGAGTAAATACTGTCACAGCGTTTAGACAGACTGAACAGTGTTTATAAATCCACCTTGTGGATGGAATCCATGAAATTTATCCGCAATGTCAAGTCATCCACTAAATTGGACTTTGTTTAACGCCTTGCCCACACCTTGGCAAATGTCTTCTCTCTCTCTCTCATTTCTTGTGACACAATCAAGTAAGCATAAGCCTACATTCTGAGCTGAAATATTTTAAATGTGTTAGAACATTCCGTATAATATGGTTATGACTTAAATGTCCGATAATTTTGCGTTATTTATTTTTAACATAGCCTATTGTAACAAAATTTAAGTTTGGAAAAAAATGTAAATATACTTTATTGTTACAGCACTCGGTGAGTATTCCAGATACTCCAGGTGGTGCTGTTTTGTCTGTTGACCATGAAAACTGTTAACGTTAGCCTAGTGTAAACAGTCAAAACTTGAAATCTGGCAAAAAAAAACTACTCTCCTTAGCGTGAATGTGTTGGTATAAAGTGTATTTAATAGAAATAGTGGATGTTATCGGAATTACTAGTTCTTACCTTTGCTGGATGCCTGTTGGACCTCATGGTAATGTTTACCCTAAGCAGTCGAACTTGACAACCAGATGCAAACACACACCGACAGTTTTAGTGTCGCAGAAGGAATATCTAGGCCTAGTCAGATCTTACATGTCAGATTAATATAAACGTTTTCTGATGTGGCAACAAAATCGAAAAAAATACACAAAACCTAAGAGAAACTCAAAGTGTTACAACAGCAATACAAAAACTAGACGGTCATCTTTCAAGTTTCGTGCCTCCTCTTTTGACCTAACAGGACCCTTACAGTAACCCAGTCTTAAATTTAATATGATGCACAATTAATTTAATAAATAGCATACATTCTTTATATACATACACTGTAAAATTACTATAAGTTCACAGTGAATTTAATTAACATCTTACTGAAAAAAAATATTGACATCATATTGAACTCAACATATAAATTTAATTATTGGTTACCTACAGGACCTTACGTACGGCCATCCTTTTCCGGTTTTCACTTTCACACGTGGGACAAATGTGACGTGCAGTGAAGTTGATAATCGGCATCTCCCTATGAAAAAGTGAAATATGTTTCTGTTTTGAAGTATTTCAGTATCTTAGAAATGGGGAAATTAAACGTTGTTCTTTTGAGGTATCTTTCCCGGGATGATTTCCGGGTTCTAACCGCAGTAAGCATCCTTGAATCCTTTTTGTTGTGGCTTTAGCTATAATGTTAGCATTTTAGCTACTTGAGCTTAACGTTACTTTACTACTGAGACAACGTTGCTGGGAGTTATACATTTACATTAGTATAACAGAAGGCTAGCCTTCTGATGTTACGACAGTTATCATAATTATTCAACTCCTATCCGTATTACCCGTGTAAGCTTTACTTAGCTATCTGTACTTCTTCAAATCCCAAACAGTTTAATGTATGTCTTTGTGTATTGTGTTTCTGTACTTTCCTAGGTTGAAATGGGAATGAAAAATCATGAAATCGTCCCAGTGAGTCTTGTCGCCTCTATAGCCAGTCTCAGACATGGGGGGTGTAACAAGATTTTGAGAGAACTGGTGAAACATAAGCTTATGGCCTATGAACGATCAAAGAGTAAGTTTCTAATTCACTGTAACGTTACTGTAAACTGACCTGGGGAATAATTTTTCCAGTGTCGTATGAAAGTGGTAGCGTTAACGATCTCCTCGTTTCAGTGGTCCAAGGATATCGGCTTAATTATGGAGGCTATGATTACCTTGCTTTGAAAACTCTGTCATCAAGGGATGTCATCACATCTGTTGGAAATCAAATGGGAGTAGGCAAAGAGTCAGGTAAGGTTAATGCTTTGCTTTTATAATGACATGAGCAAGGTAGTAGTCCCATCCTTTATTATATTTTATGTAGCCTTGTTTAGTTGCAGTTTACCTCATTAGATGCTATTGCATAGGAATTAGTATACATAGTTTTGGTGCTTGCATTTCAATGAGTTTCAAGAGTTCACCATGTTGAAACATTGAAGACTGTTTTAATGTTATTTAACATCTTACTTCTTAGACATCTACATTGTTGCCAATGGCGACGAGCAACAGTTTGCATTGAAACTACACAGACTTGGAAGGACCTCTTTCAGGAACTTAAAGAATAAGCGAGATTACCACAAGCACCGGAACCGCATGTCCTGGCTCTATCTCTCCCGCCTTTCTGCTATGAAAGAGTTTGCTTACATGAAGGTAATATGAAGGGGTTACTCTCATGAACAATTGAACTCTCACAGTAAAGGATAAATCCAACAAGTGGCTCATTTGACCGTTTTTAAACGCCTTTGTGAGGCTCACTGATTCTTGACTTCTTGTATACATGTGTTTCAAGATTGAGAATGGAAGGTGGTGGTGGTTGTTGTTTTTGTTGGAAGGTGGTGGTTGTTGTTGGTGGTGAAGGGTAGTTGTCTGTGTCTGACCTCCTCATGTCCCGTAGGCTTTGTATGACAGAGGATTTCCTGTGCCAAAACCTGTGGATTACAACAGACATGCAGTTGTAATGGAGCTAATCAATGGTTATCCTCTGTGAGTGAGCTTTTGATCTTTGTCATTTATATCATCATGGTTAGAATCTCGGTTCATTAGTCCTTTTTCCATGGAAAGAATTATTGTATTAAAATTCAGAACTTTTAGAATGCAGAATGTTTTTCTAATAGAATAGATTTGTGCAGTAGATCTATATTTAATATAGACTGTAAGTTTCCTTGGATTCTTGTTTTTCTGCAATCAAATGGTTTAGCTTACTCATAATGATCTGGGTTGGGATGTGTGTTTCCACATTTCAGATGTCAAGTTCGGGAGGTGGCTGATTCTGCCGCTCTGTACAATGAGATCATGGAACTGATCGTCAAGCTGGCCAACCATGGTCTCATCCACGGAGATTTCAACGAGTTCAACCTCATGCTTGACGACAACGATCACGTCACCATGATCGACTTTCCCCAGATGGTGTCCACCTCACATCCTAATGCAGAATGGTACACACAGGACTGTTACTTTAACTCTGTAGAGTAGGAGGCCCGCAACCCTTTTGCCCTGTGGTGCCAATATGAAACCCTCTTCGAAATAAATCGTTTCTAAGTTTCATACATGAAAATGCATGCTACAGGCTGACATTCATAACAGGATGCACAATGGGTTTGTGCAAATTGTTGTTATAACCAAAGGTGCTGCAACTAACGTTCTCACTGCTTAGGTCTTTAATCGTGCTTCTATCATATCTACCAGTCAGGAAGTGGGTATGTTGTCATTCAGCAAGCTTAGTTTGTCTGTCCTTAAAACATATTACAAGCAGAAAACGTGAAACAGCATTTACATTAACCTGATCTGTTCACATGGACTACATAAAAAAATATATTTTTATTCTCATATCGGAACGCTCTATATACCCGCACCTATACCCGAGAAGGAAATGACAAAGATGTTGGGTCATCTTTTTTGCCTTAGGAAACCTGCGTAAAACAAAACTCTGCAAAAAATGTTCAAAGCCAGTAGTGTGCATACACTGTAACACACTGTGGCTTTTCAGCAAATGGGCATGCATTTCAGGGATTGCCAACCCCTTCTGTTGTTTTGAATCTGAATAAGTCATGCTCTCGGTTTTGACTCGGAGTGGAAATGTCTCAAACTAGATGAGCACGACTTATTCAAAGTTGATCTTTTGAAACATGCACTCTTTTGAGGTGGCATGTATTTTTGAGAAATATAATAGTTTGCACACTCATGTTTCGAGGCATCTTTTGTTAATAAGATGTAGAAATGCCCTTGCCTGTAAGTGGTGTAATCTTGTCCATCTTTTCACAGGTATTTTGATCGCGATGTGAAATGTGTCCGAGATTTCTTCATCAAACGATTCAATTATGAGAGCGAACTGTACCCAACTTTCAAAGACATAAAGTAATGTACCGCACATAATGAACACAGTGTCTTAATGTATTGTCTTTAATGAAGCATATGGGTTGTTAATACCTGCCTACTTCTGACTGTGTAGGCGGTCGTGTTCCCTGGACGTGGAGATCTCAGCCAGCGGCTACACTAAGACCATGCAGCAAGACGATGAGCTTCTCCACCCTGACGGTCCGGAGGGAGCCGAGGGTCAGAGCGAGGATGAGGAGGATCCAGCAGGAAGTCCCGCTGGCCCAGCTGACCCCTGCCCAGAGCAGGTCGTTGACCTGGAGGAGTATAAGCAAGCCATGCTGGAACTGGAGGGACTAAGGCTGGATGGAGACACTGAGTCGGGACAGCCTGAGCCAAACAGAGACCAGACAGACTGTGACCCTGACATCCATGGGGAACCCATTTATAAACAGACAGACAACCAATCAGATAGCCAGAGTGAACTGGAACATAATGTGGATGAATCTCATCCCAGAACAGAAGGTGCGCCAAAGGAAGACGGAGGTGGCGTTTGCACGAGTCCCAGGAGTCCTGAGGGGCTGGAGGAGGAAGATGACGAGTGCCCTGACCTGGTTGACCTCTCGGCTGCCAATAAAGAATTTAAGCCTTTCAGGTAGACAGGCTGTTTCATAGTTGTCATAGAATATCATAGTGGTCTTATCTAATTGCCTGGTCGGTCGGACCCTGGGGACTCTCTCGATGGGGATCCAAGTTTACTTCACAGTAGATGGGCACCTTGGTTTTGGCCTCTGTCACTTTACACCGATTAGATGCAAGAAATTTGGAGCATCCAAGGCCTTCAGAGAGTACCTGGATGTAGTACTGTAGTCTACATCGTAGACTGGGCTAGATCCAGTCACTGCTCCTGGGGGCTTGATTGGTAGTCGTTTGTTTGTGTCCAGTATGTACTCTCTTTGTTGATTTTAGTGCATAAAGTGCATACAGTCCGTGTATTATGTGGCAGCTTTCATAAAAGGGAATGAGGTTAAAACACGTCAAAAGTTAATCAAAGATATAACTACTACGCATCTTTCAAAATGTTTTTACAAAGAGGTTAAAAGTTGGGAATAAGCAGGAAATCTGATGACAAATCTGATAGTGATCTGACATATATTTGTCTGACCCTTTATTAGGTTGTGCAACAGTCCCATTTAACTGTCCTATAAAAGTTAGATGAGGAGGACGATTCCTCTGTAGCTATGTCCATGTCTAATAAGTGTGCATGTGACCTCCGACAGAGACAGTGACAGTCTGCAGCATGTCAACGAGCACCGCAGAAGAACCACCAGCGAGAGCTCTGAGATCAGCCTTGCCAGTGTCACCAGCTGCTCCACCATTGCCCCCGTGAGTAAACACACACAAACATATGCAAACACTCACTCATATACACCCACACAGATACTCACACTCACTCGCTTACACTCTCATTCACTCACACTAAGCTCTTGATCTACAGCACCACCTGGTGTTGAGACTGAAAATCACAACGTCTAACCCTCGCATTCTTCATAGCTGCTTTTCAATCCCATTTTTTCTTTCCGCTCCTCTTTTGATCGTTCAGGTCTTGATAATGAGCTTTACAAATTGACATGGCGTTTCATCACAAGTCTTGACAATGTCAGGGAAAAATGATAGCTGCTCAGTTTCCCTCTCGAGCGTGCATTAGTAACATAATCATGGCCTTTTTCTTCTTCCTCCACCATCACCACCACCAGCCCCACTCTCTGATTAGCAGTGGAGGAGAGGCAGAGAGAGGTCATTAACATTGAGCGCATTACCGCTTTAAAGTGCACTACCTCTGCCGCGACCACGAGAAAGCCTTCGGAAAGGGGAGGCGAAAATCAATCGTCCCGGACACCCCCCTGTCAGATAATCACGAGGCCGGATCAGCGACCGGGGCCAGCCTAAGTGCCTCTCGGGTCACATGACACGGGCCTGGAGCTGGGGGGCTGGGGGCAGGAGGACCGACGGCTGGGCCAGAGTGTTGGGTTGCAGCTGTCGGCAGTGAGAGAGACACCTTAGGAGACCCCCACTGCTCCAGGCGGAGGACGCAGGGTTATTGATGCGCACGCCTCAGCTGCTGCAGCCTCAGTGACTGCACTAATTGCAGCCCCAAGGTTGTTTCAGGATTAGAGGATCCATTGGGTTGTTTTTATTTCTCTTTGTCCTCTATGAAGATGAACGCAGTCCAAAAAAACATCAATCAACAAGTGATAATGTCACCATCGGTGTAAACTTTTGAAAAAAAAAATTTGAATACCCCTATTATATGTGTGTGTTTGACTATTTTTCAAATGATAATAGGGTTTTTGTTTGTTTAGAGTCTGTAATTGGGGCTTGTTTCCATATTCTGAACAAACACACACACACACACACTGGTTTGGTAAGGTTCATCTCAGTCTTTATTAGGCCTCTCAACCTCCCACACCCTGAACCGCTGAAGTTTTTTAGCCCGAGCTCCAGCTGTGAGGTGTAGTATTTCCGTTTTAGATCTCCCAGTCCTTGCTCAAATATTTTTCAAGTTGTTCTTAGGCATATTTGGAGGCCCGTAATACAGACAAGGTTTAGAGGTCCATCAAATGTCAAGGCATAAATGTCAGACTAGTTTTTTATCTCCAGAACAAACAACGCCTCCCCATTCTTTGGGTTTCCTGTGTAACCTTGGGACGACTCCGCAGGCGTATTCTCTCCTCAACCTCACCCACTCCACCTTACCCAGATCTTTGGCATCCATCTCTCCACCTTCTCTCTGCTCACCATCTTTCCTCACCTCATCTCAATCTCTGCATCCTCTCTCTTACTAATGCACAAATTCTTTCTCTATCCATCTACCTATCTATCTATCTATCTGTCTGTCTATGTTTATCTGTCTGTCCATCTTCTCTTTAAATGTTTTCTGGCAGGCCCTCTCTGTTATTTCAACATCAGAGAGCCCAAAACCTCATAAGTCATTACTGGCATAAAAAATCATTGACAAAAGAAAGAATGAATGAATGAATGTGCACTGTATGTATATAATTAGATTAAAACACATAACAATAACACCTGTCTGTCCCCTGCAGGAGGTGATCAGACAGAAGGTTAGGCGTCAGCTGTCCAAGCAGCAGAAGGCTGCCATCCGCAGACGCCTGCACAAGGGCGAGGCCAACCTGGTCACCAAGGCCCGCAGAGAGAACTCCAGCAACATCAAGAGCAGCCTGGAGGCTGCCGACTTCTGGGGCTGAGCCGTAGAGGACTGGGGCGGACTGTTGCGGATGGGGTGGGTTTGACTGTTGTGGATTAGGGGGTGGTTTGGGTGGGGTGGGGTGGGTTGGGGTGGTTGTATGACACACAGGGCCCTATCTCTTATGAACACAGTCAAATCCCTGAGGACAGTTTGCAGAGGCGCATACTGGAGATTAAATCATGTATGGCTTGTCCAGTGGTAAGAATATGGAGGAAGCGGAATGAACACTTATGTTTGTGTGTAATTCTTGTGAATGTTAAAAATGCTATTGCAAACCTGAGTAAAATAATATACACATCCATGTCATGCTGCTGGAGTTCTGTCTTATGAAACCATTACAGAGAAATAGCCAGAACGATGCAAAATGCTGTGGTGACCTGTGCGGTAACATTTACACAAACAGTGCTTTATAGAGTAATCAACCTCTAAAATAATGAAGTTACTTCTTCCTGACATTCTCTTTATGCAGAAATGACAAGCTTCCGATTTGCAACATGGAATTAGTGAAGCATTAGATTGGTGGAATGCGTATTTCAGCCGTTATCCAGCATCAAGCCATCCAACTTGGAAACTGATCAAGGAGCCTGGGTCGAGAGAACGAGAGTGAGATGAATAGAGAGAGAGAGAGAGAGGGGTAAACACACCTCTTGGCTCAGTCTGAGCACCGCAGGTCCTGTGCCAGGCAAGGCCAGGCTACCATGTGTCACCGTTTACATTTCACACCGCAGGAGTCTTAAACAACGGGCACTTTACCCAGGAAGCGTGCAGGTTATGTCAACACAGCCAGGGCAGCCCCCTCATCTGATCTATCGGAAAAACAAGGGTCCTATGTAGCGTATGTGTGGCATGCGTGTCCTGGAGGGCTACAGTGTATTTCAGTTAGCCTCAATGTAAAGTGAAGAGTTCTGTTCCAGTCTGGAATGATGAATGGAATGCACCATGGTAATGCGTTAGAAAACAAACATAAATTCTTCTGGGCTTCTGAGTAAGGGGAAAGAGGGTTTTACTCAAAAAGTCTATAGGTGCAGGAGACCCTCTGCTCTGTTGCATTTCCTTTGCGGTCTGTGTCATTTCCTGTGTAGACAGTTCCCATTTTTGGATCTGGGCAGGGCAAGGGGCGCCATACGACCCGCTCTGCTCATCTCACATCTCTGGCCTGGCTTCAGCTGGTGGAAAGGGTGTAAAACAAATAGCAATGGTTGCTATTTTCCATCTCCATTCTGTCTTGTTCTCTCTACTTGTGGACGCCTTTCTTATGTGGCCGTGTAGATGTGTTCAAGAACGGGCTGAATTACATAGCAACTCACAATTTTGCGTTGGTAGTCCCTACTTCAATCCAACCACGCTGAGAAAAATCTCTTTCGATTCACTAAAGTCTTCAGATGGTGGTGTCAGCTCTCTGGGCCCTTTTCAACTGGGGTGCAGTTCCCCTCCTCCCCCTGTGTCATGATTGTCAAGGGGACCTGTCAGCTATGCAAAACACTTCTCTCCATTCCCAGGGACCCTCACAATGAGGCTGGGTTATGAAAGGGGGCCACCTAAATACAAGACCCACACTAAAGACTCAGGAAAAGCTGGAGAAATCACTGGTAAACATTTGAACCTCCAGACTCGATAGTCATGCATAGCTTGACAAAAGATGGATTAGAAATTCAGACAATTAGTGTTTTTACTTTTCTAATTGGTGGTGGTGCTCACTTCCATCAATGGGAGAAAGTGGAGGCAATGACTTCATCCCTGGAAGAAAGATGAGTTGATTAATTCAGAACGTCTGTTTCTCCTGAAACTGATCATCTTTTCTTTAGATATGAGAGTTCCACACAAACTTGAATGGCATCTCTTTTGTTTTAAATGTCACACAACTTTCCCTAAGACTGAGAGCAAAAAATGCTGACAACTTCTGAAATGAATCATTCTTAAATATCTAACTTGGGCTGAGAATATGAGAAACACGTTTTCATAGTTCACTTGTTTGGAAATGGCAAAAAAAAAAAAAAACACTCAAGTTGTCAGCTGTTGAGTCAGGCATTTGGAGAAATGAGATGTGAGATTGAGCATGAGTGAATTGAGAAGGGGGCTGCAGCATTCCTGTGTAAGGATTTAGCTAGTTTGAATCTGTGTGTGTGTGTGTGTGTGTGTGTGTCAGTGTGTGTGTGTGAGAGAGAGAGAGGGAATAAGGAGATGGGGTGAGGAGGGACTGAACTGCAGCAGTCAGACTCACAGCTAATTAGTTCAGCTCTCTACAAAGGTGGCCCAGCCACAGTAGAGGGACCCCTGGGGCCGGCTTTGGAGCGCTCGCCACACTTGATTGGAGGTCGGGAGGAAAGTGGAGTAAAGAGACTTTAGAGGGTTGGGGGACCCCCCCCCCCCCCTTTCTGCATTTTGTTCTCCGGTGGAACTTCGCTCGGCTGGGAGTTGTTCACATTAACCGGGGGAGCATGCAAGTTGGTTTTTAGGTGTTTCTTGGAATCAAAACAGGGACCCGCACACTTGTTGAACATTTGGGATTCTTTTGGAGGAGAGGATGTCTGCACCTCACTTGCAGGATGATAAAGTCTTCAAAGACTGTGAGTACTCAGCTGAGATGACAGAGTCCCTATGTGCTCATTCTGGCTTTAATGAGTTATCTGCATTTTAGATGGATAATTATTCAGTGGAATAAATGGGGTGTTTAAAAGATTAATTTGAGAGTTTGAAGTAGGCCAAGGTGATATAAATAGTAAACCAATTACTACAATGCATCATCACTGTTTTTACTGGGTTAGAGAGAAAGTGGTTTACTAATCTAGCAATATTCATAATTATATATATTCAGCTTTATGTATATATGTATTCAGTATTCTATCTGTAAAATATCTAGATAGTAGCATGTAAATACATTGTGCTTTGTGCATACACATTATCATTTTTGCTAATATTATAGAACATTTCAATGCAGTTTCCCAGCAACAGGGCAAATATGAATGGCACCAGCACACAGTATTTCCTGTGACTATTGGAGACACTGTCCATTAATCAAAATGTGGAGTGAATACGGGTTCTCATGCCACCTACAGGGTGTCACCCACTGTAGCTAATTCCATTCAAATAAACACAAATAATGGAATCTTTTGCTGCTGTGAAAACACAGCCATGTTCTCACCCGCACCAGGACTCTTATAATAATATATCATGGGCTCTTTCTCTGTAAGGTTTTAGCTAGCCTCCTTGAAAAGATATGTTTAACATATCTCCACAGCCGTGATTAAAAGAGGCTGCATAAACAAATTAAGGTATGGAACATGCTGAAACCATATCTGTAGTATTTGCGTCCCTGTTGCCAGGCATGGAGCCAAGTCCAAGATTTGGTCTTGTCACATATAGCGAACACCTGTGCACCATTCTAGCTTTTTTTTTTTCTCTGCAGGCTACTCGCACAAGGGCAATCTGTTGATTTAATGTAGGTGACTTAAATCATTGATATAGTTGACAGACTCATTAATTTACCGCACAGTAACAGGACCTGAATATGTTACCCAATATCAGAAGCCTCAGGGAACAGCTCAAAAGAGGTCGGAGGCCCCAGTGGATGCACCGAGTAATTGTTTTTCATATTAAAACAAAAAAAAGTCTGCAGGGCAATTGGCTTTTGTACAAAAATCTAAATGAGGGGCTAAATCCTTAAAAGCTAATTGAAGGTAATTTTGACTGCTTGGCCCTTCTTCTCAAGGGTGTCTTTGATGAATTGGATGTGGACCTGGAAAATTCTTTTGGCCCGGGACAAGTTCAATAAACATAAAAGAAAGAGTGGAGCCTGCTGCTACCCTTCTTCTCCCTTCTTTCTGCCACCAAACCTAAAACTTTTACCCAAATTCCTCTTATCTGTGCAGACGCCCATGAAGGCCATGTCAAACAATATTTGATGGAAAAAGTGCTGGAACATTTTGAAATTACTTTTACAAATGGTTATACGAATTGGCATGTACCAACATCTAGGTCATTTGGACACATTGAGGAAGAACGTATGAACTAGGTACTTTATCTTACACCAGTAAAATAAATTATGACACAATTAAAGTTTTGAATTCTGCTATATTTACACAGCATGGTTTCAATCAAATCGGTTTATTACCAAAATTACAAGCTGGCCAAACAAATGTTGTTTTTTTACTTCATGAATTTCAGCAAATCGTTTAGACTAACAGTGTGATCACTGTTTTCTTTCCAGTGAATGTAGTGGCTATGCTTCATCAATTCTGGGAGCAGAAACAGGTAAAGGAGACCTCCGTCCACCCGGAGAATTTAGTGGTCTACGAGTCGTCTGTCTCCCCACTCCCTCCTTTCATCTGCTACGTTACACTGCCGGGCGGGAGCTGCTTCGGGAATTTCCAGGTGATTGTCCAGGGGCCGCCATGAAAACAAACATGTCAACAATCAAACAGCACCTCCTTCGGACAAGGTGTGGAAGTTAATGACCCCCCCCCCCCACCCCCCCATCTCAAATATTTTCTCAAATTAGGCCTCATGTCAGCGAAGCATGCCCAACTTAGGGGGTCACCCTGCTACTCAGAATGGAGCTAAGATCAGCAAAGTTTTCTCGCCAAGGATGGGGTGGGGTGGGGGCAGGGGGTTGACAAGGGGGGTTTGGTGGTAGTGAGAAAGAGAGAAGCAGACAGATTGTGTGAAAACTGGAGAGGCAAACAGGTGGTTCTTATTAGTCCAATTACAAGAGCTCACCGCAAATCAGTCTAGGAAGGTTTCTGTCTATACACAAGGAATGTTCTTTGGGAGCTGGGAGACCAAAGATTCTTTTCACTGCAATCTGAAGTCTTTTCTTCATTCGTTTTTTTAAAGGCATGGAGCAGGTTTGCGCAGAGATGCCTATGGAACATGAGTCTGAACACCTGTTTTGAAATTCAATAATGAATTTTAATGAATGAAATAAGGAATGCCTGGTGGAGCTCAGATAGAGAAAATCTAATAATCCTCTGTGAATGCAAATTATTCAAAAATATTCACTTGGACCTAGCGACATCAGACCATTCACATAACTGCCTGTAAAAAGCCTGTAGGTCTCTCCTATCCTGTTGCCGGGGATCCAAGGCGGACATGATCCGAAATCCGCGCACCAGAGGGCAGCTGCTGCTATTTGTGCCGGGAGAGACTTTTGGCTCCAGTGACGACACTGTATGAATAGGGTGCAGGCAGCAACTTTGATCCCTGCAGCCCTTTGTAGAGGCAGGGCCCTACATTAATGAGCATTCACTGGGGGTCCCCATTATTTGGGCTGTTCTAATCCATTGGGCACAGGGGAATGACTCCACCAACGAGGTATTTGGGCATTTCTCTCTCTGTATTTTGTGTTGTGGATCAAAGACGGTACCGTTCGTTCACGCACACACACACACACACACACACACACACACATATCCCTAATTCTCCCGGGTTCTGCTATCTTCCCATGCACTCTAACTTCCCTCGCCTTATATTTTGAACCTCACACAGTTATTTCACTCAGCTACACAATCCCAGAATGTCTCTTAACGGGACCATTGTATCCCTGTGTGTGTGTGTGTGTGTGTGTGTGTGTGTGTGTGTTTTTCCCACCAGGCTAGCTAAAGCCAGATGCAGATTTCAAATATGTTCACTTCAAAGCTGGCTCTGATCTTGTTGGGAGAGTGCTTGCATAATCAGATCTGTAATCCTGCGATGGTGTTGGTATGCATTATGTGCTGTTTAGTGCTGACACCCCAGATTTCTGGGCGTTGTTCAGATTTTTGGTACAGTCTCTGTGTCACTTTTAATACAGATTGCAGCTGTTGAGACAGTGCTGCACAGTTCATTTATATCAGCCTTTGCAGCAACCACAAACCTGCTCCCCTTGAAAGTGTGTTGCTAACAGTTCTTTCTACTTATCTTTCTGTCTAAGACTGGTTGTCTCACTGTTTATCTGTCTGGCTGTCATTCTGTCATTGGCAGGACTGTTACACCAAGGCAGAGGCCAGGCGGGACGCTGCACGGATCGCCCTGATGAACTCGATGTTTAATGAGCTGCCCTCACGCATGATCACTCCAGAGTTCATCACAAGCAGCCTTGAAGAGGCAGTGACTTCTACGAATGTGAGTTGTACTGTATCTATCCTGTGATTTTTTTTTTTTACTATCATGAACTTTGAGTATATTTTCCAACATGGTTTTTATTTAAAACAATAAAAACCAAAAAGTCCACAAAGAGGTGAAGGTGCCTTTAGTGCCATCAATTTGGACCCATCTGATTCTTTATCTGGCAATTCAGGGCTTCAAGCTATAGTGAATAACTGCAACAAGGAAAGAATAAATGGCTCCTACTGGCCCTGAAGTTTACCCTGTCTACGTAGGGTCAAGAAGTGGCCTAGTTTATGTGTGTGGCCTCCAGTCTACCTTGTACTCCCCTGTTTTCCCATGTAATTGCAATTCCTTTCTCCAGCAGCATTGTTAAAGCTGAGAACATTAGTAGTACAACTAAAGGGTTGTAAGTCTCAGAAGATTGATATGTGAGCGGCGGAAGTCTGGGAAACGGTTCTTTTGTTGTGCTGACATTGTTCTTTTGTGTTTTTGTGACTGATTCAAGGGTTGTATTGAAGAGGCCTCAGATCCCAGCACAAGTATTGGAGCCTACTGTCTAATGCTCCAGTCCAACATTGGCAAAACAATGCTGGAATTTCAGGTAATAACATTTAAAAAAATGTTTAATACTATATGGTTTACATGGCATCATAATGTTTTAATACTTTGCGCTATTATACTTTTGTTATGACATTTACTTTTATTTATACTTCTATAATAAAACTTTATTCCTGCATTTAAAAAGCTGCTTTTTCAGTTAATTTCTGGAAATCCACAACTTGTTAACATTTTTATTCTGTTCTGTCACGAAATAATAAATTAAACTTTTCAACCATTTTATCGTCTCGGCTGCATGACAGAATCCCTTTAAAGCCTAAGGTTTCAAAACCATGCACATCTTAAAAAAACAGAACAGGCCTACTGTATTTTATTGTTTTAAAGGTTACATGAAATTTAATCTGCTTTTGATTTTCAAGAGAGCAGCAGTAAATCGAAAATGAAAAGAAAAGGAAACAGATTTGTTTTCATTTTACCTAAAGCAACATTTAAGTCTAAGGATACTTTCCAAAGTACATGTGTGTAATGTGAAACATTCCCCCCACATCTGTCTTCTGGTGGATGGACATTACACACACATTACTAGTTGCTGATATCTGCTGAAGTTCTACGGTATATGCTCAAACATAATGCCCTTATCAATATTTACAATAGCTTGTGATTTATATAAAGGTAAAATGCTTGGGGTCATTTTTAAATGACTCGCCCAACGGATTCAAATCATTTTTGTCCAACAAGCCATTGCAAACTGCAGAGTAGGTCTCAAGAATAATAACAGTCCATAAGTAATGATGTAGTCCAGTCTGCACATCTGTAGTTAGTTCTTTTTTAAAACTGAAATACATGGCAAGATTCCAGGTAGACACGAAAAAAATGTTCTAAGGTAAGCTGTTGATGTATTGCTCACAGATTGTTTGATAATGGAAACAATAAATATTCATTTCTAAGCGAAATAACAAAAACAATATGTGATTGTGTGAGTGTTTTAATGCACATTTCCTTCTCCCACTCTCCCTTTTTTCTCCCCTCTCTTGCTCACACTCTAGGAGATCATGACAATGTTTCAACTTCTGCACTGGAATGGGTCACTAAAGGCATTCCGTGAAAGAAAATGTAGCCGCCAGGTAGTTTAATCCTCAATCACTCAGGAATAAAATGAAAGGCTAAAAATGTGTTCCATGACTGACCATTATACAGCTATCACTGCACCAAAATACATATCTGTTGTGGAGACAGGAGCTTAACAATGTGTCATGTAGCCATGCACAGACCAGGCCTCAAACCAGTAACTTAGCAGCACTACGGACTGTTGTCCAGCACACTAGCGAGTGAGCTAAACCCCAGTGTACTTGTTTCTTTCACTACCATGTCTGTTCATACCATAGTACTTACTGTGCGTAGATTTACCGAAGTACTGCTATCAGCCAGCTGGCCACTATTAAACTTCAACCATCAACTGACCATTCCTTGCTTTGTATCATCAATTTTGCTCCATACCAGCACATTACACTTAAGGAGGCAGTTGAAATTAAACAACTTTTATGGAACAGAAATCCCCACCAATCAAAGGTGGCAATTTACAATGGTTTTCACTAAGCTTGGCTTAGTCCTGGCCCTTAAATTAAATCTAACTTTTCCCCTCCTGACATGCCCCTGACTTCCCTGTGAAGTTATATTAAAAAAAGCGTTTTTAGTAAAACAGTTCTGATGCCATATAAACCATGGCATTTATGACCTTAAACGTAGATAGTTAAATCTCTAAATTGGGTGGTTAAGACAGGCTCTTTTTTATTCAATTCTCAATGGAAAAAAATGACTGGTGCTTACACTCCAGGCTAGAAAGCTCTATAGAGTTATTAGTGTAATCTAGTTAGGCGTGTGAATGAATGATTAGTTATAAATGCTTCATAACTCTTTGCGAATGTTTTAAGAATTTCTCTGGGTTTACTATCAATCTTTCTTCTGTACTCAGAACGTCATCAACTACTACTCACAGCATCGACTGGACGAGTGCACACGGAGCCACATGGTCTTAGACTGGATCGTGCGGGAGCAGCAGACACCTGGCCTAGTGGCCCAGGAGCTCCAGGTGGCCTTGCTGGAGCTGGAAGAGGCCAGGCGCTTGGGCCGCGAGTTGCGCTTCTACAAGGAGAAGAAAGAGATCCTGAGCATTGCCCTTAGTCAGGCCTACAGCGAACAGATGGCTTATAGCCCTAAAGGGAACCGGTGGTCTCACGCAGAGCCAAATTCAGACTATATCAGACATAACAGACAACCGAGCCAGGAGAGCAGCCTGGCAGATCAAACCGAAAGCTATGAATTTTACTCCCAAGAAAATATTAACGACAGAGAATCTCTTGGTTGATCTTCATATCATATGGATTGGGAGGCGACTCATCTATGGCCAGGATTAACACTGGCTGTTTTTTCAGAGGTTAGGATGAAGTTAGGAATCTGCTTTGTGATGCCTTAATTATGTGAGATGGACAGTGGCTCTCCCCACGATTTGTAATTTGTGGTCAGAAGAGTGTGGAGGTTGTGTAAGTTAAGGATAGGCCTACTGATGGTCTTTGGTCGGTTACTAATACTAGACCAAACAAAGAAGCATGCCTACATTGTTAGGCCATCTCAGCCCTCCAAAGTTACACCAGATGCATTTTACTCACAGGGACACTTTTGAAATTAAAATTACATACAGTATTCCTTGCTGTGATAAAAAAAAAAAATAAAAGGGAAGATATACATTTTTCATGTAAAATAAATGTTTAAATACTAATTACGTTGGCTATTTGTGTTTATTTTGTGATTAGGCTAGATCTGTTCATTAAGCTTGTAGCCTACACTATCTATACATACGGTAGCCTAATGTTAATGTTAAAAATCTACACTGTCATCTATGAACAGTCCAATAGGCCGGAGGAAATAATGAAGGAATTTCTCACAAAATGCATATTAATGAAGTAATTTTTAACTTGGACTTTGTAAAAGGCCAGCCGTTTCCCGTTTCCTTTGTGCTACGAAGTACGGACTAAATATGACCCTTCTCGTGATCCGTATGGGGTGGAGAGTCATGTGAACCACAAAAGCGATAGAGTTCCTGGAACGAAGCAAAACAAATAGTATTGACAGCTGTAGCTTGCAAGCTAAGACGACGGCAGCTAGGTGGTTGACAGTTGTTGATTTGCTACCTGAGGTTGTTTTTGCTGGTCTACATCCGGTAAGACGTTCTTACTCCTTTTTCTGATGAAACATTCTGTCATCTTTAGGCACAAATATTCAAGTTCGTATTAGCGAGTTAGCAATAGCGCTGGATTGTCTTTCTTTCGCAATAACACAGTATCGCGTTTGCTTTTGCTACGGGAGAGAGAGAAAGACTTAATATGCTGGTTGATCGTTAGTGAAGGAAAATACAGACATAGTAGGGTACTGTTCCATCTTATGAGTTTCCCTGGATTGTAGGCACTACAAAAATTGTGTAGGCTAATGTGAAATCTAATGTGGCTGTTCTTGAACTTTCGCTTTGACATTGCTCTCACATTAGCGAAGAGATTAAAATTAAGATAACTACGCAGTGTTGGCAACTATTCGCTTACACCTTAGATATCATTACTTAACCACTAATTACTGGTGAGATATGCTCTGACACTTCGTCACATCGCTGTTATGATGTTGTAACGATTAGCTAATAATGTAAACTATCTCCTAGGGATGGGCTAGTGGACCTGTTTACTGTGTCTTAGGCTGTAACTGTTATGTACTGAGAAGGGAAAGCTGCCATGTTGGTACAAACACAGAGATGGCCGAAGCTGTGAGACCAAAGAAAACAAAGTCTAAGACCACTGGAAAATCCCAGGTATATTCCAAATGTTGTTTTCTTGTGCACTTCATCAACCTCATCTCCTGTCATAGTTTCATATATAGAACAGTTAACAGTTTGCGAGTTCTCATAATCCATAATACAAAACACAAACATGTGACACTGCATTGCTGACATGAATTCTGATTTAAGTTTTTGCTCTTCATGTGAAGGACAAGAAGCATAAACACAGTGTTAAAAAAGCACCTGAACATGTTGAGTTATGTGAAAAGGCATCAGCCCCCGAATGCTCAGACTTGCCCAGTCTGGACTTCACAGACATTCCTCTTAGTCTGCCCTCAGAGGAGTCCCCTCCAAAGCCCCAGGACCTGCTGCAGGCCCCCAGCACAGCGCTAACCCAAGGGGAGCACAATACAGACATAGAAAGAGGAACTTCATGCTCCAAGGCAGCTGAGTCACTCCCTGTCAGTGACAACACAGAGACAGAGCAATCCAAAAAGCACAAAAATGCATCAGAGCTGCAAGTGATCAAACAGGACCAACAGTCTAGGCAAGCAGAGCAGGGACATTACAATCAGCCTTTTCTGGAGTCAGCTCCCCAGACCTCCAGTGTGCCAGCTTTGTATCCCGCTCTCCCCTCTCCTTCTCTGGATGTGGCGGCACTGCTGTCAGCTCAGTCATCAGGTGACCCCGAGCTGGTGGTGGATGCTTCCCTGCAACCCGTCGCCACCACCTGCAACGCCATCCAGAGATGCCCTCAGCTGAAGGACCCTGCCGTGCTCCCACTTGCCGAGCAGGAGTCCTCCCCACCCAGCTTGGTTCCTGTGGACGTGGCCGAGGTGGAGAAGCCGCCACGGCAGAGACTGTACCCAGAGCTGCCCAGGCTTCAGTGCAGCACCAGCACTTGCTCCATGGTCCAGGCCTTCACCAGCGAGCAGCTGCGGCTGTGGGAGCCAGGCTCCTGGCTGGAGAACGTGGAGCTGCACGAGGCAGAGTTCGAGGGCCTGGCGCACCAGGAGGGCCACGAGCTGCACGAGCTGCTGCTCAGCTACTGGCGCTGCCGCAAGCAGCTGACGCAGTCACAGACCGAGCTGCAGGCGGCCAACTCTGACTGCAAGAGCACACAGAATCGCATGTGGAGCTTCAAGGATGAGCAGTTCACCCTACAGGTGAGAAAGAACGAGAAACGGGAAATACCAAATCTCTGCAAATTACACAGTAAGCTAAATTCCAGTGTCCTCTAAGCCTGGACCCTGAACCTTCAAAGAACCAAAGAACTGGTAGGAATCAGCCATTTTTAGGTGAAAAATTTTTTAGGTGAATTCATCATGTAAGCCTTTGAAGGTCCATAGCTTGGCGCTTAAGGTAGCCGGCCAAAAACTAGTCTCAATGTCTGTATACATCTACATGAGGTAGCCAAAGACAAGTATCTATGTCTATAGAAGTCTATATACGGTAGACAGCTAAAGACTAAAATCGATGTTTATAAAAGTGTACATGAGGAAGACAACCAAAGACTAGTATCTATGTCTATACAAGTCTAGTATTTGGTTCAACTGAACTGTTATAAAGAGAATCAGAAAATCACTCGAGATAAATGTGCTGCTTCACATTTACAATGCTTTGTCTTTATGTTTTCCAAGGGTGTGTGTGCGGACCAGGTCAAAGTGTGTGGCTACCACCGTTTCCAGAAGGTGGTGCTGAGTGAGACTGCAGTGGCCGACCTCCGGCACCTGTTTGAGGCCAAGGCCGAGCTCCTGCACCAGACGGTGGCTCTGCACTCCTACACGTCCGTGTTGTCGCGGCTGCAGGTGGAGTCCTACCTGTACCGGCTGCTTAACAGCAACCCTGTGACCAGGAGTGTGGCCATACAGGAGAAAGGTTCAGGCAAGTCCTTTTCAAAAATGTGTGTGTGTGTGTGTGTGTGTGACCAGGAGTGTGATCGTTCAGGAGATCAGTTCAGGCAAGTCCCTTTCAAAAATTTGTGTGTGTGTGTATGTGTGTGTGCGTATATTTGTGTGTGACCAGGAGTATGGCCGTACAGGAGATTATCTCAGACAAGCCCTTCTTAAAATGTGTGTGTGTGTTTGACCAGGAGTGTGGTCATACAGAAGATTAGTGTGTGTGTGTGTGTGTGTTGTGGGTAATGGTGGTGGTGGAGGTGATTATTGATGGTTTTGCATTGAGCTGAACAAGGTTTGTTTTGTTTTGGAACACAAGAAGATGACCTCTGTGTGGTGACTAGTGTGTGTGTGTGTGTGTGTGTGTGTGTCAAAAGCTGTTTCTCACTGTAGATATCCTGGAGATCCTCATGTCAGTTTTGTTTTCTTTAGCCTGTCCCGGTGGGAAATCCCAGCCCTCCTCGCTGAGACCCCTAAAGGAGAGCATTAGCGTGCTGTTCAGCTTCACCCGCCGAGTGCTCGACGACTCCCAGTTTCAGGCCGACATACACCTCTGGCTTCAGAGACTGGTAATCAACCTCTAGTATCAGCGTTGGCTCATTGGCTAAAAGCTATTATTCTCTCCACCCAATGCATCATGGGTAGCCAACGGTTCCAAGACTCAGCCTCCTTTTCTACTTGTAGGATAATGCATTTCTAGAAGGACAAAGAGTGAACACATTCTGGGATTAAACAGCCTCTTGAATGAATTTAGCACTACAAGTGCCAGTGTCTCCTGCTTTCCCCCTTGCCAGAGTAAACAAGCGCTGTAATTAATCCTCTCATAGATTTCTAGGGCACAGGTGAAACATATGCGTCCCTACTGAAGTTTGATATCTGTACGGTGTTGCAGTAGTATATAAACCTATGGGATACATCATCATACGATAATGATGGTTGATTGGGTTTGTGTAGGTGTCGGTCCTCCACGGCGTGGGCTCCACTGGCGAGCATCTGTATCTCCTCAGCCACCTGCTGTGCTGTCCTGCTGGAGTCGGGAAGTGGGCAGTGCCCTTTCTACAGGTCAGGGGGCTTACATTGGACATTGTCTGTGATGATTGTTTTTTTTTATTTAGGACGATTTTATTTCTTCATTATGATTTAAATAAAAGAGTAGAAAAGAAAAACGTATCACTCAGGCAATATAGACTAAGAAGGTATAAATTATAATCTTGAAAGCAGGGGTTTCAAATTGTCATATTTTCCACAGATCACAGTGCTGGAGAATCCTACTGGAGTGTATCACTTCATGCAGGCTCTGGCTATACTGATGTCTCCGGTCAGGTGAGGAGGGCTTGATAGACTGGCGCTTGTGGGTGATGGACACAGACAGTGTCACATGTCACATGACGGTAATCCTTCCAATCTGCATATTTGTCACCATAGGAACCGTGCAGACTTTCTGTGTCACATGAAGCCTTGTGAGACCAAGTCCCCCCCAACTTCTCACTCTGACCCAGCGTCTGGGAACTGGACCTTGGTGGATGAGGGCGGAGAGGAGGTAGGGTGACCCCACACATCACATACCCTTGCGTCAGTCATGTGAACTGGTAATAGTGTGCAGAAATGCTGAACAGGTTTCCTGCACTAACGCTGAACAGGTTTCCTACACATACGCAGTAACACATGTAGATTGTACCGTACAGTGTAGATTGAAAGGAAAAAAAACAGCCTTTGCCTTGTTGAGTTTTTTTTTTCAGTAGGAGTATCTGGCATATGGTGAATTGACTCATGAAATCCTGTTTCATAACAGTCAACAACAGCAGCATGAGTTCACCGCCTGCGAAACACTGCGGCTCTGTTGTAATAGCATTTAGTCGTTGTGGGCCAGTAGCTACACATTGATAGATATGTCATTCTGCTCCGTCTCGTTGAATTGGCTCCCTGGGTCACACTGTGCTTATTCAGCTGGCTAATTTCATAACGATTAACAGAGATGGGCCGAGGACCCGCAGTCTCTCAGCTGGTGGCTTTTCTCAGGGAGCTTGTTCATCCCCTCACAGGATGAAGACCCAGACACAAGCTGGCTGCTGTTGTCTGAGGATGACCTAATTGTACTCTTCTCTCAGTTCCCCTTCGACGAGCTCTTCAAACATTTGCTGGGCATGTCATCGGAAGGTGAAAAGCAATACCTTGCTGTCATACAACAACACAGTTTCTTTTTCTTGGGGAATAAGTTCACAAAAATAAGTTCAGCCCCTATTTATTCTTGGTTTTGTAAACATTTTGTTTTTGTTTTTCTTTTCTGACCCTTTAGGCACCTACCAACCTCAGGCCACGACTAGTCAGAAGATGATGAAGATATTCGCATTCGCCTCGTCTCTCGTTGAGCTTTTGGCCGTGGGTTTGCAGACGTATAACCGGGCTCGCTACCGGCAGTTTGTGAAGCGCATCGGTCATATGATCAGGTTGGCACAGAGGTTTCTACTAGGGCCTGAGGTTTAGGATAAAGCAGAGGTCCTGAACAGCCTCTAACAAGTGTCCCCATATTTTTATTATTATTCACAAATCCACAACACCTATTGTTTATAGTTTCCATACATTTACTATTCAGCTTTCATTACTGTTTAGTTAAACATTTACCTAGACATGGCTGCCTTGCATCTAATGAGGCTGTCTTCAGAGGCGTCATTGGATTCAGTGTGTTCTAGTCATAAGAAGTCTACATATGAAGTCTAAAGGATAAATTCTACTGTGGTCTGGGATGTGTTCTGATCCAGGATGACCCTGTGCTATGTGAGCGATCACTGGGCCCAGTATATCAGCCTGACGGGGGTTGGCCGGACCACCCTGCAGGAGCAGTCCTTCTCCATGGAGAAGCTGCAGGTGGAGTTTGACCACCTGTTCCTCCGGGCTGTGCTGCACGTCCTTAAGGCAAAGAGGTGAGATGTTGAGAATGTAAGTTCAGGAAATTGGAGATGATTGTCTGTTTAAACATGTCCCATATTGTCCTGAACCATTTAACAGAATGTCTGCAGTTTTTTTATGATGCAAACTCCAAAAAATTCCAAACTACGTATTCTTTCCTAACCTTGCCTCCTTTACTATCTTCCAAAGCTTTGTGAATCTAAATAAATAGTGAGCTTATTCATCAGGCAATATTTCTCAATGCTGTCGTGAGCCTTGAGTAAACCCCAGAGAATGGCTCAGTGGCAAAGAAGCAAGGAGCAAGGAAAGAATCACAGAAGCAAGTAGCACAGCTGACCGCTGATGGCTTATGCATGGTGTCTTTGTGGCTGGCAGGTTGGGGATCTGGCTCTTCATGTCGGAGATGCCCTACGGCACGCTGTCCAGCACCATGCTGTGGAAGATCTTCTACATCATGCACTGCGCTGAGAGCGAGGGGCTGGACCGGCTCAGCTCGGCCCTGGATGTGGAGCACTGTATCCAGAGACTCAGAGGTAAGGCAGCAGCATTGGGCCTCAGTCAACACCGGTATATTCCTGTTATTCCTAAGGTCCCACTTAATAAAGCTGTATTGGTGAATAAAAAGCTTTTTGAAAGTTGACTTTTAAAAAAGAAGCAAACACAGAGTGAAATAACAGTCAAAGAAAGATTTTAATGTCCTCCTTGTGGAGCAGTGAATTTTTTGGCTCGGATTTACTGACATCCCACAAAACACCTGCAAGAAATTCTAAGATTATGAATCATAGTGATAGCATTTTTATTCTCTCTGGCTGTGTGTCTTTGTGTCTGTGTGCATGCGTCTGACTGTCTCTGTTTGTCCTTTTGTGTGTGTGTGTGTGTGTGTGTGTGTGCGTGCATGTGTTTGTGTGTACACACGCTGTCAGAGGCCAGCCACCAGGAGAAGTTTGAGCGCTGGCTCTCGGAGATAAACAGCTCAGACGGAATCTGTCTGCTCACCACGTTTGCACACATGGCTCAGCCCCGGCGCACAGACGCCGACCCCGAGTTTGTCAAGACCATCGTGCTGGAGCTCTACGAGGTAACACACGGCTCAGCTCCTCCAGATAAACTGGATTTCACCTCGCATTCATCTGATCACTCTATTTATTACAAAATCCGTAAATGTTGATACATGCAGTAAATTGTGTAAATAGTAAAAGGAATTGATCTTCCCAGTTATTCTGAAAGCCAGGCCATGTTTTTTTCCCCTTCCAATCAGTGAACAGAGGGTTGAAAATGTTATATTCAAATGATGCATTCCAGAGCACAACAACCAAACCATTGCAGCTGGTTGAAGCAAAAAGTAATCCCGCCATGGAGCGAACAAGTGCCAATGGCTAGGTTTCAAACACTTTGTTTCACTTCGTGCAATGTGAAATTGGCTGATGCATCAGGCTACTTTATACATGAAATGCTTTTGTCAAGCAGGTTGCCTATGTGAGTGTTGCCACACGTGAGACCTTCTCTAAGGTTGGCAGAGAGCTACTGGTGGCCATAGCAGCTGCGCATCCACATGTCATCACAGTGCTGCTGGAACGTCTGCAGGAGACCATTGAGAAAGTGGGCATGGTAAGAACATTTAGGATTCGGGGGATATCGTTAAACAGGGAAAATAACGTTTCAGTTTTTGGCTTCTGAAGATAAATTCTGTCTCAAGACAATATAAGCTTAAATATCCTTCAAAATGATTGAGAATCACATTAGTCAAAAGACCAATGAGCTTCAAGAATTAATAGTGTCCTTATCAAAAACAAACTTTTTCTAACAACTTTTAAAACACCTAACCATTTTGTTTAGCATAATTTAGTTTTAAGTGAGTTTCGGTCGTAACAAATCTGTGTTCTGTGGTGCGTGTTTTTGTTAGGTGTCCCTGTACCTGTTTAAGGAGCTGCCTTTGCACCTGTGGAAACCTATAGCCAGTGAAGTGAGCCTGATTCGGGTTTGGCTGCTGGACTTTGGCCTCCCTGCGGTGGAGAACAAGCTGGCCTGCATCATCCTGGAGGGACTGAACTGGGGCTACCACTCTGTAAGTCTCCATGGGCTATCATTACACAGACAGCAACTTCCACCTACTGCATAAACCTCAGACAGATTAATAGTAATCATAGCTATCGGCCACATGCTGTTCATTTATTCTCTACCCAGTCTGATAGATTTAGAAGGTATTCTTACCACACATACTGTCCGTTTTGCAGAATGGATGTCTAGCCTTGCCAGACGCCCTGCACACAGAGATAGCCCTACTAGCAGTGGAAGCTTACCAGAAATACCTCACAGACAAACCATATGGAGGCATCATTTCAGAGAGCATCAAACAGGTTTGTAAACAGTACCTGTATTCTTTTTAGTGATGACATATTTGTAGCCCATATCCAGTCATTGGTCTGTAATGTTAAAACTGTTCCCTCCTTAATGACCTATATTTTGTCTCCCTCTCCATTTGGTCAAGCAGGTGTCCTACCTAGCTAACGTGGTGAGGCTGGGTCAGACTCCGGAAGCATCCTTCAACCAGTGGGCCTGGGACCTGGTGCTGCGTCTGAAGCTCCACGACAACGAGCGCCGTTTCCAGAATGCCTGGAACCCCGTGCCCTCCAGCCCGCCACTGGTGCCCAATGTCACTGACATCCCCACCATGCACCCGGTGCTCAAGGCCGTCAAAGCAGGCATTCCCATCGGCTGCTTCCTGGCCATTGAGATGACCACGACTGGACACAGGCCAGTAATCTCAGAACAAAACACATCATTGTGTACTGTGTGTATATAAAGTGTGTAAGTGGGAATGTGTTGTTTGTTTGTTTTTTGTCTGTCACAGTTTGGAGAAGTTCTGCAGTGAGGGTATTGCTTTGCTGAAGATCCTGGTCCAGTCCCGACACCTTAAAGCCGTGGTTCATGTTCTTGACAACCTCCTACCTCTGGTCTATCCGTGCCAGTTCTACTTGCTCAAAAACGAACAGTTGAGATACTCTTTTCTATTTGTTCAGTGTTGTACAAATGTTTAGACTCCAACAAGACTTTAAATGTCATTAAGTGAGATTATTTAGGTGTTGCAAGTGGACCCCCCCCCCCCCCCTCCTGACAGACGCTCTCTTAACACGGCAGATTCCTGAGCTGCATCCAGATGTTTCTACAGCTGGACAGTGGGACCCCCCAGGGAGTGACCCAGCAGGTCACGCACAAGGTGGCCCAACACCTCATTGGAACTTCCCACGGCGAGAACGTTAAGCTCCTCAACAGTGTCATTCAGGTAAGGTCACATGACGGGCAACATCAGACGCCACCAACATAACTAGCTCCTGGGGCTTCCCAGCATCTCTAGTTACTTGTTTTCAAAGATATGAAAAATCTGAAGGAAAAAGAGGGAATGATTGTCCTTTCTGGTTTGTTGAAGTGAAGGGGGAAAAACGGGCTCACTTTCCACTTCTAATGAGTACCTTACAAAGTCAACATGGCGTTTGTGGTAGTCACTAATTAGATTTGTTTTTTCTTTGTGGTGTGGGACGTCAAAACGTCTCTTGAGGTGTGTAGTTGAACGATTCTGATTCCGAGCCAAAATGTCTTTCGGTATAAAGTCCAACCAGTAATGTAAGTATGTAAATAAACATTCAGTAAGAGTAGCACTCCAGTGACGGATGTGTGGAATTTTCCCACCAGGCCCATGTCCTGGAAAGTTCTAGAGCTGGCCGTGTGGGGGCCGCAGCAGTCCTGGAGTTCTGGGTGCAGGTTCTGACAGAGCAGACCCTCTGGCACCGGGACAAGACGGTGCTGCACCTGCTGGATCACCTGAGCCGGGCCGCCTTCCTGCACCAGCATGAGGAAGTTCTTCAGAAGATCCTCTACCAGCAGCATAAGGTAGGGCCAGAGACACTTCAGGAAGTGGGACTATTCCTGAGTCAATATGACATCGGGTTTGAGGTGCCACATTTGTTTCAGGAGATCAAGACAAAGCCCTGTTAAACCTTATAGAGTGAATATCTACATAATCCCTATTTCCCCAATGCATTGGAATCACTTATTTGAGAAGATAAAAGATACTTTAGAAACATTTTATACACTTTGTCACAATGAGCAGGTAAATGTGATCTCATAGTCTAAAAATCTAGTCCAAAAATATTTTTGGGGGTGAACTTAATAGCAGCCATTTCTGCAGCCCATGTACCTTATCCGAGGTAGAACCCAGATCAGTAGCAGCCAACGTACCTTATCCTAGGTAGAACCCAGATCAGTAGCAGTCCACGTACCTTATCCTAGGTAGAACCCAGACCAGTGGCAACCCATGTACCACTCCCTTAGTTGAACCCAGACCAGTGGTAGTCAACTCTCTCTCTTTATGCAGCCCACGTTCAGCCTGGCAGACAAAATCCACATAACTACAATTTATTTAGTCATAGTCATAATTCAGAATTACGTCAGTCGTTATTTTCCCCAAACCGTTATTCCTATTACTGCACAATGCAGTCCTTGCCCAAGAACAATTCAGTTTTTGTAGGATTTACTGGTGTTCATTAGAGAGTTTTATTGTCACATACATAAAATGCAAAATGATATTGTGTTATTCAGCCTAGAGTTGCTAAGCTGATATTTTGCAGTGTTTTCTCTCAGCGTATTGTCCATAGTGTTGCTCAGTTTGTCGTTGACTTCTAACAGCCAGGCTGATTAGGGTCACAAACTGAGGCAGGAATGGGATTCCCCAAAATAGAACCCAAAGGCCATGTTTTTGTTACTTGTTGACCAGCGAGGCGGATAATTGCTGACATTGCTGTTGCTTCCCCTTTTGTCAGAATGCCTTAGGTTACCATGGAGACAAAGGTCTTCTGTCATCGCTGATGGGTTGGATCGTGGCTGGAAACGTGACCCCTTCTTTTGTTGAAGGCCTCGCCATGACTGAAGAGGCAAGCCTCATTAGTTCTTATTTGTTAGCATTTATTTTTTAACATTTATTTGAAAGAGTCATTAACAGCAATCAGCAAGAGTGCTGATCAGAAAAAAATGCTTCTTTGTATTATTTTTTCTGTACACTGATCGTTCTGCTATTCTGTGTCAGGCCTGTTATCAGCTCTGTCCTTTATATTGCATCCTATATATTGTATAGTCCTGTGCTATTCTACTCTGTGTGTGTGTGTGTGTGTGTGTGTGTGTGTGTGTGTGTGTATGTGTGTGCTCATGATTAATTAACTATCTTTGACAGCAGTCAGCAGAGAAAGCGTAGTCAGTTAGGACTGCTCAGAAATACACACCCAAACTTACAGGTTGTGCATTAGGCTAATTTTAAAGCCATTTACTGTGTTATGTTAAGTTAGAAGTTTTTTAGGATTTACAGGACAAGTTAGAAGATTTAACATGTATATTTGTGTATTTGGTCAGTTCACACACAACAAATTTACTAATTTAAAATGTACTAATTTACCAATTTACAAATTTGCTAATTTGACTATGCTTCCAGTTTAATATCTCTAGATATCTCTAGATAACCTTCACACTCTCCCTATCATGTTTTCCCCCGTGCCCTGTCTAGGTGTGGTTTGCCTGGCTGGTCCTGAACATGGAGTCCATCTTTGAGGAGGACTCCCAGCTGCGGCACTGTGTGGAACACGAGCTCCTGTCGGGCCCAGCCTACCACCCTGACCAAGCCCTGAAGGTGCAGTCTGCTAATGAACCGGGACTCCACACTGACATTCCCATTCATTATAGACCATTACCTCAACATGCATGTAACTTGAGCCCAGCATGCTCTAATGGCACCTCACTGGTCCTTTAATGTCAGAGCTGCATTGTTTTGTTTATTTCCACTGTGTGGTAATTGTGTAAGTTGCCACAGCATTTAAAGCACACTGTAGCTGGTGCTTTAAGTGACCTTTCTATTATCGGATTGCTCAATAAGCTAAACCTACTTGTCTCTTGTGTGGGCAGAAAGCTCAGGTTCGACTGAAACTTCAAGTGGTGCCCTCCCTGCAGAGGATGATGGTGTACCGCTGGGCCCAGCAGGCTCTGGCCACGCCTGCCGACCACCCGCTCCTGCCGCTAGTCTGGCAGAAGTTTCTGCAGCTCTACCTACGCCAGCCCGGCCCAGAGTTTGGGTAGGGAAACAAACAAGCCACCCGCTGTCTGTGTCTCACTTATTCATAGTGTTATTGCAGTCGCACACTGTGCAATTTCTCCCCTGGAAGACAGAAAATAGGTATGCTAAAAGGGTATTCCCAGGGTGTTCCAGGTCACCCTGTTCCAGGTCTCTTGGTTAAAGAAAAAAAGAGAAAATGGCTTCACAGAATAGCAAGCTAATGCAAGTTATTCAAATTCACTGAAGAGAACCTTTGTGTTGTAGTGCCCATTGTTCCATGATCTGTTGGTTTGCATTGTCTGTTTTAATAGAAAATATAGTGTATACTCAATGTTTTTTTTTTTTTTCAAATGAAATATGAAATGTCATAATTAAGATACTTGTTCAGTGTTGCTTATCAATACTGTACTCCTCATCAATGATTGCATGTCGTGAATGAATGATCTAATGATTTGTCCCCAGATTGGAGGCGAAAGGCTGCATCGGGAAGCGGTACTTCCATACTTCAGCTCATGTGACCCTGCTGAAGGACCTGAGGCAGAGGCTAGTGGAGGTGTCTGACTTCCACCACGCTGCCAGTAAGGCCCTGAAGGTGCCACGCTCCCCTAGTGAGGGTCTGGGTGACGTGGACTCCCAACCTGCAACCCCCATCACGCAGTACATGACCACTCCAGAGCTGCACATTGAACTCGTCAGGTACTGCTGGGCCAAATAGGGCTGTCATAACACTACAGGAATGTTCTAGAATCAGTCATTGTCTGTGTATACTGTTATGGGTGACTACTGTATGATGTACTACAAGTATGAGTAAAATACACACAGCACACAGTGAATACACAGTGGAGTGAAGCACACACTCACCCAGTATAGTACACTTGAGCAAGACACCTAACCCCTCCTTGCTCTCATCATGAACATGAGGCATAGCTATGCCCTTTTTATATGAAAATCTTCAACTTAGAAATGGCCTTTAAAACATGGATGAATTAAAACAAAGCCTACATGTGATGTCAAATAGCACAAGGCAAATGCAGTTCAATTGTGGTTGCCAAAGAGGGCGCCATTTAACCTAAAGGACTATTTCAGTACCCGCCTGAAAATAAGCTTATTTTTAAAAAAATTAAGTTGAATATATTCTATTTTAACATCAGATAAGGTATAAAAATCCATTCATAAATCTTGTGTCCCCTTTAACTTAACATGAAAATGTATCAAATCAAAATTCCAGCAATTTCCCATGTAGCTCTCAGTCCCTTCCTTACTATGTACTTCTGTCTCAGGCTCTTTGGCGTGTTTGCCGTGTGGTTGGATGATGAGACCCTGCAGAAGCAGGAAGTGTACCTGCCCTCGCTGCCAAAGCAGTATGATGCACACAAGCTGGCAAAGATCATGCAGAGGCAGCAGGTAGGGCACCCTCTGCACTGTATACTTACTGAACATGTGACCCATCTCTTATATGGTTTCCCTGGAAACCATTTGTGTATGTGTAAACAAAAGGGCATCAGCAACTGATCTCCACTGATTTTTATATACATTGCTAATGTGCTAACTGGGAATAAGAAAACTGCCAAAATGCCAAGATGAAAATGATCTACATAGATAATTGTGTAAACTTTCTGCCTCAAAATGGGCAACAAACAGCCTGTTTTCTTGAGAATGTGTTCTATCTTATCCAAAAAATGAGGTTTTCAAGTTCTCACCACAAATAGGACCTTTCTTTTGGTGTCCTTTTATGGGTTTGTGTATTGTAGTCTTGGAGTCATTGTCTTGCTGTGGTAACCCAAAGCTAGACTGACATTGGTGTGTTTATCCCTTTAGAATGGCAACATAAACATCTCTCCTCACGGTCCTGTGCACCTGAACAAGGTTCCCAATGCCTGAAGCTAGTGTAATAACCTCACTGCAGAATTTTGCTCCAACAATGCCATAACCGCATGTGTTTGGTCAAATAGATAGCATGGCCCCAATGTGTCACTTTCCTTCAAAGTCTTTCTGAATGATATGGGTTTGTGTGTGTGTGTGTGTGTGTGTGTACGTATATGTGTATGTGTGTGTGGACCGGAAATCATTTGAAATGTTGAGCTTTGTGTATATGAGTGGACACTGACAGCATATGTTTTACTGTAATGCAAGTGGCCTCTTAATGGCTGTGTCTGAGGATGGTTGAACATATATTGAACATATATAAAACATACAGTATTGTGCTGCTTAAATGTATGTGAACCCTTTGCAGTTATCTGGTATCCTGCATTTGGTCACAAAATGTGATCTGACTTTGATCTAAGACTAGTTAGACTAACAGAATGTGCTGAAGCTTATCATTGAAAACATCCATAGACATCCATAATGGCAGATGCTATACGTAAGTGAATCTTTGGTAATTATTATTAGCTGAATATCTTCAGGTTCTTGTGTGTGGTTGTTCTAAAGGCTTTTAACCTACCCTTACCATGTTTGTAAATATATATATATTTTTTGTCAGCTTTCATTACGTGTGTGTGTGTGTGTGTGTGTGTGTGTGTGTTCTAGGAAGTGTGGATGGAGTATGTGGACATTGAGCGTGTGCAGCACGAGTTGAACGAGGTGCTAAACCTGTGGCAGAAGGTGAAGAGCGAGCTGTCCTTGCTCCACCCCACCAGCAACTCCATCTTCACTGACTTCATCAATCCTCATGCCGGTACTTAAAGTTGCCCATCTGCAGTCCCGCAAGCAGATTCTAATGTGTGCGGTAAAGGAAAGCAAATTGGGGCTGTCGTGTGCCTAAACACTCCCAAAAAAAATGTTTGTGCCAAGCGTGTCTGTCCATTCTCCGGAGAAAGGCAGTCATTTCCTCCCACTATTAGTCTTGGTCGACTTTAATGAGATCTTCCAATAAATGGCGGTTTTACTGAGGACACGTGTAAAGAAGTAATTCACTTGACACTTGTAGAGAAGTCATTCAAGGCCTCCACAAAATGCCTCTCGATTGCGGCCTGCTACTGGTTGCAAATACTAGCTATTGCGCCTGTTGAACAGAATTCTTGAGGTAATACTTCAGTTGATTGTGCTTATTGTAGTTATGTGGTTTAGTGTCCCATGGCGCTGGTTAATAAATTATATTCATTTTAACGTACTGCATTAGGATAAATATACCTAAAATTAGCATATTAAAATTTAGAACTGGAGTATGCTGTTGTGTAGTGTACATTTGAGGATGAGAATTAATTGTCATATCAAGTAAAAAGATTTATTTTCCAGTTCCTGGAAGCTTCCAGTCCTTGTTGCTGAAGTTTGAAATGTCCCTCTGTGTTTTCTGTAGCGAAGGAGCGCATCCTGACTAACCTGAGGAAACACGACTCCCCACAGACGGCCCCCGTGCTGGTGCCCATGAGAGCCCCATTGCCAGAGGTCTCGACCACATGTCTGTCTGACGAGGCCGCATCAACTGCTCTCCTCCTGGAGGACCTCACCAGACTCCAGCATCAGGCCAGGTGACTGCCACCCCACCCCCCACCAAAACTAAACACCACCTCACGCCCCTCCCAATGAAACACCACCCCACACCCCTCTCAGTCAAACAAACCACATGTAGGCTGTGTCCGGACCAAACAACAAACCATGTGTTAGGTTACATAAGTAGCAGGGGCCCAAAGTGTCAATTGCCCCAAAATCGTACTAAATATGTTTATGTATATTAAATGTCTGTGTGTGTGTGTAGATTATGTCGAGAACAGTGCAGAAATGGAACTGCTTCATTGTGGTTTCACTGTTCCAATGGAAAGATGTGTGCATACTGTAGTCGATGGTGTAAAGAAGACTCAACCTGCCCTGACATGCACTGTTATTTACACAGTCAGTGCAGTCAGGTTGTTTGACACTGCTGTCAATGGGAGAATTTGACACAGATCAAATAGTGTATTGACCGTTAACGGACGCAGGAAAGGAACTCACTTTTAGGTTTATTTTTCCCCGTTTTGCCCCATTCTGTGAATGTTAGTAACGTGTCTGTTCAAATGTGACCTCAGCTACAGAGCTATTTATAGATTTAGACTGGATTTTACCTTTAACTGAAACAAGCTGATCTTTGCCATTATCTGGTATCCTGTATTATTTGGTCATAAAATTTGATCTTCTCTCCATCTAAGTCACTAGTTTAGAGTAACAAGATGCTGAAGCAAAAAAGCAAACATACAAACAGTACTCTCTTCTAAAGCATAGCGTTGTCTGAGAAGTCTCTCCCTTCTGAATGAGGGCATCGGTAATATTCAAGAGCATGCACACCACATCATTGGACATTAAAATTATATTGTATTATTTAAAGCTTCACACTTCAAAGTGAAACTTTGTAAATTAATAATCTACTTATCCCAGTTAAAATGTAAATAGCACTGGCAGCTGTCTCTGACATGCCAACATTTATGATGTTGAATGAAGACTCAGAAAACAGTTTAAAGTATCTCTCTTGCATTCTCATTCTCAGTTCTCATTCCTCTCTCTCTCTCCCCCTCCCTCACTCTCTCTCTCTCTCTCTCTCTC
>JAGFZM010001012.1:825238-879978 GCA_017657215.1 Limnothrissa miodon | reverse complement strand
TGTGTGTGTGTGTGTGTGTGTGTGTGTGTGTGTGTAATTGTGGCACATTACGTTTTGTCACAGATCGTTTGCTGCCGGGACAGAGGGGTGCTCTCTGGCTGCACTTAATGCACTACTGTGAGAGCTGCACGTCTCCTAAGATGCCGGAGTACCTGCTGTACGCCTACCACAGCGAGTACAGCCTCCTGCTGTGGAAAGAACTGCACCCAGACCAGCCACTCATGAACCACTTCTTTAACGTGAGTCATTCCTGAACTTTCAGGAGTTTTGCTAAATGGCTGTTCTGTTTTGCCTGTCAGTGCTATTGAAGGGTTTATTTAATACAGCGTTCACACAAGTAAGAATAGATGTGTCTGGTGTACATGCAGTTCATTGGATTTCTGGGCAACCCAGACCTTACAGTCACTATGGCATAAGTTAACCCAATTTAACCTTTAACACCCGTTTAGTTCCCTAAACCACAGGAAAATGTAATGTAATGTACAGGTAATGTCCACTTCCAAACGCAGGTGGAGCGGGGGAGCCCCAAGAGCTGCTTCCTGTTCCTGGGGGGCCTGCTGTGCCAGGTGAACTGGGTGAGCGTGCTCAGTGAGGCCCTGGGCCCCCAGCCAGTCCCCGAGGCCCAGACCATGGTGGTCTACCTGCTGTACATGATGGTGTTCTTGGCTAAGGAGGACCACCTGCTCAGCAAGCCTGTGAGTGTGAGCTGTGCTTAAGCCCTTTCATTTCTCCTGTCTAGCCAGTTAACATGCTCCAGACGCAATGTGAGCAAGTGGTGGTGCGCGCCAAAAATAAGTGCCATATGCTCCTAAAGTCTCCTGCCAAAATGTCTTAGTTGGTGTCGGTTGGTGTGTTGATTATTTTAGCTGCCACATTCAACGTGAGTCATATTGTGCTGTCAATCCAGAACCATTTTGATCAATCTAATGGAGACTGCTTGTGGCTTTGGTGATCTGGTTGCTTTTGTGTTCATGTGTCAAAGTATGTCTGACAGTTGTTTATTGGTCAAGGTGCACTGCACACGATTAGTGGAGGTGTTCTGCTTACTGTTTGTTGATTGGTAGAGGGGTCGTGTCTACTGCTTGTTAATTGGTCTGGCTGTGCTGTCCAACAGGAGTCCCCCTTGTTGAGTCTTCTGGGGCAGTCGAGTTCTTTGCCCTGGCACCTGGTGGACTCCTCTGCTTACGAGAACGTCACCGGCTACATCAGCACCCACTACCCTTCCTCACTCATCCTCAGCCATGACACATCTTCCCAGATGGTCGTCAAACTCCTCAAGATGGCCGCCGGCTTTGGATCGAACCTGGAGGGCAAACAACACAGGGTGAGCAGGGATTAATTGATCAATACATTTAAGTCAATTATTTAAATCAATTGATTTTAGTTTTGGATCGAGATAATCTAAACATGAACAGCGTTGAAGCATAATGTTTAAAGGTCCTTAGAGGTGTCCTTTGACTGAGGTGGTGTGTGCTTTTGTAACATGAAGGACATGACGCTGAAGTGCCAGGCCTTCCTCCGACTCATGGTGCAGTTCCTGACCGCACTGGACCAGAATGGCAACATCAGTCTGGCCTCCCTGGAGGTGGAGATGGAGAAACTGCTGGAGCTCATTGTGGTTTTCAACCCACCTGGTAAGACATACAATTTACCAGAGTCAATCCCACATCCCCGTCCTTAATGACTGCTGAGTGCTGTCGATAGGAGTCAATCAGGCTATTTCTCTGTCCAATAAGGCTGCTGATTGATGTCAGTAGGAGTCGATCAACCCATATCCCTGTTCTTTAAAACTACTCAGTGCCGCCTGTAGGTACCACATACACTAAATTTGCAAACTGGGCAACTTTAATGCCCTCATCAATTAGTGCTACTGTTACGCTATTTTTGTCTATTTTGCACACAATTCTGTCATTCCCATAGCAATCGACAACACTTCACAATTTGAAACCAGACTGTGGATTGAGTCACCAAGATCGCTTTAAGATCCCACCTGATAAGACGCACAATTAAACTTAAAGAGTCTTAAAAGAGGCTCAAGACCTAGTTGATGTTTAGCTTTTCTGTTACGGAGTATAATATAATGTTTAATAATCAACTTGGCATAGCTAGAAATATAATTTTTAAAGTTATGCCTTTGTTTTTGCCCGTGTCTGCCTGTCCCCAGAGACGGAGCTGCAGCAGAGACACATGGCCACCTGCAGCCTGTTTGCTGAGCTCCTGAGCCTCCTCAACAGTGCTGGCGTGTCCACGGCCGAGGGCCTTGGCGCCAAGTTGCACAGCTGGGTGGAGAAGAGGGCCCGCGGGCCGCTGGTGCTGCCGCTTCTCACCGCCGCCTGCCGATGCCTGGCCTCCGTCCGGCACATGGCGCGGGCCACCGAGGCCTGCATCCTCTCCTACTTCACCGACGGTCAGTGCAGCTGTGGGTCTCCAGTAGCTGAGGGTAGATGCAGTCCACTGCAGATGAGTTTATACTAGTGAGGACATCCAACCAGTTCCGCAGACATGTATTAGTGCATTAATGCAGCCGTTTTGAAATAAAATTAAAATGCCTCAACTGTTTTCTCTCCTAAACCCCATGTCCATGTAAGCCAAACTCTAGTTTTCATGTTCTCTTTCAGTACATATTTTTATGGAAGGTCTCTTCTAGTCCTAAAGCAGTAGTTCGGTGTAAATCAATCAATAGACCCATTGTTCAACGTCACTTAATGCTGTCTGGAAAAAAAATGCAATGTAGACCAAATAATGAGCTGATAACCAGTGTTAATTGAATGGGGCATAGTAAAAGAAAGTTACTATATGCCATTCACTTAGTGTAAGTTACTGCTTCACTTTTCGGTTGTTGTATGTTGCATCAAATGTTTTGTCCTTTTTCCTACTGATAGTAGTTGGTGACCTGAAACAACAGGGCTATGAACTCATTTACAACTAACTTTTCCTTTAAGTGCTAGTTTTCTTACTTGCTGAAAATGTGTCCTCCAAGCTTTGGGGTGATGTGTAGTAGGACCCTACAGTAGACATTATTATAAGTTCAGATTTAATGTTAGTGTGCATGTTAAGTCACTCCTGTCTTGTGAGTTTTTTTTTTTGTCCTTTTCAATTTTTCTTTTTTCATCCTTTTTTCTTTTCTGTCCTCTGTTCATGTTCAGGAGGGTGTGCTGATCAGTACCCTGGTTGGGGTCCTATTTTGGTGTCCTTGCAAGTGCCTGAGTTGACAGTGGATGACTTCATCCAGGAGAGCCTGTCTCTGGGGAGCTTCCTCACCCTCTACGTCTACATCCAGCAGAGGCTCAACCTGGACCAGACTGTGGTGAACGAGAAGAGAACCCTCGCAGTCCTCAACACCTGGCTCAGTCAGGTCTTCCCCAGGTGAGGATCCATCTGCACAAAACATAATGAAAGTAACAATTAGCATCAAGACAGGTGACACCAAATTCTAGAAAAAATGCCAGTTCTACTCAGGTTGTCATATCACTTAGTTGAAACAGATCTCGAAGAGTGAACACCTGATCTCTCTGATCAGACTATAGTGAGTGTGAAGACACTGGCAGTATCCACTTGCTCAATATCCCATTGGACCAAGCAGGACATCCAACTGGCAATGACAAATTATGATGCCCCAACATGACAAAAATAGATTAAAGAAGTTTTAAAAGACAAATAAGGACACGTTCCACAAACAAAGCATGACAAAATACAAAAATAAAAACAAAACAAAAACAGTGTCCACATGACTAGCTACTTGGGTTTGAAATAGGATATATTTCCTATGCTGAATAGATATCTTTTAGCTCATGGTCACATAGCTGAAGATGGCTGCTCAGAAGTCAGAATGTGCAGTCTCCACATTTTGTTTTTCCCAAGGACTGACCCAGCAGAATCTCATCATTTATGCTGTTTAGTTTACAAAGCATGAAAATAATGAAAATTAATGAAAAAATCAGAACGTGAAAACTGCAGCCTTCAAATTGAATTTCAGCCCTGTGAAGTTCTGTAGACATCCCTCAATGACATATAAAGTGTTTTTGTTGAATTAAGCCACAGTGGGTGGCCTTTATAAACCCTTCTTAATGTCAGTTATTGTAAGTGACGGACTGTAGTTTGATTGAATGTTGGTCTGAGTTCAACTAATCACAAACTGCCTCTTTAAGTTAATGTGAGTTTTTCTTTTTTTTTCTTCCTGTCAGTGGGCAAGCAGACGAGGCTAAGCTCTTTCTATGGTGGCACAAAGCCCTGCATCTGATCCAGGGTCAGGTAGACCTGGGGGACACGTGCGCAATTGAATACCTGATCCTTAACCTACAGGGCTTCCAGGCCCGACTGGCCCTGCTTGGGGAGGAGAGGCTCAACTCGGGCATCTTGGGAGCCATTGGCCTGGGCAGGAAGTCCCCTCTGTCCAGCAGGTATGGAAAGGCTGTGCTCAAGCAAGGAGCTTTGCTTAAGGGCTCCCATTATGTTGTGAAATACATGGAAATTGTGATTTTGGAGACATTAAGTTTGTATAGAAATAGAAATAATATTGGCAAGGGCTCTATTGGCTCTAAGGTTTCATAAGCTCTTCACACATGACATTACATTGACATTACGTTACATGAATGTGTGTGTGTGTGTGTGTGTGTGTGTGTGTGTGTGGGTGTGTGTGTGTGTATGTGTATACAGAAAAGCATCAAATATTTGTCTATTTGTCCCATATTATCTGTTATGTTCCTTGAAGCATGACCTAAAGAGAAAGCTGCAGCATTTTCTTAAATGTGCCATCATGTTGGCATTAAAGTGCCAGACACTGTTCTCCCACATGTCAGACTGTTGACAGGGTGTTGACTCAGATGTTCGTCTCGCGCTCTTGGCAGGTTCCGAGTGGTGGCCCGAAGCATGTCGGCCTTCCTCCTGGTGCAGGTGCCCGCCGACAACCAGCTGCGCACCCAGGCCAGTCCCGAGCTGCCGCTCTCAGCCAAAGCCCAGCAGGTGAGCCCGTCAGGGTTGCGGATCAGGACTGTCGTATGGGGGGAGGGGGTATTCAGATGGCTAAGACTGTTGCTTAGTGACTAATTTATTATGTTCTGACATAGTGTGGCATTATATGTATATGTATGTATAATACATATATAGTTGTACATATATAGTTGATGTCAATTATTGGGGATATTGCAGCAGGGCCAATGGAACAGAAAGCAGAGAAACACAAAGTACAGAGGTAAGCTTTGAGCTTAGAAGTTAGGAGAGTTTTCTTTATGGAGGCTGTAATTTTAGTAGAAATATGTACACCGGCACCTCAGTTTGGCTGCGTTATGTAAGGGGCTGGCTCAGATCGCGTGGTCCTGCTGGAACGCCTATTCCTCCAGATGGCTGCTGTCTTTAGCTCGGGGGATCAAAGGTGTGTGTCTGTTTGAACCTCTCCCCAGGCCCTGGCTCTGCTGGAGTCCATGCCCGGCAGCAAACAGTACGCTGAGCTCCAGGAGCCCATCGCCCAGGCCTGCCAGTTCATCAGGTACCCGGGCCACTGCCTGCGCGATGCCAACTCCCTCCTGGCACTGCTCGTCAACACCCTCTACACGGACCTGCGCTATTTGGACATCATCCGCTAGCAGACACACTCATACACACACACACACACACACACACACACTCATACACACACCTGAATCTCACCGCTTTCCAACCAAGTGGTTACACCATGCTGTGACTGAGAGGCGGGGACTGAGCATGACACGTGATGCGTGGCCCGACAAGTGGTGTGTGTGCCGTTTGTGGAAGAACTCATCCATTCCACTTATAGAACCGCAAGAACAAAGTTATGTTCTGTTATTAAAAAAACAAAAAAACAGATCAGTCTGACACTAGAGCCTGTGCTGGGATGTTGTAGGCTTTGTTTAGTAGCCACAGTCAGATCCTAATATTTTAAGCAAAGTTGGCTTGATTTAAAGTTTAATCAAGCTCTCGCATGCTGAATCTGTTGGTTGGCTTAAGTGTTTGTTTTTTTTTTTTTTTGGTCTTTCTTCTTTGCCTTTCTTTCCCACTGTTTGCCTTTCTAACGAAACTGGAATTAATTGTGACAAAAGAATATGAAATAATGTGGACATTTGTTAGGGTTCGAACAGCCAGTAAGGTCTGAAAGTTTGCACTGAAATAGGCTGGCAAAAGCATTTATGCTGTTAATTTGACTGAGTTATGCTGTTGAAATTCATTTTTTTCTTTGCCAAACTGCCATCAGCACTTTTAACTGTTTGCTCTGAGTCTAGTCATACAATGTGGTGTGACTGATGACTGATTGATGTGCCACACGAGGGTAACTCGGGCATGCCAGTTTCCATGAGATGTCGAAGGGTTCCACCCCTCTTAATCTGGGTCACTGGAGCACAGCACTGTTGCGTAGCTGCAGCATGTTGACACATCATAGCAGCACCGCATTCTTCCATTGGTGTCCTAGTAAAGTGGCTCCTGATACATAGTTTATTCTCTCTTTCGCTCGCTCTGTTTATTTCCCTCTCTCTTTATCTTTCCCCCTTCTTCTTTCTTATTTCTCTCTCTCTCTCTCACGCTCTCTCATTCGCTCTCTCTCTCTCATTCTCTCTCTCTCTCTTTCTGTCACAGCCACATCTCGTAGTCCGTTAGTGATTTTTCCACGCCGACGCCTGAGCGTGCACAGAACCATGAGGCAGCCAGATTGTAAACTGTTTGCATGCTTCGCAGGTGCCATCACAGTCTATTTGCTTTCCCCCCTCTTCAGCCAATGCGAGATAAGATCAGACATTTGTTAGTCTGGGGTGTGCATAGCAGTGTTTCCTTTTAAGACGATCGACTATTTTTGCTAAGTTAAGATCTGTTAATGTCAATTTAGTTCTGCTTTTTATTTATTTTGTTTGTACATGTTCAAAAAGTGTGAATTATGTTCCTTGAACAGTACATCTTCAAAATGTGCTTCAGCATAATCACACTGTTAATGCCCCACCATACACCCCCCCCACACACACACACACACACACAGAGACACTGCAATTGCACTTTCAAGAATCAATTCAATTGCTTTTTTATTCAGATTCTGTTTTATTACATTTTATCCATGTAATTAATGGCGCCTGGGCCTAGGATATCATCTTCGTCATTTATGAATCTACATTATGAATATATGTACAGGTGTATGATCAGTGTGTTTCAGGCCTTAAGGTTTGTGTGCTGCATCATAGTCTCATGTTCTCATTATGTTTGTGCCATGATTCTTATGCTCAAAATACATGAATCAAAATACTGATGCCGCACCTTGTGAACTCATAACTTTTCACACACGCTCTCCATTCCACAAAGTTGTATCTGGCTTCCATAAGTTGTAGCTTCCATAAGATGCATTTTAAAACGGCATTTTTTTCAATTATTATATTTCAAAAAGTTTAAGTTTTATTCATTCTACCGGTATTTCAAAACTGAAACGTACTCCATCAAAGTTGCCTATGAGACGGGGAGGTATTGCACAGTTGTGCCCACTCCAAATGAAGAAGTTTCTTTCCCCCTGTGTTTCCTGTGTGGTGGTCTTTACATTTTGTTTGTTCAGATTCTTCAAAGACTTCCTCTTAACCGACGTTTACCAGAGGAACACGATGCCCACTTTTCCTACTTCAGTTGCTATGGAGACACGGCATAGAAGACAGGAGTCTAGAGAGGGGGAACGGGAGGGTGGGGTTGAGGCTGGGACGGACGTTCTGATCTTGCCCAGACAGCAGATGGGAACAGGCAGATACGATGTGTCCCAAACACAAAGGAGAGAGACGGCGGCTGCCTCACTCCCACCTTGTTCCCCACGGAGTTCAACCTCGCCACGCGTGGACTGCATGACTCACTCAGGTTGTACTCACAGGAGTAGACGTGTGAAGCACTGGAACAGGCCCCCACACACCATCCTCACACACACACACACACACTCAACCATCTGTCACGCATGAACAGACCTAGTTCCAATATCAGTTTATTTTTCATACCGATAAAGGTGCACCAGTGATGTTTTGAGTAGTTTCAAGGATTTAATGGATATCCATGGCAATGCTGTTTACAGTGTACTGAACATTCATTTACTGTTCTTTCACTAGACACTTTTAGCCATCTGAAATGGGTAGGTTTCAAAAAACAGCCTCCTTCCTTGTTCTCCATCACCATCAGCTCCAAGTGAGATCAGAGCCTCAGGTTCTCCCTGTGCCAGTGCCAGTCATGAACAGACGAGGACCAGGTTTGCGCGACTGAAACGGCAGAACCAGATTGCATGGATTCTTCACAGGACAAACATGATCCGAGGAGGACCTGTGCTAAATGCCAGCACTACGGCGACACCTCCTCCGCTGTCTGTCGGTTCCTCCGTTGGGTCTGATCTTATCTGGAGCTATTGCAAAGCAGACAGGCTGACTGCCCGTTTTCCAACCTCCATTACCACACACACACACACACACACACACACACACATTGTGGTCACAAGGACCTTGCTTGTCACTTTAGATTAGTTGTTAGCTCTGAAGTCATAACAGCACAAGTCTGATGAGCATAAGACTAATTCATCAGTGTCCGAAGCAAATGATGTCACTGTGAAGCGAGCAATCAAACATGATTTAGGCTGTCATCCAATCAAGCCGCGTCCGCCACAGCCAAAAAGGCCAAATTCAGAATGGCTCAGATGACTTCATTTCTGTCAGTCTGTAAGGCTTAAAATCAAACAGATTTTTTGTGTGTGTGTGCAGTTTGGAGCAAAAATCTATGGGGGGGCCTGCTGTGAGACTGATCAATACTGCAATGGTGAGCTGATACACCATTGTAGGGGAGTGGGGGTCTGGACACCACAATTCATCAGTATTCATCTCAGACAGTAATCACACAGCCTGCCTGCATACCCACTTTATTTTGAATACTTTTGAAGCTTTTTTTTTTTTTCCACGGTTAATGAAATGATATTAATAGATCCTTTCACCACTAGTTTGAGGCAGAGAAGAGGGGAAAAAAAGTTCAAAGACTATGTGTGTGTGTGTGTGTGTGTGTGTGTGTGTGTGTGTCCTCAATGAACTTAAAAATTTGCACTCACTGAACCAGGCTTTCTCTCTTTCCTATTCCACCTACACCTGAAATTGCTCAAAAAACAGGACAGGACCTCACCCACGCAGCAGTGATGAAAACCTCTGAGGTACAATGTGGATATGATGACCGATGAGTTCCAAAGGATCTAATCGTGCAAACCATGCCCCTCGCGCCCCCCTACTGCTGCTGCTGCTTCATAACAATATTGAAAGTGAATGTTCAGAACTCAAAGAAACAGGCTCAGCTACTTTAAGGAGACCAGAGCTAGGGATGACCAGTGCCCTCTGAATATTTTTTTAATTATTATTCTGGTGCATGTAAATGACTGATGGAAACAGCCATAGCCCAGTCTGTTTCCTCTGATCCTGTTTCCTACTGTAGACTGTGAGGAGGCTATAGCACTAGTGATCCACTTCTTGTACATTTTTAGTAAAAGATTTGATCCTACTGCTAACAATATTGAAAGTGTATGTTCAGAAGTAAGAAACAGGTTCGACTACTTCAAGCTGTGGAAGTAAGAAGTGTCTTTTATGGCCCGCAGACACCTACTAAGGGAAGGAGAATAAGGGGCTCAGACTTTGTTAAAGTGTGGTCAGTTCATTACACCTCTGTTCGCTGAGCATAAAAACCCTAAATAATCTACTTGTTATCTATTACTTTACTAATGTATTACTACAGTACAGTGCTTTTACTGCAAAAAACAACATGTAACATTCACTTTGAATTTCAGCAAGATGTGATGTGATTTAGAGGGAAAGACAATAGTAACATCTACTTTCATGTGTGAGAGACTTAGCTTTGGGGTTCTTTGTGGACTGTCTGGCCCTAGACACTCCTACCTGCTTTTTATTGCACAGCAAGTGCTCCTCGATTGGAGAGATAGTCATTAGTATGCTCTGGAAGCACTTTGGTCATCACCACAGCAACATACTGTTCCTGCAGCAAGCTGGAGTGCTGTGTCGGAGCAGGTGGAGAGTCTGGGGGGGGGGGGGGGGGGTGCAGACAGACAGTTCAGAGCTTAACAGCTTTGCCTCATTTGAACTCTCGCTAGAGGAGAGGTGTGGTGGGAAAGAAGCAAATATATACTGTTCGCTGTTCAATTTGTACTCCAGATGAGTTCAATGTGAGAATTATTTCTTCTTAAATGCTGTATAAAGTTCAACAAAATCCCCACTTTTCTCTTGAGAAAAGAAAATAATGTGTTTAGCCAAACAATATCTGCACTGCAGACTTCAGGCTGGTAGCTATTATTCAGTCTCAATCATAATTGGCTTCAAACTGTTACACAAACACGAACATTTCATCATAACTCAATCAAAGGCCCTCTGCAATTGCACAGTGTGTAGTGACACAGTTTATGTTTTTAATCCAGCAGGGAAGCTGAAACCGGGCAAGTCTACGGTGTCTGATTTGGGAGCATTCAGCCAGCAGGGTCCTTTAAAACGATTGTGATTATGATCAAGTCGACAAATAACCTGAAGAGGGTCTGTATGCATTGCGCCTGTGTGGCAGATCCTCTCCACGTCTCACCACTAATGAGACACAGGATCGGTGGGAATCAGCTGCTAGTAGAGCAGTGACAGATTGTTTTTAATTTACTGTACTGTCAAAAGTCATGCTGCCATGTTGTCTCATAGTAAGACTGATGAAAAGCCCTCTCCTTCGGAACATGGCGTGCAACCACTTATGTTACTGGAAACACTTAGGGGCTGCGAAAAGCTTTTACAGTAAACCAAATCAGGTCTCCATCTACTGGGCATTAGGTCAGGTTATCACATGTGTGTGAGTGTGTGTGTGTGTGTGTGTGTGTGCAAGTGAGCAAATGCACCGACATGTCATTTTGTAAAAGTTTGGGACATGACAAGAGTGAACATGTGGATCTAATTGTCAACCGTGAAGAGTACCGTGGCCAGAAAAAGACTCAGGAAGCAGAAGGTCTCCCATGTAGGTTTGCTGTGACAGCTGAATGAGTGCCAGAGGTATTTACAACAGGGGAAGGACTCACTCTCAAAGATAGCGTCCCTTAAGTCACACTCTGATTTAGGAAACACCAAGTCTAGTCCAGGGAAGGGAGGACACACCTGCTGTTCCATGTAGCAACATTGAGGATTTCATATATGCTTCCTGGGACTTCCTGAGTCGAGACCTTTTCAGCTCTAGGCTCTGATTGGCTGTAGTGTGTCTGAAGTGTGTGTGTAACGTGATTCATGTGAACATACTGTAATTTGCTATACATAAACTGTGATGTGTACCAGATTGTGTGAGATATCTTTTAGTAGAGTTGAAAACAAGTCTCCAGAGTGAAACTATGGAATTAGCGCATAAAGTGTTTAAAGAGGTTTGAAGTTAAATGCAATTCCGTTCTCCATCGTTTCCAATTAACATGCCTGAGATTTCTCTGATGACCCATGTCTTTCCCAGAACATTGCACAACCAAAGCAATTATAATACTCTGTGCTGTGAAGATGGAATTATGCAGTTGAAGAGCCAACAAGTTTTAAGTTGTCAAGTCCTGAGACCTACAGTACAGTAGCCTATAGTTTCCATTCCATTTTATGCACGTAGTAATGGTTTGTTTGTTCAAGTCTCGGTAGGTTAGGGAGCACCATGTCATTCCCATTAACTGAAAACATGTTGAAAAATGCTGAATTCTCATCCAGCATTTGCACCCTGTCTGGCACAGACACAAGCACCATCGTTTGCCCTTTTCCTAAACAACTGGGCATGTTGCAGTGTGCACACAACGGCAATTGTCCTAAATCCTCGTCTGTCAGCATGGAGATACGAGTTATTCATTGTGCTAAATCTAAAATGCTGTTCTCACTTAATTGGTGTTCGAGGCTCGAGCTGTTACGATGGGGGATCTGTTAAAGCGTCGTGATCGACTGTCTGGCTCTCCTGTCTGGCACCATACCCAGTTGCCATGGTTACCTCTGTGGGGTCAGTTGTTTGGGATAGACTTGATGTCTGAAGTCTTCGTATCCAGTGTTAGTAAAAATCTGGACTATTCAGGAAGCTCATTGTATTGGTGGGACATATATAATATTCTCTCTCTCTCTTACTCTGTCTCTCTCATTCCCTCTCTCTCTTCCTCCACTGCTGATCTGTGCCTGAAGAGAACTCTTGATGCAATGCATAATAGTGCAATGAGATGCTGACATGTAATATACTATGGGCACACCTATGAAGATTATAATGGGCAAGGCTTTTAGATCCTGTTTTATCTGTTTCAGCTATTTGTCTGGTTTGCGTTCCCCATCTGACAGGGAGTATGCTGGCATCTCTAAGCACTACAGTAACATAGCCTACTGTAATGTTCTTTGTCTTCATCAAAGGCCTGCCTTATTGTTAGTTTTAGATTTTCTACTGGTGCAGACACACACACACACACACACACACACACTAATGCACATAGGCCTGTATAAACAGCCAGCCCACACGGCGCGGGAAAGCAAGCCTCCCCAGCCACACTTACAGACATGTGAGTGGGCTGCTGGGGAGATTGGGAGAGAGAGTATCTGGCTGCTGTGCTCTGACGCCTTGGCACCGTCTGCTCTATTGTTTCCATGGAGAGGCCCCTGGCTGTGGGGAGTGTAGACATCACCGGGCAGCACACAAGGGGAGACCCACACAGCCAACAGGATCAGAATCACAAACTACCCAAAGAAAACAATATCTTTTAGTGCCAGGGGGAACAAGGAGGAGAACTGCAAAACTAAAAATAAAAGTCCGCACTTTCAAAATTGAATATTTCTTCCAGACCTGTCCCTATATTGCTTTTTTTCAATATGTGACAAAACCTCAGACCTGTGTGACGTCCAGAATGTCATCATGAGCAGGGTACATTCATGCACACGTTCTCCCTTAATGCAGCCAGTCACATTAATGCAGGTGAGAGTCTCCCTGACACATCCGCTTCGCCTCCCACCTTACCCCTGTTGAAAGAAAAGCAGTGGGCATCCTTCCTATTAGTCACTAGCTCTTCTTTTACACCTCGCAGTCACCCTCATCCGAGGGAAGGGTGATTCAGGTGAAGGCTAACTAAGGCTCAATGTCAGTGGGCGTATGATGCGTCCTTGTGTCTTGTCAGCAGATCAGTGCTGTATTTCAGACTTGTGATAAACAAGTATGACTGTCAGAAAGAAAGAAAGAGCAAGAGAGAGAAATAGAAATGAAGAGAGTGGAGCACATAGGTGGGTAATGTGTTTCCTGGTAAGATTAATTAGAAAAAAGAAAGCATTTGCTGTTACTATTCTCTATTCCTTCAGTCAGCACTGGAAAGAGAAAGCTTGTTATTAAATCACTGATATAGTTTTCTTTAAGTTTGCTTTTTGCTCTTTAGTTTTTTTTTTCACCCCTGCATGCAGTCAGCTGGTTCTGAACTTGCCTTTTTTTCTTTAAGGATCATTCATTTAGTCTCTCAAAAAAAACAAAAACAAAAAAAAAACCTTCCAGATGTGAGAAATGCTTTTTGAAACTCTAAGTGCAAATAGTGAATGACCACAATGACATGAAGAAGAGATCATTTTTTTTACCAAACACACTGAATAAATAGATAGGTAGGTACATGAAGTAATTCTAACCTTCACAGATATTCCATTTCAAGTCTTTGCTCACCATGAGTCAACCAGTCAGCAAGCTCCACTGTTTGTTGAGTGTGGAAAAAAGAGAACAAACAGAAAAGAAAAAACAACACAGAAGAGATTATACAACCAGGATAGCCTACTAAATGGATTCTATATGTTTGTTTTCATGACCTCTGAGAGGGGAAATTGCAGGAATCAGTGGAGAGGGTGCGTTCCCCTGAAGGCCTGCGCTAACTCACCATGCGTTTTTAGGGATGCAGAGACAGAGACCGAGGCTGTGGGAGAAAACATAGCCGCTAGCAGCGAGGCCATCACAATTCCCTGGATGGAGAGGAAGCGCTGTGGGTGTTGAAGAAGGCAAGCCATTTGAGGGGTCATTGGTCTAAACAACTGCATACTGCTTTCCTCTTTCTTTCAATCTGTTTTTCCTCATTCTCTTTTTCTTTTTCCCATCCATGTTCCGCTCATCTATGGAGATTGTGATGCTGCCCTTTGTCTATTGCACATCTATTCTTCTCTTCGCAATGAAAAAAAGATTGTGTCATGTGTTTTTGATAATTACAATTTTTGCCAGATTCTAGAAAACATATAGACTACTTTCAACATTATACAATACATTTTAAAAACAGTCGTTAAAAGTTAAAGACAGAGTTAAAAACAAAGGTCAAGGGGAACACAGTGCAGGTGTATTGCAAGGATCAAGGCAGGTAGGCTAATGTGTCAGTGTAAGGGTGGGCAGTGGCCATGTAACAATGAGACTGAATGATGTTGATTCAGAAGGGGGTGTCCGGCTCAAGAGATGGCAGTGGAAAAGAAGCTGGTCTTGTGGGCAATAAGTGTAACCAGCTTGTCCCAGGCTCGAACCTGCGACCTTACAGCAGCATCTGATTTAGGTGCCCCAAACCATCGACCCTAACGCCCACTTCGTTGACTTGGAGAATTTGGACGTCTCTAGATAGAGGTTTACTAAGGAGTCATTACATTTTACCCACTGAATCTCACTCCTAAGCCCGTCCAAGTCCACACCACTGTAGCCGAAGTCAGTCCCTAAAAGCCAACCCGAGGATTGAACTCGCGACCTCACCACAGCATACTCTAATCGGAATCTGGAGTCACGCATGTAACACTAGCTGAAGTTACAAACCATAGAGGTTACCTTTTGAGCCTGCCGCTAATCAAGCATTGCTCAATTAGCAATGCAAAATTCAAAGCATGACAGGTCACTTCAGATTCAACTCGAAAGAAGAGTCTAATTCAAAGAAATGGATGGAATGAAATTTGAAAATCTATGGATCAGGAATTAAACCAGTGAGCAAAGTAGCAAGTTAACTGCTTTCGCAGATCACAAATTTGTCAAGTGATCTAGACTAACCCTACCTCTTCAGTTGCGTAGGCTATGTTCTCCACATGAAGATACAGACTAGAATGAACTTCTAAAAAGGTAACATTAGCCATTTTCTGTTCTTGCCGATTAACACAATTAAGTAGCTTGATTTATGATGTTAAATTGTCCAAAACTTCATTGGTTCAAGATGCTTCATTAGGCCTACATTAGCTAGCTGTCATTAGCTGAACTTAGCTAAAGGTATCTTCGAATAATGATTCCATTTTGCAATCGTATATGGTTATGGTTAATGTTTATATATGTTAATTTATGAATAAATGACATATTACATCTTCTCTGTAACCAAATGATCAATTATGTTAACGTGACGCTAAATTTGCTAACAATAGTGGCATAATGCTAAATGCATAAATGTAATGTAATGTAAATGTAGGTGTCTGTAATCTTGCAATGTGTTAATTGTTGTCATATCGTGATGTTATCATAACTAATGTTCGTTTTTAATTTTAAAATTAAATTCGCTCAGTAGTTTTGTGTTTAACTGTGGCATTAGTTGACTTATGTCATGCAAAATAGCTCCGCACATAGACATGTCTATGGCTCCGCAGAGGCACATATATATTTCCTACCTGCGCATTTATATCAAATTATGTACAGCATTTTTATATTGCTATTTGCCATTATGGAAATCTATACATGTACAATATAGTTTGTAATTTTAACGTACCAATGATTTACACATAAAATAAAGTGTGGGGGGGGCACCCAAATGGCTAGCAACGGCCCTGCAAATGACAGAAGCAATGACCCAATCAAAACCCCTTAATCACCATTCAGCAAATGGGAGCTGCTGATTGGCGCAGGAGTAAAGGAAAATCAAGCTTCTGTCAGAGCGGGTTTGTGTTAAACGAACATGCCAAAAGTTTCCGAGCAATCTTAATAAATTATGAAAATAGAAAAAGTGTTTTCCGTCTCCCCGTCGGGGAATCGAACCCCGGTCTCCCGCGTGACAGGCGGGGATACTTACCACTATACTAACGAGGATAGGATAGTAAGTGGTATGGAACTGGCCACTTCTCACTGTGAATACGGCTGTCAGAATATTGTTAAATACATATTCGAAATGATAAGATTTGTTTTGTAATTTTTGTTTTGCTAAATTCACGTAGAGGCAATCCACAGTCCCTAAAGAACGTGAACCTAACATTAACCAATGAAGCCTGTCCTTTCGTGTCGACATTTGAATGAAGGAGTTGAAACGGAACGTTTGCTTTGTTTAGGGTATGTGTGTAGCCTACAACATGAGCTTGTCTATGTCTGGAATGAGAGAGAGTTATGTAGAGTAGGGTATCGACATAACAAGATTTGCAGCTATCTGTATCTTCTGAGTAAAGGGTATTCCCAGTGTTGAAGAGGCGGTACCTAGGGGTTTCACTCCAGTCGTGTGCAGGCGTGGCTTCCCGAATGGAGTTGGATGTCAGGCACTTTGCAAGCGGTAGTCAGCTAAGCGATTCTTGAACACGGTAAGGTTTTCCCAATAAACGGTTATTTGATAGTGTACAACTTTGTCTAACTCACAAAATGGTTTTGATCTTGACTCAACTTGGTTTAAAACAAAAGGATTTTAAATGTAAGGTCCGTGTCATACACTGCTATGACAACTGGATGGGGGTAAGAATAAAAAAATAACTTAAATTCCTCTTCATTCCATGATGTAAAAATCATTAATTTTGTTTTCACTTTTCCGTTTATCATGTCATTTAAACTGAACCATTTTCCATTCGCTTCGTGGCGGTACGAACGAGAAAGTTCTCTGTGAACTTTTATTCTGTTCGCCAGGGGTACGCTTCTTGTGAACTTGCTGTCAAGCGAGCGCAGCTATGCGGGGTGAAGTGATGAGGCAGATGAGCATCGCAAATCTGTTTGACACTTGTGAAAATGCAAAAAACAGCTGATCCCCCTTAGTGCACGGCAGTGTTTATGGTTGGCGCTATTCTTGCTCAGTAGCGATAGTTAGAGTCAGGCAACATTAAATAAATTTAGTTGCCTACGGGAACACTGTTTTGCCGGCTTCTTTGACCTGACGTCACTCTCAGTATAAGCGACACTGTCACCGGCCATCAGCTTTTTGACGGGTCGAGTCGTGACATCATTGATTAAGTGGAGGATGTCTGCAGAAATAGTCGACCGCGTTAAAGGCGTGTGGTGCCTGTGAGTGTGTGTCTGTGTGGGAATATCTGGTCTGATGCGGAAAACCGAGCACATTATCTGCTGACGGCAAAGGGTGAGTAGTCGACTATTTATCATCTTTCTCTGTTTCCATATCTGGATTTAGACTAGCATTAGAAATGACTATAGTCTTCTTTTCATTCACGATGAAAACATTTTGGGGACACATCATTTAGGTAGAACAAGGGGTTTCCTTGGTCCCCACAGTGTGTGCAGAGCATCCCGGACGCTTAGTGTAGCTACTGTATAGCGAAGCAGCTGTTCTGTTGTCATCCATCTCGGAACAACGGCGATGCAAAACCTATCCTAAATGTATGTTGTGTTTATGAATGTTCAGATCAGTTATAATGCTTCTTATCTTGAACACACCATACAATTATTCTACTGGAAAAGGATATCCCTGCTCCATACAGTCGACTACATTTCTTCACTTCACCAACCATTCGAAAGCGGATGGAAAAACAATGGAGAGCCTTTTCTCCTTCTTGACTGTTGCGCTGCTTTAAGATTGATTTCATACGAAAGCGCGTTACCGGGCAAACTTAACAGGCACAGCAAATGGGAAATGGTTAAGTATTAAATCTAAATGTCACTTAGGAGCCCAGGAAATGAAAGAATGGACAGTTGGTGCAAGTAGAAGGACGGCGGTCGGGACCAAATTACTCAAACAGCGAGAGATTCAGTGATACTGTCGTAGCAGAAGTAGCATGTGCATTAACTTCCCCGTGGCCTGCTCGGCAACCGTTTTTTTGCCTGTTGTGTCAAAATTATGGTCAGGGAAAGAGACGGAGAGAATGGTTTACCGGCTAGAGCAGGGATGTTAATGGGGTTGCACCAAAGTAATAATTTGGAGTTTTAGGTACTTAACATTAATACAAGTTGATTAACGTCACCATAAATGCAATTTATGTCTTTTTTATTGTCGAGAATTATTTGTACATAAAAAAAACATTGCATGCAAATGCATTGCATCTCAAGCATATTTACTGATGAGGTTATCCGTATTGTTGTTTATGCCAATCAACTCAATTGATGGTGTTGATCTAACTATTCTCAGACTTGAGATATTGGATATAGGCCTATGCCATTCAGTACCTCATCTACAGAGATGTATTACAAGACATTTTGCTCAAGGAGTAACTGTTGATGGCTTATTTGGCTAGTTTGCTGAATACACTTACATAAATACAGGTCTATAACATAGTACACTACTATTGTAATACATGAATTACCAGGATTTGTTTTGGTGAGAATTTTTTGTGTTGAAGCGCTCATCTATTTCATATTTCATTGTGAGTTTCATTGTGTTCTCACCTGCATGCTATCTTTTGCTGTGCATATCTCTGCTTCGGATGAGTCATCTTAACCCCTTTGCCATGTCACGTTCACCAGCAAGCAAGGGTGGTTCCAGACGTCGGCTGTCTGTCCATCAAAGCCATGGGGAAGGACTACTACAAGACCCTAGGCATCCAGTCTGGGGCCAATGAGGATGAAATCAAAAAGGCCTACAGGAAGATGGCCCTCAAGTTTCACCCAGACAAAAACAAGGACCCGAATGCTGAGGAGAAGTTCAAGGAGATAGCAGAGGCCTATGAGGTGCTAAGTGACCCTAAGAAGAGGGTTATCTACGACCAGTACGGGGAAGATGGTGAGTAAGCCTCTTTGGGCCGCCATGTGATGAATGCACTACTTAATAGTGCTTGTAATGTGTATAAAAAGTATGTTTTGAGGGTCTCTCATCTAGTTCAGCCATTTTTGGGGTATAAAACTATGTAGTTGGGGTATAAAACTGGGTACCAAAGGACGAGACTGCTTTTGTGGAAGTGCAGAAGGCTGTAGAACTCAAGAGTAGGGCTTTCGTTTTTTCTTCCCATATAAAGACATATTTTCCAAGCTGAATTCATCTGAATGCTGAACCCAAATGTTGGCAAGTGCTCTGGTGATGCCGTCACAGCGTAACACTGTTTTTGTTGCTCCAACTCTATCTCTCTCACAAAAAAAAAAACAAAGCAAAACAAAACAGCCGGAAAGAACCCAGCGTTGGTGGGGGTAGGTGGAGGCATGAGAAAGAGACAGGAGATTTTAGCTCAAGCCAACCTCGCCAGCGGCTCACCACTGGGCCTGGGCCAGCTCCTGTTTGTCTATCTTTAGTCGGCGCACAGCTGGAAAACCCAGTGTTGCCATTTGCGAGCACACCAAGATGGATGCCTTCGGTGGGGCAACAACCTTCCTTTGATTTCCGCCTCTTTTAGGGAGCCTGGCGTTTTACACCATTGATTTTTGAAAAGAAAGTTGATGCTTTGGCCCCAGTGAAGTCAACAGCGCTCAGTGTGTGCTCAGTGTGTGCTCAGCATATCGTTAGGGGGATATGTCTGGAAACAGCTTGGTTGAGGTGTTTTAAGGACACACAACTGAGATAAACATACCAAAAGGAGGAAGTAAAGATTTTTTGCAAAGAATTTTTCTTAATAATGCATGGGCTATTCCTGGTCAACACAAGACTCTGTCTTTTAACGATGGCCCACTTTTTAACCAGCTATTTTAACAAGTCTCTAAATCTTATCTTGCATATCTGTATGCCCTGAAGATTCTTAGTCTGTTTCAAAGTCCTAACAGTAATGCATTTTTAATCAAACAGTTGTGTAGCATTCTCATAGGAGGACCTTTGGTGCTGCTCTTGTTTGTTCTGTGTTTGCCTTCAGCGTATATACAGTATAGGATGTTAGCATTAAATTATCACAGTCCCTTTACCTCTCCAGTGTTTTATACACAGGCCCTCTGTGGTTGGAGTGGTTGTGTACATGTGACAGGGTTCACAGCTTACATGAAACAGACACAAGTCCTTAAACAAGCTAATTTTTAGACCGCTATCCTCCTCCCACTCCATGGGATGAAGGTATCTGTCTGTTCTCGTAGATCCGACTTGCATGTTTTTTCCGACATGCCTTTTCCAAGCATTGGACCATTACCCAGGCTTTGGATTTGGGTGTATAAATAGCTGTTGAGGTAGGCTGTTTGTGTAGGAGAGCTTCAGCTATTTCCACTCCACGAAGTCATGTAATTTAACCTTTTTTTATCTGAACCAAAAAAAACTGACAGAAGGACTTGGCAGCCCTCTGGGTGAGTCTGACACTCAGAAATGAAAGGTGTGGGTAGTCACAAGTCTCACCTAATGTGATTCAAGACTATAATGTTCATCTCACTGTCATATGGAACTCATGTCTTTTAAACACAATAGTGGTATAAAGATCAGACATTTTCACTCAATTCTCATGAAGTTTATGCTGGGCGAACCATTTGGTAATTATTTGCATCTTAAACCTGAAATTAGCAACTCCACTACTGCATGTCAAGTCAGTCGTCTCACTGGAGCTTGATATGTTATATCCTCTGTTCCTGACATTCAACGAAGCCTTTCTGGAAAGCGTTTCTGTTCTGCACCCCTCTGTTTTCTATTCAAGCAATTATGCCCAAGCAATGAGTCATGCGTCATTGTGATTGGATAAAATTAATGACTGCTGTCTTGGGCCTCACATGACTAAGATTAGCATGCAATGTGGCAAGGAACTGCTGGCGGGGATCCTCACACTAAGTTTGTTAGCACTGGTCATCATGGTTAGGTGCCTCTTCACATCTGCTCCTAATATTCTTTCATATTGATTTGGATAAAAGTGCTGTAAGTAATGAAAAGCCATCACATGTACCATTCCTATGGAATATTGAACCCTTGTTGTGGACACTAGGTTGAGATATTTCATGTGATACTATGTGTGTGTGTGTGTGTGTTTTGTTTGGGGGTGTCAGAGAGGAATTACACTAGGCTTTGGTCCCAGTGGCAGCAGCACAGATGGTGTGGAACAGTGGATGTCAAGACTCTCTCACCCCCACCCAATCTGGTCGTCCACCCACTCCCTATCTAGAGGCCCTTGGTCATTAGTGGAGCTGAGGGCACTGTCCCAAGACCCATCAGACCCTTCTGGGCAGAGGAGATATTGTCTTTTGAGAGTCGCGTGACACCACTCACAGACGTTACGTGAGACTATGAAACCTTGAGCTCCTGTACAGTGAGCTGCCACTGCCGCTGCACCGGCCATAGCAAATAACAGAGCATAAGTTTCCTATATGTATATGTCCTGACTCCAGAGATGGAGTGTCCTGGTTCTGTATATTCTGTATATTAAAGAGGCGTCAGGCAGGGTTGGGCTTAAGCCTTATCAGCCCTCAACAGAGCTCTGAGGCACTGCAGAGCCCCCCACCCCCCTATCTACTGTGCACTATACTCCCTCCCGGGGCCCAGATTTCATTAAGCCGGATGTGTTCTCAATAACACAGTGCAGTGATTTTAGGAGAAGTTGGTTTCTTAATTTGTTGAACTGTTGAAGGTGGAACTTAAGGGTCTGAAAGGATTGACCACTCACACACATTATCCTAGATATCTTAAATCAAGACTTGCCATATTAATATTCCAATGGGATTATTAAGGGATATTATGGGATACTTTTTACACGGTATTTACAGAATACTCAATACATCCACAGTATTTACAGAATATTCAATACATACACAGTATTTACAGAATGCACACAAAATACACAGCGTTTACAGAATGCACAATAAATACACAGTACATTCTATAGGATCGGATATAAAACAGGGTCTCTTCTTACGAAGCACAGAGCCAGCTAGCTTTGGCCTTTTGGCTTTGTTTCCTCTCCCTCCTTTTGGCAGTAGACTATTATAGTACTGAATCCTGGCGCTGGATGTGTGGGTGGGCTGATACTCCTGTGGGCTAACCCTGGTGTCCTGTCTCCCTGCAGGTCTGAAGACAGGCGGTGGTGGTTCCACAGGTAACTCAGGGAGCACCTACCACTACACCTTCCACGGCGACCCGCACGCCACCTTCGCCTCCTTCTTCGGCGGGTCCAACCCCTTCGACATCTTCTTCGGCTCCAGCCGCACGCGCAACCACACCTCCAACGGCTTCGGGGACCACCACGGCGACCATCACCACGACAACGACATTGACATGGATGGGGACGACGACCCCTTCGGGCCCTGGGGCCACTTCGGCAGCAGTTTCAGTGCCTTCAACGGGCTTAACAGCTTCCACCACGCCGGCGGTCGTCGGGCGCAGAGGGCGGAGCCTCTCCGCGGGCGCCGACGCATGCAAGACCCGCCGGTGGTGCACGAGCTGCGCGTCTCGCTGGAGGAGATCTTCCACGGCTGCACCAAGCGCATGCGCATCACGCGTCGCCGGCTTAACCCGGACGGCCGCAGCATGCGCACCGAGGACAAGATCCTCAACATCGTCATAAAGCGCGGCTGGAAGGAGGGCACCAAAATCACTTTCCCCAAGGAAGGGGACGAGACGCCGGAGAACATCCCTGCCGACATCGCCTTTGTGCTCAAGGACAAGGGCCACCCACACTTCAGACGTGATGCCTCCAACATCATTTATACAGCCAAGATCAGCTTAAAGGAGGTACGGTAAGACCACAAATAGAGGCTCCTTGGGCAACGCATGTGTTAATTAGTCTGCAGTGATTCATCTATTATTCCATGCACTTCCTGGCCATGTTAGGCATCATTTACTTTTTCTCACTTGCCAAGATGCTATTTTTAGACATCTTTCCATCACAGTTGGGAGTGGAATCCTTTTTTTGAAGGAGAGAGCTTGTTATAGTGAGATAATTAGTGTAAATAGCAACTATCTCAAAGGAAATATTTTGGTTTCTTAAAAGAGCAAAACAGGAAATGAATTGTAAAGTTGTATAATGATAGACAAGATCACAGAGATACTGTATATCATCATACATGCATATAGGCCTCTAATCCTTACCATAACCCCATTACAGATACAGTACACATATACCCAGGCTAGTTTTTCTGTTGGTGGCCCTGATGTGCCTTGGTCTGTATGAAGATTGTTTGGTCAGGACTGTCTGATCCTTGGAATAGCCGGTGTCCAGACACACATTACACGGGTTTATTATTGTCACGTCTCTAGAGCCTTGTTTGGCCTTTGTGTCAATTTACTTGGTGTAAACTTCCACGGTCTGTTTTGGTCTTGGCCTGATTATAACCAAAATAGCCCAGTGACCTCGCTGACCACTAGGATGAGGAGGCTCTTTCCGACCATCACCCTCAGGCAGTTGGTTGTTGTCGTTGAAAGTAATTTTCTCAGTAAATCTCAGTGACAGGCTTTGACAAGTCACATTGACTAGGCTACTGTTCTTTTGTTAGACTATGTCTGGAAATGTGGAAATAGGTGCTTTAGAGAGGGTTCACTATGCTTTTAGCTTTTGGTTCTATGCTTTTAGTTCAATGCTTTTAGCTCTATGCTTTTAGTTCAATGCTTTTAACTCCATGATTTTAACTCTATGCTTTTAGCTCTATGCTTAGCTGTATGCTTTTCATTAATTCCATCCAATGCCAAATACCAATCAGTAGGGGTGGGCAATATAGACAATATATACCGTATGCAACATGCATTTGGCCAATGATAGAGATTTTGGGTCATATCGGCATACCGTGATAGGCTCATTGCGTCTCCACAACCATGTGAAAAAATGTTGACCTGTAGCTTCACCTTATTGATAGCACCTTTTCATTCTTACAACGAAACTGTGTAAGAACCTATAAATTGAACAGCTACTGCCTGACAAAAATGCAGCTTACCAGTTTACTTCTGTGTGAATTTGAGAGTCCAATATAAACACCTCCGAACGATGACTAAACAACTGTTGTACATATTGACTTTATGCTATGGTAACCATTAAGAAACTGTTATGCTGTAAGTTACATACCAAAGTATACTGTGATATATATCATCTACCGTCTGTGGTTCAAAATATATCGCAATATAAATTTTATGCTATATCGCCCACCCCTACCTATCAGTACTAGATTGAAAACAAAACAAATTGAAAATAAAAAATGTCTGACATCGCATATTGCCAAGATTTTCGAGCTCGTCCTTAAGATTGTTCGTTCTTCAAAAGGCACATTTAGGTGTAGCTATGTGTTCTTTTAAAGCAAATTAGTGTAAAACAGATGTAAGTGATTCCAAAATCATTGATGAAATAACTAAGCTAAAGCAGTTTGAAGTGCACCTTCCACCAGGGCTCATAGTTGGCACCAGCCCTTGGCATGTTGGCTAGTAGATTTCAGACAGTAATTAATAAAAACATACTTATTTCCTGTTGAATGGTTTGAGTTTATCAGACATTGGCAGATGCTCATGTTTCAAAAAGGAAATTTTGACCCCTGCTTGCTACCCTGCATAATAAAAACACAGAGACTTAAGAACGTTCTAGACTGAGTGGCAGGGTCTCAGGTAAGTGGAAAGTTCCTTTCTTTTTTTTCCTTCCTCAGCAGATTTACAGTTCAGGTCATTCTGTCCGGCCCTAGACTGTCTTGTCAGGCATAATGTACTGTTCAGACTCTGAGTCAACTCTTTAAGCAGTGAAGGGAGGGAGGGGGAGAGAGAGAGAGAGAGAGATACAGTGCAACAGTGTACAATGCCCTGCTATCTCTGAGGCCCAAAGTCAGAAGAGGCCCTTGTACACGTCGGAGGGCCCCATTTCCCACCTCTCCTCCCTGTCTGGTTGCAGCCCTTCCTGTACTGCTGCACTTGCTGGGCGGTGGGTGACTGGGGCTCTCTCTCCTCCGGCGAACCCAGTGGCAGCACCGATTTACCTTCTACCACTGTAGTGTGAGTCCTCAGGAATCTTGTGTTCCAGTGTCACCTGTGGCCCGCTCGTGGAGAGCGTCTCTAAGAAAGGCAAGGCCAGCGAGCGGGGGATGGACGCGGGTGGAAATTGTTGTAGAGGGGTGGCAACAGCCAAGCCTGGGACATTTTAAGCTGCGAGTTTAATTGCGAGCTCTATTTAGGAGGGAACGTTATGCGCCGGCCCCGATCATCACCTGAAAGGGTCATGTGGAAATATCCTTCATCTTTGCTCCACAAAACCCAACCAACCAGCTTTATTAAAATATAAATAAGAGGTGTGACCCATTTTTCTGCCAAATAGTTTGATCATTAGTCGACTGACCAACACATGGATGTTTTCCCACTGGGTTACCTTGGTCGGTTTTGAAACCGTTTCTGAATTTAGACTAGTGTGTAAATAACACTAAAGCGCTTGTTTTTTGCAGTTGCTATGAAGAGACATAGAAAATGGCTTCTCTGGAGAGCTCTTTTTCTGAAGAACTGCTGTCTACCCCCAGATGCCACAGGCACACAGAATGCTTCATCGATCCTTTGAAATTTAGTCCCATCAGTCACACATCTGTGTGGGTGTATGTGTGTGTGTGTGTGTGTGTGTGTGTGTGTGTGTGTTTGATAACTAGGTTAGGCAGCAGCTTTGATGTGACTCAGCAGATAGCTGCTGTGCTGCTGCAGATCCTCTCTGCAGTGCTTTCTGCAGGACCAAGCCACAAGGCTTAGCTAGTGTGTGTGTGTGTGTGTGTGTGTGTCTGTGTGTGCAGCCTCCTCAGCTCTCTCAGCTCTCTCTACTTCACCAATCTGCTCTGCTGCAGAACTGTACTGAGCTTTGAGAGGAAAGAAAGCTTCCCTCTCATTAGTGAGCGCAGCAGAAATCTGGAAAGGAAAAAACGTGAAGAGTGGAGAGGACAGCTTGTTTTTTTTTTGTGCTGCGCTGCACGGCTTTGTTTGTGCCAGCGTGTCTCCGGATACGCGTCTGAGGCTTCCGCTGTCAATTAGCAGCCTGGGAGCATATGCATAATTTTAGCCAGCCGAGATGCCATGCCAGTCAAGATCGTCTGTCACTGCATGACATGGCACGACATTCACAACCTTCCAGATGGCAAGTTGAGTTCCTCTGTCTCTCCAGCCTTTCTGTCCCATCCTTCAGATAACAAAAACACACTCAAATAAAAACACCGACCAACATTTTAAGGACCGGCTGTCATACAGCCTTTCTTCCTTGACCTAGAAAGTAGGGATCAGACACCCACCACTGTCTGCCATCATCGCCACAAATAGTGCACGCATCCTGGGTTTCAGGACTCTTCTGGAGTGCATACGCAGAATATCAGATTCAAAGACAACAAGTCACCTCCTGGAACCGTCATGCGGCAAACCAACTGTTTGGCTGTTGAATACTGATGTGTATCTTCGTCACTCTAACAGTCTGTCACTCTATTTACTTCCGATGCAGAAGAATTCATCTGTAGAAATATTTCATTATTTATTAGTTTTTTATAGTAGTTATTTATTATTATTTTAACCAAAACATTTACTGTATACGGCTAAATTATGACTGTTAACTGCTAAGAAGAAAATAAGGCTTACCATCATAACTGAAACAGAAATTTCCATATTTAAATCTTTAAACGCCCTGCACATGTCAGCTTTGATGCTCCATATTCCACAAATGCTCCATCAAAACAACATACTAACAACTTACCAAGAAGTCAAAAATCTTTCCTCAGCCTTTGTCTTATAATTTAGAGATGAAGAGAGGGAGTGTTTGTCTAAGTTGCAGAATGGAAATGAGTGTTTAAATATTTAATGCGCACTCAATCCAAGTCTGCATTGAAATCCCATTGTGTGTGTTTTTGGGCTCTGGAACATTCTACGGATGAGAGATATGATGGCCAAGGTTTTGTTTCTCTTTCTGTTATTCAACAAAGAAAAATCCCCAGTTAATAGCCAGGTCCAAGGGGTTGGGAGGAAAACCCTTCCAATACATCCTTTTCATATTCTACACCTTCTTTTTGGGATTCCCAAAACAGCATGTAATATGATTAGCCCCACCTTCATATTGTTTTATGTACACCAGTTAGCGCTGGTTCCTTCTTCTCCCCCGGACTTTTATGTCTTTGGCAATAATGTTGTTTATCTGTTCAGGTAAAGGATGCCGGCAGTGAAACAAAATGAGGTCTATTAAATTGCAATGTTGCAGAGGCAATAATAGGTCCAAACTTTATTGCTTCAGAGTCTCAAGTGCACCAGTACCAATCATACACGTAAACAGCCGACCCCGCCTCCCCCTTCCCCCACCACCCCAGCGAATGTCAGATTATCTCCAATTAAGTTCTTCCTAGAACCTCCAAACCTGTCTGAATGGCACGGCAATATCACCATCAGGTCCTCGTTTTTTAATTAAACCGCTGCGTCTGTTCGTTAAACAAGTGCTAACGACCTAGATATTATTGCACCAGCTACATTCCCATCCCTTCCGTCCTCCCTTCCAACTCTCTCTCTCGTTGTGTGAGTGCGCCCCAACACTAGTCTCAACCAGCTTTTATTTGAATCAAACAGGCTAAAGTGTTGTGGGCCCAACCCATGGCTTCAGTCTCCCTGGTTGGAGCACTGGCATTGCTGCTCCAGAGCTCCTCTGTATTCACACACTGTGCACGTGTGGCAGTAGCACACACCAGTGACATAGAACCAGTTTTCCGCTTAGTTGGCGGATTAGGTCATCTGAGGCAATGTGCTGGAGCTCATAGTTTGGTCCGCTTTCCACAAATTTGCCCCCATTCCATTTTGCCGGTGGCGCTAGGGAACGGAGGCGGGGGAGGGACTGCAGGAGTGAAATCATTGGCCGTGTACCACTCCTCCACCAATCAGCTGGGCCATTGGCTTTGCAGTGCTCAGCTGTCAAGCTACTTTGATGTCCTGCTTGTATAACACCTTCCCCTTTAAAAAAAACCTAGGCATAAAAGGCATAAAAGCTAGACGTAAATTTGGATGCTGTTTTTTTCCTATTCGGCTGAGCTTTTTGGATTAAAAGCTCTGCCAACCACTTTTCAAAACCTCATTTGACACCATCTGAGGGAATTTTTTCATTATTTATTTGACTTAAAGATTAGTGTCACACAGTGTTTTGTGCCTAGGGGGAAAGAGGAGGGGATCATTCTTTAGTCTCTGGGCCTCTTGGGCATCATCCTCACTGAGCTTGGCCCAAGCCAAAGCGTCCTGATAAACCTGACAGCTATTTACAACGTCAGCTGATTTGGCTGTTACTTCATCAGGTCTGTGTAATGAGACCACCTGCTAAAATTAGCCCTCTCTGCACTTGACCACGTTCCTTCACCATAGGCACACACACACACACACACGCTTATGCTTGAACATTCGTGCGGCCTACACTCATGTCTGTAATGCCGAAGAAGTAACTCTGTAGCTGCTCTCAGCACTCTTAGGTGTCAGAGTGTCAGACTGTAGTTTTAGAAGCAAGTCAGTTGATTTTATTGTAATTATTTTATTAGCTATTTGTTTAGTTTTGGGAGTTCAGATATCATTGCAAACATCTCCTTGCGAGAGTCTTGGTAATAAGTCATGCACTAGCCCAGTATTTTCATTCCATGTACTGTATAGTTGGTACTTTAGATGGTCCATAAACTTCCGCACTGAACAAATGTGCTCGCTCTCTCTCTATATATACCCCTCCACCCCACCCCACCCCACCCTACCTCTCCATCCCTTCAGGCGCTGTGCGGCTGTACCGTGAACATTCCGACCATCGACAACCGGGTGATCCCGCTGGTTTGCAACGACGTCATCAAGCCAGGCATAACCAAAAGACTGCGAGGTGAAGGACTGCCCTACCCCAAGAACCCTGCCCAGCGCGGAGACCTGGTGGTGGAGTTTCAAGTGCGCTTCCCAGACAGGATACCGCCGCAATCCCGGGAAATCATCAAACAACACCTGCCCCAGTCTTAGACGGAACTGCACTTGGAACTTATGTTTGTGTACGTCTGTTTTTGTTTTTTGTTTGTTTATTTGTTTGTTTGTTTTTTTGAACACACAAACTTACACTTTCATACACATAATGTCTGTCTTCACACAGATGCTAATATATAATTTGAGGACAAGATTGGAGAGAGTGAAAGAATGTGCCAAGAGGAAACTCAGTTCTGTTTGTAAACAAATAGAAAATGATAGGTGTTGACTTCTTTTTTATTTTTTTTTAAACCAGGATATTTTGTAAGGACACCCCTTTTTTATTTATGTTTTTTTAATTATTTGGCTTCAGTATAGGTTAAAGGCAACCTTTCATTTGAAGACGCTAGTTGGATGTTCTATTTTCGATCATGGGATATACTCAAAGAAGCTTAGTTGCAGGGAGTGTGCTTCATATTTTTTTGGAGCCGACTCTGCTTTGGCCACTGAGTGATCTTCATTTTGTTCCCCGCCATGAAAAAAAAGAAAAAACACACATTTTAAGAGTTCCTATAATTATGACTACGTTCATTTTTCTGCCTATTTATTTTCTAATCCCAGCCATTAATAAAGCGAATTTTGTGACGAAGCTACAGTTCATTTGCAGTCACAGCACAGGCAATCAGAACACACACCAGCTGCATTCGTTGGTTACTTGATAAATTCTCAGAGCCTGACTCAAACAAGGTGCTTTGGTGTGGCATACTGCCTTAACCTTTGGGTGCATGCATGTACAAGTCACATCTCACACTGGGTGAGTGCCTTAACTCTGCTAGAGCCAGCATTCTTCTGACTAAAACGCTGGGCACCAGGTAGATCACATAGGAAATAGCAGAAATTCATTCAAGTAAAATCAAAAGAAGAAGAAAACACTGATGATATATTCTATAGCTATAATATCAACTTGTACTATTTCATAGACACAAGTAAGTCAGCAGCCCCTGGCCTCATCCGGTCAGATGGGTTTTGTTGGCAGGCAGCAAGTGACAACATGCTCTCAGTTTGGATTCAAATGATGGTAACACTGAATACTCTGTCATTGAGCATTCTGGAAACACTCTGTGGGTTTTATGACCAGACAACTAGCTGTTTTCTGACATATAATGGAGTAGTTCACTAACCTATTGAATGATATAAATGAAATCATGATTTGTTCTGTGATAGCACATCACAGAGACTTCATGACAGGGTACTCAGCAGGATGTTACCTCAAGAACAGAACACAATCTTCAGTACGCACACCTTAAACTCTTGCCTATTACTGCTGATTGCTTTGGAGAAGGTAGGCTTACTTGCGCAGGGGATTTATTTGCTTCATGTTGCAACCTGGTGCTTGTCATTTCTACAAACATTTGTTTTCATTTTTCTTTTTAAAAAGGAGTTGTAAAATGGTGTTTGTATATTTAAAAAAAAAGGTTATTGAGCAAGTTTTTCTTCTGATGTGGAGGTACCAGATGTTGAAAGGACATCTTTAGGACTTCTTTCTACTAGTAAAGCATGACCTGGCTATGTCTTGCTGTTCGGACTGCAGTTGAGCCACAGGATTTCAGAGGCTGCCCTGGAGCAGGATGTGAAGACTGTTGGAAAAAGGAGAAGACGACTAGAGTGGCCCTTTATGGCTTCTTTGTTTGACACAGTGACTTTGGATTTGAGCCCTTTTGTGTGATTTTCAAGCGGTCGTGTGGCTGGTGGCCTTTCTTGCGCTGGATTTGGAACAAATGTGAGGGCTGTTGTTAAGTGAACATGTTTGATCAGGACAACTGGACAAACCTAATACCCATTGTCAAGAAATTTCCCTCATTAAAAAAAAATACCACCAAACTCTTTTGGACATTTTGGAGAAAACGCTACTTAAAACCAGAGGCCTGGTTGCCCTAAAGAGTGTGCACTTATAATGACAGTGACAACACCAGAACATTCCAAAATGGAAAGGAAGAAACTCTTATGGGAAATTTGTATATCTTTCCTCCTGTGTCTAAGCTGGAAGGTCTTGTTTTATGACTTATGAGTCAATGCGATTATCTAGCTGTGCAAATAATGAACATGCCAATTAGACAGAAGCAACAAGATGCAAGTTGATGTGTATGTGTGCGGTGGGGATCCCTTCCCCTCTGTGGAGGTAGTTCCAGTGTGGTGTAACAGAAGAGTGAGTCTGAGAGCGAGTGATCGTCATTGGAAATCTTACAATCTTCAGTAGTCACAGTGTGTATGTACTCTTCAGTGTTTGGTAAAGCATTTTACAGTGAAACTAAATAAACCAAAAATGTTATTATTTTGGTAGAATTATCTTTCGACATTGATTTTCAAAGAGATCCTACTTGTTCACTATCTGCGTGACTGTATGCATCACATATGTGTCCCTAGTGTAGAACCCAATGGATGCATGGCATAGTGATGTGAAAACAGCCTGGGTGTCCATTTCAGCCGCCAGTCCATTTAATTCATCAGCTAGATAGCCATCTCTTAACCATCTGTTCTTGTGAAATTAACTCACAGTTAAGAGTTCTTGAAATAGATGGGATAGAGATTTTAGGATGTTCCACTTTTCCTCGAACTTGACATGCATATTTAGTTATCCAGTATGAGTGTATATATATATACATATAGTGTGTGTGTGTGTGTGTATGCCTGGAAACTGACTAACCAAATGGTGCAGCATTACATTCAGTTAATTTAAGCCTATGTAATGGTTGTGGAATGAAAGTGTGAGAATTCTTTTGGAATGCTAAGTTGGTTGGTAAATGTGTAGACAGCCTGACAAGTGGAAAAAGTGGAGCAGGCCGTTACCTATTAATCAATTAGAGGCAGGACTCCCCTGTAGTGCCCCCCCCCCCCCTTGACTTGGGCAGTGTTCAGAGTCGGCTCCCATCTCCTAATGGAAATGGCACGAGTGATGTCATTGGCCCCAGTGTGAGTGGGCGAGGACATTAAGCCCACATCGGCTGGATTCCAAAGCCACACTGCTGTTGTAATTAAACAAGTTTGTGTGTGTGTGTCTGTGTGTGTTAGGGGCTGTGAGGGGCTTAGATTGGTGATTTGACTGTTAGTTGCTGTTAAGACTTATAGATCTATAGGCTAATCTGTAGCCTAATTCTCTGTGCTGTTGTCTGATAGTGAGTTCTAGAACATTCTCCAGGCGTTTCCCTGCGAGAGCTGAACTACTAACACAAAAGTCTCGAGTCAACACAAAAAGTTGCTGATAAAATGATAAACTGCCCCCATCTGGCTATTCTCCACCCCACCACCCATATGCCTTTGTACTGAAGCCCAGCACAATTTCCAGGTGGTCTCTTTTCTGCCATTGTTACTGCCAATTATTTTTCTTACCGTAGGGTTTAGTTTACACAAGATAGGCTACTGTGCATATAGGAAGAGCACCTTTGGGGCAAAAGATTCACGCTTTACCTGAGTAGAACGGACTTAATTCATAATCTTTCCAGGACACCCCCTCAATAAGGACAAACGGGTGTTACAGGCCTTAAATCTTGTAGAAAGACTCGGTGTGACACTAACTCTTTCATTCATTCAGCTTGACACTGTCTTTCAGTTAAAGGCACACTATGCAACATTTTTCATTTAATTAATCCGTTTCATACTGTTTAGGATGCTAAAATTAGTTATTACACAGCGAACAAATGGTGTAGAATGCGCCACCGTGGCCAATAGCGGTAGATACAGCACTTGCAATGTTCAGCAGCGCGGTCCGCCTCCAATAGAATGCAGTGCAATACAATGCAATACAGCGGTCTTTAGAGGGAGCTCGTGAGAGAGAAAAACAGAATGTTGCTTAGTCCTGGTTTAAAACAGTAGATGAGAATGTGACATGAAATCCTCCGGGTGTGACTTTACTATGAGCATTCAAGGGAGCTGCTTTATGCTTCAGTGGTCATCATTGCCCTCTTGTGATCAGAGCACATGCTGCTCTCATGAGCCCGATGGATATGACCGGCACCACCTGATGGGGACCGAAATCGCAGCTTGCCTACATTTTTTATTTGTATTTAACTAGATCCGTTTTATATTGATAGTGATTAGTGATTGTATGTGTGTGTGTGTGTGTACTGTACATGTACGGTATGTGTATTTAAAGTAAAAATGTATTTAAAGATATACAGGCTACCTAAAACCGAAAATTGGTCTGATGTTATTGGACCATGTGTGTGTGTGGGGCTCAGTTAGTGAACAAATCTAATTCTTCATTCAGTTTTTTTCTATAGAGACTTGTATATACACACACTATATATACATAATATGTGTGTGTGTGTGAGAGAGAGAGTGTGTAATGTGGGGCTCAGTCAGTGATCTCATTCTTTCTGTTTCTGTTCGATAGACGATTCCCCCCCAACCACTTCAGATTGTGACTAATTACTGATAGGAGTCATGGGGACACTGTAAGCTGTTTGAGGTGTGAAGTGATTCAGCTCCTCCTGTCATGTCAACAGTTTAAGACCTGCGTGCTGTGACAACCTGAACACAAGCCAGTCTGCCTGTATGACTACATGCTAACCAAACCACCACATGCTAGCCAAACGACTGCATGCTAACCAAACTAAATAAACTGAGAAAACTGAAGGCAGAACTGTCACCAGCAAAAACTATTTCGAACTTCTAATAATTCAATTCAGTTTTGATGCACCATATTAACTGTCATGGGAACATAGGCACGGGAAATTGGCAGCAGCTCATGGTCAGAGTCTGTCTGAAACAAGCTGGGGAATTGGACTCATGGAAAGCCTTAATTTGTCCATAACGAGCAGTGATAATCTTGTTAGCTGTATTAAATGAATCCCACAGGATGTCACAGGTTTTGTCCCAGAGACTGCGTGTGATGAAGCACAAAAACACGACCTACATCCATGGCCTTCCCTCCGCTTGGCTGCCCCTGCTTCTGGAATGATCCTTCCAGCCTTCTATGCTCTGAAAAACTTTGTTAGTGTACAGGATGACTAAGAATATTTCCCCCTCGGCTGACTTCATAAGGAGATTGTGCGGGACTAAGAGTCCTTCTTTACACAGACCACACACTCTCTTTTGCTTTCACACACACACTCTCACAACCTCTCTCTCTCACACACACACAAACACACACACACTCTCTCTCTCTCTCTCTCTCTCTCACACACACACACACACACATGCACTCCAGTGTGACACAGCACTTGGTCAGTTGACAGTGTAATGTAGCAGCCCCACTGATGTACGACTTCTATATTTGTACAAGGAGAGAAGCACAACAGCTGAGTGAGCCTGTTGAGAATTTGCTCTGGGCTGTGCGGTCTCCTTAAGGTCTCCAAGCTAATCACCAATTAGGCCCACAGAGAGCCATACTTTACTCCCAAACTACACACTATAGGAAACACATTAGACTGTTGAAACAATGATGCTACAGTATAATACTGTATGTAAAGAGGTGTTACTGACAGAATAATTATGATAGCGAACAGTTATATGTTATGCCTGTTGAAAGTCTCTAGGTTTATTTTTTTACTAACCCCCTAGGTTCATTAAGACTGATGATCCTTCCGTGGGTTTATAAACCAGAGTAGTTGTAAACCTCAAAGTCAGCAGTTTGGTGATTGTTAAAATTCTCACACACTTTTGGTTAATGGATAAACTGAGACTTTGACCCCTGTGTATTTAAGGTTTTTATGGCAGCAAAGAGCAGCTTTGTTGAGTGCAGAGGAATATCTCTGTTAAGGTAAGGTGAGTATCTTTTTATATCTAAATGTTAAGGTTAGTCCTGTCTATAAAGGGTTATTGCAACTAGACTGCAACTATAATGCAACACTACATTTTTAGTGCAATGTTACAACTAGAATGCACATTGAATATTGATTGTGTATCTAGTTTGGCAGTGGTGAAAAATTAAAGTAAGATCTGAACTCATTTTTGCATGTCATTGAAAAGTGATCAGAGGTACTACATGTTGTTTATTACATAAAAAGGGATTAAGAATGCATTGCACATTAGGATTTTATGAATCTCTCAGTCATGTAGAGTTTATCTGACTTGATGCTGCTAAACTGTTCTGTGGTGCAAAACTAGGGCATTCCAAATTCTGTACACGTCTCATTTCTTTTCTTTTCTTTTTTTTTGTTGTGCCACAGCACAAACAAGGATGAAGGCTTTTGTTGTGCGAATGAGGAAATGAATACAGGTCTGCTTGTTTAAGGTCAAAAGTGAAGGGTCAGAGCTCCAAAAAAAGTAATAATGCTTTGTATTGGTTTTTCGGCAATGTGTATGTTGTGTGTGTGTGTGTGTGTGTGTGTGTGTGTGTGTGTGTGTGTGTGTGTGCGCAAGTTAAAAATGTGAAATAGTTGAAAAGAAGTTAATCAATCAAGACACCCTCAATGAATAACAACCCAGGATGGCTTTTAATTATGAAGTGGAGTGCTTTTCACTGTTACTGAAGTACCTCCTCCTAGTCCTAGAGACAGTTGCTATTGTCATTGTAAGGACAAACATGCACTCATATCCACACAATGAAGACTAGCTGTCTGAAAAATTTATACTTTTGTCCTGCCGCCTTGCCAGATCCCTCAGTTACCTCAGCGTGGACACACTACACACCAAGGCCATGAGCCCCAAACACGTCACTCTCTCATCGGGCCAGAGGATGCCAGCAGTGGGACTGGGAACCTGGAAGAGCAACCCCGGGCAGGTTAGACTGGCCAAGACACATCCTCACTGGCCCTGGCACACTCTCATTGCCACACCTTCACTGGCCCTGGCACATTCTCACTGGCCGAGACACAGCCTGACTGGCCCAGGCACATTCTCACTGGTACATTCTCACTGGCTGAGACACGTCGACACTGTTCATTGGCCGAGAAACATCCTCACTATTTATTGGACAAGACACATCCTCTCTTTTCATTGGCTGAGACACATCCTCACTATTTATTGGACAAGACACATCCTCTCTTTTCATTGGCCGAGGCAAATCCTCACTGTTCATTGGCCGAGACACATCCTCAATGTGTATTGGCCAAGACACATCCTCACAATTTTTTGGACAAGACACATCCTCTCTGTTCATAATTTGGCCAGGACGCATCCTGTGAGACGCATCCTCACAGTGCATTGGCCAAGATACATCCTATTACAGCTCATCTATTAAACCGAAGCGAGTTACCTCTGCAACACCCCCTGAATATTAGGTCTCATCAGTCACAGCTAATACTACTCTATACATGTCAGCTTTTATTAGCATATGCCTGATGCATTGGTGATATGAGCACTTGTGCAAGGTTGATGGATGATGGTAATCTTGGCGAATGTGTGCGCGTGTGTGTGTGTGTCAAGGTGAAACAGGCAGTGCTGGCCGCTCTTGACTGTGGCTACAGGCACGTCGACTGTGCGGCAGCGTACAGTAACGAGCACGAGGTGGGGGAGGCTCTGTCTGAGAGAATGGGGACTGGGAAGGTAGGAGAACTTACCTCTTTTTCGGTTTTATAAAAGGGCGAAATCACAACCTTAAGGGCCTACTTATAAACTGCCCCCTGTGTCATCTTCATTGCTCATATTGATGTTAACGCTGGGGCCTCAGAGACATATAAAGTCAGTGCATCTTAACATTGAAGAATATGCAGCAAAACTTTCTTGAAAAAGAATGTTTCTTCTCCTAGACTTTGAAGCGGGAGGAGGTCTTTGTGACCTCTAAGCTGTGGAACACAAAGCACCATCCTGATGATGTGGAGGCTGCCTGTCGGAAAACCCTCTCTGACCTGAGGCTCGACTACTTGGACCTGTATCTCATGCACTGGCCCATGGCCTTCGAGTAAGTGTTCCAGCTCAACTGTGTCATGGCCTATTTAGTTACTGGTCAGATCATGTGGTAAGATTCAGCAGGTGCGATTAAAAATGTTAAAAGTCACACCTGTATGCATGGCCTTGGTTTAAACATGTAATAACAAAACGTACACATACGGTATCCTTTACACCCGTTAGGAACACATATAGTATGCCTTATGCATTTAAGACAGTGACAGAGTGTAATGCAGAAGCAAGGACTAAATCAAGTCTGTCATCTGTGTTACCTAGTTTGTGAAGAAGCAGCCAGGTTCTGTTATATCAGCTGGGACATTTCTGGGTTTAGCTAATCTTATTGTGTCCTTCAACATACAAAGACTGTAATTATGGTTATTTCAAATGTCTACGGATCCGCATGCAAATTGGTGTGAAAGCCTACACAAAGCAACCAAGATGAGGAATAAGTAGCCTCTCTCTGCTAAAAGATCAGTCACAATTGCCGAGAGCTAGCTAAAATATGTCTGTTAGGTCATGTGGTCTCTCTGTAAAAGGCTCTGATAAGACAACCATAGGCTCTCACCCATGGTTTAAGTGTTTTAGAGATGACTCAAGATGGTTCAAGAGGGTTCAGATCACTGGTGAATCTCTCATCTGTGTCTCCAGGAGGGGTGTGGAGTCGATGCCAAGACGGCCCAATGGCACCATCCGCTATGCAGACACCCACTACCGAGAGACCTGGGGGGCCATGGAGAAGCTGGTGGACCAGGGTTTGGTGCTGGCCATAGGGTTGTCCAACTTCAATGCAAGGCAGATCGATGACATTCTTAGCATTGCAAAGCACAAACCGGTTGTGAACCAGGTAGGGTACTGTCAGCAGCCATGCCAGCATTATTTCACTAAGACCTTAATGGAGATAAAACATGTTGTGGCACCACAAGCAAGCATGAACTTCAGCATAACACTTTAACATACTTTTTAGTGTTTGTTATAGAATGGTCTGGGCATTGCTCTACAGCAGTGTTATGCGCCCTGTCCTTCAGCACCGTGACTCATTATGTGTAATATGATTGTATTATGTAACATTCTGCCACAGAGGAGCCAAATTTACTCCAGACAGCAATCAACACCCTTGTTCAGACCGTGGCTTGATTCCTGAGAATCAATTCAATTTTATGACACCTGTTACATAAGATGCCGCTTCTTAACAAGTGGCAAGGCGGTAACAGCAAGGTTGCAGGGACATAAGAAGAGCCCTTCTAGCGTTTGTGAGTGGTGGAAACAAGTGGCCTCAGCAGGTATCTAAGAGATGACTTCACCCTGCGATAGAGGAAGTGAAATGTCAAAACCAAACAGTCATGCTGCAAGCGCTCCATCTAGTGAATCATTGCATTAGACATGCTGCCAAAAATAGAAGTAAAAAAACAGGACAAGTTACCATTAAACAAACTATGTGAAGAAAACACCTCCTACTAATAAGAGCTAAAACATGGCAAGAGAAGTCGTATTCAGAGGTGACTATGGCTAGTATCAGTGCTCAGGATAGAGACAATGCCAGACTGGTTTTGTGAGGTTGTTTGACCTTTATGTCCAAACTGATCACTGCAAGGTGGAGTGCCACCCTTACCTGATCCAGTTAGAGCTGCTGGCCCACTGCCAGAGCCGAGGGGTTGCCGTCACTGCCTACAGCCCCTTGGGCTCACCCGACCGGCCTTGGGCTGCTCCCGGCGATCCCCTGCTGCTGGACGACCCACGCATCCTCTCCATGGCCAAACACTACGGCAGAACACCTGCCCAAGTCATCATCAGGTGGGAGGACAGAGATACTGAGCAATGTTACAACGACTGGTAGAACCAGCTTAGTAACTTCATTTCTACTCCTGGAGTACCAGGAGATCACAGAGGGATCAAAGCTAGTGTGGGTGGCATGTGCTTTGGGCATGTGAGCGGGCAAAAAATGCCGTGCTAGTCCTGTGAAGTGCAAATAAATGTTAGGCAACTCAACAGTATCGCAGCTTGGGTTGTCCCCCCATGTTCTGATGAGGTCACTTACAGTGAGTGCTCGTGCCAAATGTTGGAGCTGACCTGTTTGGTTCACCGACAGATGGCAGGTGCAGAGAGGAGTCACATGCATCCCGAAAAGCGTCACTCCATCCAGGATCAAGCAGAACATAGAGGTAACGGGCTCTGCAGTCTTCATATTTAAATGTAGAAAATTCAAGGGCAGCCACTTTAGAAAGGTCAATTAGCCCATTACATGCAGACAGCCAAGAGCTGTTATATGCAAATACTGTTCCATATTTAGCAAGCTGGCTCATCCTACAACATTCACCCATCACTAACACACACACACACACACACACACACACACACATTCTTTTACCCTTGGGAGTGAGGGGGGAAAGCATATTAAAAGCACATAATTAGAATGAACAGTACTTTAATGTTGGGCAGTTTTACAGTTGCCCTTTCATTAAAACTTATTTTAATTAATTAAAAAAATACTGATGGTGTTGACCTATTTGTATCTCTAAAGGTGTTTGACTTTGAATTGTCAGACAAAGATATGAAGCAGATTGATTCCTTCAATCGTAATGAGAGGCTTATCATTCCAACCATAGAGGTAAAGCCAGCACTACAAATATGGAATGACTGTTTGACTGACAGGTTGTAGCAGCTATAAATGTTTTTTTGTTTTATTACACAGAAAGACGGTGTTAAGGTATGGAGGGACGCAATTCATCCTCACTTTCCCTTCCACGATCCATACTAATGAACTCTCACGAGGCCACGAGATCCAAGGAAAGAAAGCTACGCTAAACTTTCTCTGAATCATCTCTTGAATAAAGCACTGAGTGAGAACAGTCTTGAGTGTGATGTGATGTTACATTCAGCCTTACTTTAACAGTCAATAAAAAATGTTTAATTGCCACTCGTAACCTGTCAGCTGTAACCTGTCACTTTAATGCTTATCTACCACTATGATGTAGGTACCATAGGGTAAATATAAAATGGCAATAAAATTATTACCAGTACAATAACAAGGACAGCAAGTCTCACGACAGTCTGTACAAACAAGTCAACCTACCGTCCCCATTCTGTCTGTGGAAAGTTCTAGAATCCCATGACAAAGCTGTCCGGGACTGCTCAGTTGTTTAAATGTGTGACTTTTGAAAGCCCTTTGTATTGTTTGGCGTAGAGACCACCTGGATCTTTTCAGCAGTCACATCTGAGACTAGACTTTTATATCTCCTTCAACATGGACTCCAAGGCCACTAGGTAGCAAGAGTGACATCCAGTGGCAAAAAGAGGACTTAGGTTTGGCACACAACACACACAGCACTTGATCTGTGTATTGGGATTTTTGATGAAGGTTACAGGGATGTTTTTTTTTTTTTTCCAGAAATGTAACACTAATTTTCCAGGAGACCAATATGGTTTGGTCAGAGCCAGAAATGGCTAACAAAAACCGTAATTCGGGCCTTCACATAAACAATGCCCACAAAGATACAGCAGCAACATCATCCGCTCATTATGCTAAAACATGTGGTACCAAATTAAAAAAAAGAAAGCAAAATGTGACGTTCTGCTCCAACACCACTAAATACACTTCATCCTTTGATAGGAACTCCAACAGCGAAACCTATTTCCACTTCCCAGGGAGGCTAATTGCACATGGAACATTTCCACGTCCCGTGAAAGCAAAGCCATGTCTACAGACACCCATGACCAGAAGGCTTATTTCCTTTCGTGAATTTTATTGGAACATTTTCAAACTTGTAATACATTATATGCTACATTCATAAAAAATGAAGTAATTAGCAATTTTTTCCTCTTTTTTTGTTTTAGTTTTATTCCATTTTTTTCAACAGGCTAGCATTAATCCCATCACTAAAGCTGCTCGCATAGGCTGTGAAAAAAGTAAGAATGAAGCCACTCAAGCCTCGTATGTATTCACGGTAATGCAATACTCCCCCCACCCACGTTACATAAAGATAATCATCCTTTTCACAAACCAGAGCCGAGTACAAGCCGCTACATGCTTTTTTTTTTCCTCTGACAGGTGTGGAAATACAGGGGTGGGAGAGAATAGTTTGAATTGAAGGGAATAATAATAATAAAAAAGAAAGACATTAAAGAAGCACAGGAGTCCTAAAAATGTGGAATTTTATAGTCGTTTTTTTTTGTTGGTGATTTTTTTTTCACTCTTTTTTTGTATTTGTACATGGTGGCCTGAGAGGGCTGTCGTTCAGGCGCGTGGTCTCCTCAGCCGTAGAGGTCATCATCGTTGTCCTCGTTGAACACGTTGCCTCCGCCGCCTCCTGATGAGCCCTGGCTTGGTCCGCTGCCACCCTGGTTGCTGGAGGGGAATCTGGGGAAAGAGGGTGGGCACAATAGTGTTGGGGTTAAAGCCAAATGCATTTCTGCTACCAGCACTTTGCTACACTCATGACCAGTGGCTGCATTATTTAGAATTGGTCTACAGAATAATGCTACAAATTACATTACAAATCATTACCACAAGAGATTACTCTACATACAGTATGATTTGGTATAAGGCAAGTGTGTGTGGGGTGTTTAGTTGTGTCAAACAGCAAGGTATGAGATGCTCACCTGAAGCTGCCGAATCCTCTGCTCTGCTGCAGCGTCTGTGCAAACATCTCGTACTTGCGGATGTCGTTGTCGCTGACAGAGCGGCGAGCGAAGCGCATGGCCTCCTCAAAGTGGTCTTTCCTGATCTCAGGAACAGGATCGTCCTCCTCCACCTCCTAAAGGCACAAAAACCAGACTCCATCTTTAGTCGGCACCGACTGACAGAGACTACAACTGGAGGCTCTCTGCATTGCAATCAAATCCTAAATTAGGAAGGCTCACGCCCACTGGCACCATCTGATGCACCTCAGAAGGCAGCAAGAACATTATTTTTAACAAAAGCAAAGCCCACTGGCAGTAAAGAAAATGGACTAAAGCTACACAGCGTGTGCCTCAATGTAAGCCTCACCAATTTAATGGCCCATCAGTGTCCATTGTATTCTATTGTGGAAGTGATTGCAGCTAAATGGAGCAAGCAAAACACTTCAAACACTGAACTGAGAGATGCATGTTTGCCCTCTCAAGAGCACCCTTTACTAGGCCTACATTATAAGCCACATCAGACATCGATATTTAAAGGAAACAAATCTTAATGTTGATTAGGCACCCTAATGCCATAGCAAGAGTCTTTAATGCTGAATCAAGTATCTAGAGAACCGTTTAAAGCATCACCACACCCATTTCCATCATCACAAACACTCAAGAATAGACCATTTTCTTCCATTCACTATAGGTCCCTTACCAGCCCTAAACAACCAATTAGCCATAGGTCAACACCCATCAGATAATAATGGATTTAATGCTTTATATATGCACGCCCCTGACTTTAAATTAAATGGCAGCAAATGAGGTACATGATGACTGGTAATGATTAACTGGTGACTACTTCAATTCTCACCATGGCAGAGGGGTTGGTCTGTCTCTCACGCTCCCTCCTGATCTCGTTCTCAATGGACTCCCTGATGGCCAGCTTGCAGGCCCGCTGGCAGATCTCAGTCAGGTCAGCTCCAGAGAAGCCATTAGTCATTTTGGCCAGGAAGTCCAGGTCCACTTCCTGTACATGGTAAACAACAAGCATCAGTTACAGTCAGCTGCACATATCTATTATGTTAGAAGGTCAAAGATGTCAGAAAGTCTGAAGTATCCAATTCTAGGAATGTACAAAAAGCTTTGAAGCTCAACAAATGCTTCTAAAAATCTTGTGTCTGCCATCTCTACACTGACCAGTCACAAGGGAGTATTGAGATGAAGGGTCTGACCTTGGCAATGGGTGACTTCCTGAGGTTGGCCTTGAGGATGGCAATGCGGGACTTCTCGTCGGGCAGGGGGATGTAGATGAGCTGGTCCAGGCGGCCGGGCCTGAGGATGGCAGGGTCAATGATGTCGGGCCTGTTGGTGGCGCCGATGATGAACACGTTCTTCTTGCTGGACATGCCGTCCATCTCCGTCAGGATCTGGTTGATGACGCGGTCGGCCGCTCCGCCGCCGTCACCCACGTTGCCACCGCGGGCCTTGGCGATGGAGTCCAACTCATCAAAGAAGAGCACACAAGGAGCGGCCTGACGAGCCTGTAGGGGGGTGGCACATGTGGAAGAGTCAACTACATGCACACAGACAAGGCACCATTCTGCCACCAGTGTCACCAAGCCCACTTCACCAGCGATGCATTCTGGGTTGAATGCGCCACCAATAACAAATGACATGTGAATATTCAAGGCTTTCAACTCAGAATGCATTGCTACTGATGTAATTGCAATTGACTGCAACTAATGCACCACTCCTTAATATCAGCAGCTTCTTGGCCAACTGGAACCTAAAGTTTGGAAAGTCTTACCTTGTCAAAGATTTCACGGACGTTGGCCTCAGACTCTCCAAACCACATGGTGAGCAGCTCTGGGCCCTTGATGGAGATGAAGTTTGCCTGACACTCGTTGGCAATGGCTTTGGCCAGGAGGGTCTTACCACAACCTGGTGGTCCATAGAAGAGCACACCCTTGGATGGGGTCATGCCAAACTTGAGGAATTTGTCGGGGTGCTCCACTGGGTACTGGGGAAAGAGGAGGAGGGGGGCAAAGGTCAGTGAATTCTCCAACGATGACCCTCAAGCCCCATCTCTCATCCTTTACATTGGGCAACACGGTAGGATCGCCCTTTGGGCCTTTTAATTCCTTACCTGCACAAGCTCCTGCAGCTCCCTCTTGACGTCATCCAGACCTCCGATGTCCTCCCAGGTGATGTTGGGAACCTCCACCACAGTCTCACGCAGGGCAGATGGGTTGCTCTGGCTCAGGGCCCACTATAACACCACACACCACAAAGTTAAGTCCATACTTTAGGGCCAAATACTTAGGATTTCTTAAAGCTTGTGGCTGAGCACTGACTTTAAAGCATATAATGTTTCATAATATTTAAGTCGTAAGGGTCATGTTTACCACCAGTGAAGGCCAATGTACTTCATGACGTACGAGCCATGGCAAACAAACAAACACGCCTGCTTACCCTGAAGTCATCCATGGTAACGGCCAGTGAGTTCATGACCTCTGCGTCAATGGTCTCGTCTTCCAGGTCAATAAGGTCCATCTTCTTCCTGATGGCTTGCAGGGCAGCCTCAGAGCACAGGGCGGCCAGATCAGCACCCACGTGTCCATGAGTCTCATTAGCAACCTGGGGGAGAAGGGAGAGAAGAGGAAAAAGGAGAGCAGGTAAATTCAGTGTTTCTGTGCATCTGCAGCTGCAGTTGTATGTTGACTTGCCACCTTGGGTCAACTCTCAGCTCTGTCAGTGCTATTGCCGTGCTGTGCCATACCTGCTCAAGGTCAACATCATCAGCCAACTTCATGTTCTTGGTGTGGATCTGGAGAATCTCAAGTCTGCCTGTGGCATCGGGAATGCCAATATCTACCTCTCTGTCAAAGCGACCTGTGATTGACAGGAGTGGGAAAAAAAAAAAAAAAAGGCTCAAAATAATTTCCAGCTGAAAGTATATAGCTATATAGCTAAAAAGCAGGTAAATCTCATGGCTACTAGTCAAACTTACCGAACCGCCTGAGGGCTGGGTCAATGCTGTTGGGTCTGTTGGTGGCAGCCATGACGATGACATGAGCCCTCTGCTTCAGACCGTCCATCAAGGTCAGCAACTGAGACACGATACGCCTCTCCACCTCACCATGGGTCTGCACAAACACAAGGCCAATTATCGTTACCACACACACACTCCTTGTAATACATTTCATGATGAATAGGTAGCCTACCAGCTAAGGTTTAGCGAGGCAACTTGCCAATCTAAAAGACTAAATTTATTTATACTTTCTATAAGAAACCTAGATTACTTCCAGTTGTCGGCTGACAGGAATCGTAGAAGCACACCTGCAGGTCAAAATACAAGTCTGCTACACAATACAGATGTTCGACTTGAGTCCTATATTCTGCCTTTATTCTTATTTAGAACCCTGCAATGGTTACAGTTTCTGTTACAGATATAGTTAGGTGGTCAAAATAGCAGAGCCTCAGGAGAGAAAAGGTGGCTCCATATCTTAATATGGCCTGACCATTGACTACATACACTCAAAGGGCCTTGCCAAAAGCAGACCCCAATGCCCTCACCTTCTCTCTCTTTGGGGCGATGGCATCGAGCTCGTCAATGAAGATGATGGCAGGGGCGTTTTTCTCGGCCTCCTCAAAGGCTTTCCTCAGGTTGCTCTCCGACTCACCAGCCAGTTTGCTCATGATCTCAGGACCTGGGACGGACAAACACACCCAGTCGCAAAGATTAAATTGTTACCATTAGCCAAAGAGAACTCCATAAACCCAAATTTGCTTCATATGCATTTGCTTCTTAAACATGTGTAGAAAAGTAAAAAAAATAATCTATAATCTAAATAGATACACAGAAATAAATGTGGCGTCTATTGTACTGAAGTCAAAGAAATATTACATAATTTGAGGAAATGCAACTCATTTTCCACCTCCACTGGACTTTTGCCTTTCTCCAATTCATAAGGCTGTTCGATTTTTGTTTTAAACTCCTGAACCAAAGCTCAACACCGCTCACTGTCCCCGTACGTGAGTCAAGTAACACCACAGTGATGGGGAGGGGTGAGAGCCAGAGCTTCTACTTCAAGAAAGTAGCAGTTTTATCCATGGTCAGCAATGAATACCGATTTATTTTTGTTTAAGCACCAAAATGTAGTCAAAAAATCATGACACTGATCACTGTTGAACTACATTATTTACTTCAAGCAAGCTACATGTTTCGCTAAGCATCAGGTTTCACCTCTACCACTAAAGACCCACAACATTTGTCATTTTTTGTTGGTCTGACTATAGAAGAGTCATATTTAAATAAAAAAATAATCTGAATTTAAAATGCCAATAGGCAGAACAGCAGCCTAATCTGATTCAATAATCTGTGCTCGACAGGACCTAAAATAGCTACTGCCAGAAAAAAAATTCTTTATCATTTATTAACTCAAGGAAGGTGGCCAATCATTTCCCCAAATAGTGACGCATTTCTTTAATATGTGTGGAGGAGTCTGTAGGCCCACAGATAAACATATTATGCAAATACTTTAGGAATCAAAACATGTTCTAGTTAGACCAGCTCCACTGAGCCACTCCACTAGATAATCAGCACTGGCACACTGCAATCCAGGTCAAGCTAGCAGGATGAAGACCATGGCTGAATCGGACTATAAAAAGCACCAGCTCTGATGTTGGTGAACGCTACAGAAGAGCCATTTTGGTCAGACTACAATAGTGCTTGGGTGACACCTAGCTGTCGGAGGAGAGCAGATTGAGTTGCAGAAGAAAGCCAGAGAAAAGAGAACAGCATGCTGCACCATGTGTCTCTAATAAGGGGAAGGTAATCAGCAAGACTTTCACGTGCAGCTGAAGAAACACGAGCCAGCCTTTGTCCTCCTCAGCAAGAAACAAGAGGAGTATCACTTGCAAGGAGAGCATGAGGCGATGAAAAGATGCAGTAACTTGAGGATAGGGTGATCAGTGTGTGCCGTGATGAACATTAGGGTAAAATTAGAACAATCTACTACTGTTCAAAACAAAACACCACAGGCCTTTTCAAAAGTTACACAAGCTACAAAATAGAACAGTAATGCAATATGCATTACTTCAAATCACCAGGCCAGTGCTTAAGGTTGCATAAGAATGATTTTGCCTTACTACAATGCAAATCTAAGTCTGCTAAATGCATAAATGTAAATGTACTACAATACTTAAATTTACTTCTCACTGTAAGGTGATCAGTCAGTCATTACTTCTTTAGCTGTGGAGTGCAAAGGTCAGCTGGACCAAAATCAATTCTAAGAATTCAGTAGCTCATTGAACCGGCATTTTGTGCCATTTTCTAACTTTGAAATGAACTCCATTGCGTTTAGAATGTTCCCCAATAGGCCACACACACACACACACTCAAACTACTTGGGGCATCCTGCTTCTTGGTATATTAGAGCAGATATTGCTAACAATATTGAGGTCAAGGATTGATACACAATTGAAATCCAAATTAACTTCCATTTTGTTTTTCAAAATTCATACCATTGATGAGAAAGAAGAAAGCTCCAGTTTCGTTAGCAACAGCACGGGCGATCAGAGTTTTTCCAGTTCCAGGAGGGCCATACAGGAGAATGCCACGAGGAGGCTGGTGAACACAAAAGTATGGTTAGAGATTCCTATTGGAGCGTCACTTCCTTCAATGTTTCATCTACCACCAAGATGATCTCCCCTCACCTTCACGCCAATGGCCTTGAAAAGGGCAGGGTGTCTGAGGGGGAGCTCGACCATCTCTTTGATCTGAGCCAACTGCTTACGGACTCCTCCAATGTCGTCATAGCCAACCTCATTCAGAGACTCCTCCTCATCCTACAGCCAACCAAAGCACAAACGGTCAGGTCCCTTTAGCAGATACATTTTTCTAAACTGAAATGCAAATGCAGTCTATATACAATTCAGCCTGCACCAAGAGTATATTGATCAGTCTAAAATTACACCCTCTCCATGTCTGGGTATTGCCCTCAAGTAATTTCAAAATACAGTACATATTGATCCGAGTCACTGCTTCACTGTCTTCAGAAGGGTTATGATGGGAAACACAAGGAGCTGCAGAGGCCATGGGTTAAAGTGCCAATGGGGCATGATGACACCCTAGATGTGTAGAGTGATTATGGTGGAACTACACTTTATAGCAGCCTAAAAAAGTTATTGAATTTTATACCCAATAAAAATTCTTTAAAAATATAGACATAGGCACATTCCCCAAACTCAGTGCTGCAGTATGACCATGATGACACCCTAGATGTGAATGATTTTGGTAGAACTAGTCACTCGCAGCTACCGCAGAGCCCGCAGCTTTGAACCTATGAGTCTTTGCCATTTCGTTTAAGAAAGGTGTGTAGGCATTAAGCACCGTTTTCCGACATTTTGAGCTTCTACTAGCGAATGAAACACTTTATGAATATCCACTGTCTTATTTCCATAATACACATCAGTCTCGTTATTGACCTCTAGTGCCTCCGGTTGACGGATATCAGTGATAGGACGGAAATCTTTAAGCCATGAGAAGCTTTCTATCAGTATACCTCACGCTTGATAGGCTCGCCCTCACAGTGGATGACTGTGTCAGGTGCCACGATGCAGTAGGGGCTAGGGTCTGTCTCCACCACTTTGAATTCTACGGCACGCATACCACCCCTGACCAGGAAAATGTCCCCTAAAACAAAAAAATTCAGACAAATTATACCCGAATTCATAATTCAAGAGAAAAAAAAAAAAAAAAAAAAAACCACACACAAACAAACTTACCTTTGCGGATTGGCCGGTAGGCCTCAAGGAAATATGGCTTCAGGTACACCTCAAACAGATTGCCAGTGATGCCTTCAACTGTGTCATCAATGGGCAAAACATGTATGCGCTTTCCATACTTGACATCTGGACAAGGCTGGATGCTATGGACAGCAAAGTATCAAATTGTAAATGACTGACAAAATAGAGAAGCACATTGAATGGAGTACAATTGAAAACCAGAACAGGTTTAGCCATTTTAAAAGAGAATCTAACCTGATGACATCTCCCAAGCGAACTCTCAGGTTGTTACGAACCACCCTGTTCATGCGGACCTTTTCATCGGAGCAGGAGTCATCAGAGAGCACGATACACACGGTCTCTCTCCTCTTCTTGCCCTTCAGCAGCACCGTGTCTCCTCTAAAGAGCTGCAGTTCGTCCATCTTAGCCTGCCAAACACGTTAATGATTTAAAAAATAAATAAATAAATAAAAAATACATGTTACATGTAAAATCACCACATTTATAAAACAACCAGCTCAGATATGGGAATACCAAAGCATGTTACCTGAGAAAGTGACACAACACTGTTGTCTTCATTGATGGATTCATCAACTATCAACCTGTTTGGTCTGTTCTTTTGCTTCAGGATAGCAGTGGAAAGATCATCATTTTTGGATCTGCAAACATTAGGCATTAATGCTTGATTAGTCCCAAAGTGAATACCAAATCACAATTGAATAGACTTAGAAAATCCCATCTCCAGGTCGACCAAATTGTGATGGCCAATACAGAAAACACAAGTGATTCAATAACCCTTCTATTCCTATATTTGTTGTTTTTGGCTACCATGTTTTTCAAGTAGTCTTCAAGTAGTCTTCCAGTATTTCTCAGTAAAATATTTCTGTAGCACAAGTGTGATCAAGATAAAATGCATCTATGACAAATAAATGTACAAATTGATAAATTAATTACCCTGTGTCAAAGAAAAACCGTTCAGGCCTTTCTGTCAACGCTCCTAAATAGAAATTGCGACTTGGATCACCCCAAATATCCTTGAATGTAACCAATTAATACATGGAGGAAATGGAAACTTCTGGTGATTTACTTGGGTGATATGTGTGCGTAGAAAGGAAACAAAAGAGAAACCAACAGTCCGACGTCACACTAAGTGAACTTGGCAATCAACAACTTTCCTAAAGTACACAGACGTTTGATCGGGCTAAAAGTGGAAAAGATTCAGAATTATTTTAATCCATATATTCTGGTCGTAGGCGACTGCCGCAATCAACGAGTTAAACATACTAAAATGGAAACCTTAAAGCAATCATCTTTTAAACCTCACAGCAAGATGACCAACTTAACCTGTGACTAGCCATGCTAGCTAGCTGTTCGTTCAGACAAAAGCTGAAATTACGCTTGAGTGGATTCATGAGTTGAGTGTATTTTCCTAGTTCAGTAGAAAAACTGAAGACACGTTGTAGGACTCATGACTAGTTGATGACGACTAGCAAATAAGTCAACAGTTGCGTTGTTGACCCCGATATCCTCCATTTAATATCCTCTGGCATTTTGCTTTGTGGTTAACGTGCTAAGCCATTAGCTAGCCATTGCTTAGTTATATACCGAATGACACAGCAAATGCTTCTGACTAAACGGAGATGCTATCCGACTAGCTAGCTTTCAAGCTAATCAGTTAGCGTTAGCGTTTAACCATCTACGTCGCCAATTAGAAACATTACATCCGACCTGATTAACGTTGTTAGAAATTATGGGTCATGAGCAAAGACAACCCTATACTTTGAAGATTACGATGGCCACATATCTGGCGTTTGATGACAACGTTACCCTGCTATTGTGTAGTAATTGATGTCCCCGTGAAACGGCCTACTGACATGTTAAACTAACAGAACGATAAGCTTCGTTCACAAATCAGAACGTCAGAAACTATGCTAATGGGCAAACGGCCGTCGGTTCATGTCATTAAAAAATGCAGTAATTACACGTAGTACGGTGATATTTATTATCAGTTAATTAGGGGGCCTTTTAAGTGGCGCAGAAGGAATCATGTCAAACTCAGTTCATGCCGGTAGGCCAAACTTCACCCACGGAGAACGAGAATGACTCAGTATGCTTCGCTAAGTTAGCCTCTTAGCTAACAACGTTAATGGGAGCAGGACCAAAACTGAAGTTGAACATCTACAATGAACATTAGTCCTACTGTAAAATGGAACAGGCCATTGTTGACATCAAACAACTCCCTCAACTTGAATTTTCGCCAAGTTGTGTGTTGGATAATGTCTTCCAATAGCACAACCTGCTCTAGCCAACTGGTAAATTACCATGGCGAAATATCAATGACTTCGATGTATTCGGTACAGCGATGTGTTAGCATTAGCTGTTTAGCTAATATAGCTTGTTGGATTGCTTCTAGCTTGTCAGTTCGCTAGCTACCTAGCTAACAACGCTATAAAACACGATGACCTGGCAAACAGATATATACATATTATTTTATGGATGTACTTACTCTCCTCCTGAAGCCATGTCGCTTCGCCCGAATAAGGGTATAAATAAAACGTAACAATATACTTCAGCAACTCTCTAGATTGACCGACGGCAACCTTCACGATTCTTTCCTCTGCACTGAATTTCAAAACGTCAGCTTAGCTTGCTCGCATCAAAGCTGCAGAAAAGTATCGGTTCTTTCTGCTACAGAGGACCAATCAGAGAACGATGGCAATGGTTCTCTTCCGCAATTGGTCCCAATCACATAAACTACTGACCAATAAAATAATTGTGATTTAGAAAAAAAAAAAGAATTGCTATTTCGAAGAGCAGTTATTGGTCAAATTGTAACCGGTACCTGTCATGTTACCGTAGTTTAGTAAGGCGGAACCCAAACCTACACGGATTGGTTCAGGTCCTTCCTGTATGTGAGAAGACAATTTGCTAGAAAAAGGCGACATGGCTCCTTGCTATTGGCAATCAGACACACAGTATAATATTTTCATAACCACAAGATTGTCAATTCTAAAAACATTTAGAATTTAGATCAATAATTTCAATTTTCAGTCAAAATGATCCACCACATAAGCACTTCAAACAAAGTTTAAAATTCATTGATATGACCACAGAATTTAATTAAATTGAAATGTGTGTGTCATAGCTACCAGATATCCTTTAAACAATTAAATAAAATTACTGTTAAAGTGAACACGTAATGAGAAATATTTATTAGACAAGTCAAGAGTCAAGTTCTTTTATGAATGGTGAATTCCTCCTCTGTGAAAAGCATCTTCCATTTTTTTATTCAAGTCACTGATGTCAATACATAAACAGTCTTCTGGGAATGTTTGAAGATAGAGAGGCAGGTTTCTGTAAGTTAGCACAAAGACAAATATTTGCAAGTAGTTGCACAACAGTTGCACCCCCCCCCCCCCCCAACTTTACAATAAATTACAAATATATAAATGGTGGCAGCAGGACCAGCACACAATATTACCCAGAAGAGACTCCCTCAGATGAGATTGGTGACTCTCTCCAACATGCTATGGCTTCTTCCTGACGCCCAAGCTTCCGGAACACCTCCACCAGTCCAAACTTAATCATCTTAAACTCTAGTGACAGGAACAGAGGAAGAACAATAACATTTTCGATCAAGGAACACTTCTGGGTAAACATAAAAAAAGCTTGGCAAAAGAGATGTAAACACAGTAAAATATTAAATTATAATGACTCTTCATGTCACAGAAAAATGGGCAAGTGCACATTCTGCACAATGCTCAAATGCCTTAAAAGACGTGTCCATTGTAGCCTGCATAGAGCCTTCCACAGACACAGACTTCAATATACTTGTCTGGAAGATTGCTTTCATTTTACTACTCAAGATAAAACCAAAAACAGGTCTTCTTAATGTCAAAGTCATGATGCACTCTTGTCTGATTTATAACTAGATCTCGGTTTAGGTGGTCTTAACTACACTACAAAATGGCCTTTATTTTAATACACCGTCACCGTGTGCTGCAAATCTGATAAACAACCACATCTAAAAGTGTGCATACTAATGTATAGCACATACCAACAATGACAATACCCAGAAATCGCAGAACTACGATTATACACTTAAAACCTCGTGAGTACCAATTACCCGTTATGGACTGGAGACTGAGTTTCAGATCTCGTAGTGCTTCCTTTAATTGGCTCCTCTCCATGAAGCTGAACCCTCTTCCAGCAAGAGCCAGGCCCCGCAGTCTCTGCAACGTCTTCATCTTAACCTCACAGTCTCCTTGATCCCCAACCAATGGACATAATATCGCACAACAGTTAGTTCCCAAACTGAATAGAGAACAGAAGCAATATCCAGAGACCATAAGGTATTCTTTCAAGAATTCTTCCACTAACCTGCACTTTTAAGAGACACCTTAGCAAGCACACTCAGGGATCTAAAACAAAATACATTTTTATTTTCATAAATGGCCAAAAATCAGTGTATGACATAGACTGTATTTTTGTTTGTTTAGAAAATGAGTGGCTTTGTTTTTTTAATTTAAATGTTACCTTGTGAAAGTGGTCACAGATTCTTTGGTTTCTTTCATCCAACAGTAGGCCAGTCCCTGAAGGTAGTAAGCAGCTGCAGCCCACAACACATTCTCTAATCTCTCCTGCTTCAAGGACTTTGAGGGCCTCTCCATGGATAAAAGTAACTTCTCTTCTGAAAGATCAACAACTAATCTTTCAGGAATCACGTTCATAGTTTTAGTTATGACCTCTTCAGTGACTGTTATGACATCCCACATCCTTTTGGTTTTCAACAAGGTGAAGGCTGCCTCAAGGTACACGTCAGGAACTCTTGGAATGGACACATTGCCCTCTGTTGACACCTACACACGGTATTTGATGAGTAAATGTAGAAAAGATTTAGCAGTATATATATTATTAGGTATCATTTACTTTTAATACCTGATTTTATTATTTGACATGTCTACTTTTCAGAAACAAGCCAGTAATGTTTTTTTTACATAAGTACTTACTGGCTGTGTGATATTTGACTGAAGTGATGACATAAGATCCAGATAATGTTCAACCGCCTCTGAAAATCTGAATGAAAGAAAAAGAAGGTACTTTTACACACATTATCATGGCAACTCCATTATACACCTATGACATTCACTCGACTGCTAAAAAAAACACACCTTTCCTGCATAACACATGTGTATGCCAGGGAATGCAAGATCAGCTGAGGAGAGGGCACTGCCATAATAGAATCCATACATTTGCAGCTTAGTAGCAAATCCGGAGAGATGACCACAAGCCCGGTATTGGCCACCGGTTCTTCTGCATGTTGAACCAGGGCCTATGATGGCAGAAAAGAGGGAGTCACCACAGTCAGACGGCATCCTTACACCATGTGTGCTGCTGTCAATACACACCTTGGTCTGAAATTAGAGAGCGACACCAACACCTGAAGCAAACTTGGGTCACTTACCGAATGGAGCAAGTGCAGGGCCTGAATTTCAGCCTGGGTGTTCTTTAAGTGCCTGTACACCAGCACAGTTTGATAAAGTGCACTATGGCAGCCTGAATCTACCTCCAGAGCTTTTCTGAAAGACTGAAGAGAGCTCTGAGGCTGGTTCTACATAAAATCACATTTCAGACATTATAATGTTAATGCCACATTACAATGTTAAATTCACATTACACACATTTTAATGTTAATGCCACAGTATCAATGGTGTTATGTCTCTATACATATCCCGGTCAACATTACCATTATGTTTGCCAACACTACAGCAACAACAGCTACAACAATAATATTATTTTAAGAACTTGAAACTTGAAATCAATGGCTGCAAAGCCTCTCTTACCAGTTTTGCAAATGCGAATCCAGTAAGTGTATGGACCTGGGCCAGGAGGACCCTGGAGGCAGACAAGGACTCAGCCTCCAGAAAAGCCACAAGGGCTGCTGAGTAGTTTCCCTGCTTCATGTTTTCCAAACCTTGGAGATAAGGGAAATCTATGTTCAGAGTCAATCAGAAATTGCTGGAACCACTGAAAAATGCTGTGTGTCTATACTGTATGAAGACTCTCCTGTGGAGATACAGTACCTTGTACAAGAACAGTGCATATATGCAGAAGGCCTTTGAATTCTCTAGCTTTCAGAGCAACTAGAAAACTGGAATTGTCATTGTATGAGAGCCTGAGCTTTTGAATTACTGCGCCAAGATCCTGCGATGACACTGTAGCTTCTTCCTGAGACACATGGAGGAACAGTAACAAGTCATAACAGTGAAAATAGCATTTATTCTTGTCTTGTGTAAACACACAGTGGCTGCACAGATCGACATAAATTATTCATGTTCTTTTCTGCTTCCATAATTTTTCATAATTATTAATGGCACGTGTACTGTACACAGACATATTTGAGTGCTACACTTTCTGATAGACTGATATAAATTCCCTGCTGTTTTGTACACCACTAGAATGTGGTATGTGCTGAGCAATCATGTCTAGTATTTGAGCTCATAGCAGTAATGAAGCCTGTGTTACCACATCCCTCTGAATGATGCATTGTTTGTTTCATAACCTAATTCTGTGCTAATTCTTCCTATTTGAACTAGACTACTACTGTTGCATTGCAAACCTGTTTTATAAAAGGTGCTGTGTATGTGTGTGTGTGTGTGTGTGTGTGTGTGTGTGTGTGTGTGTG
>JAGFZM010001012.1:788661-825228 GCA_017657215.1 Limnothrissa miodon | reverse complement strand
TGTGTGTGTGTGTGTGTGTGTGTGTGTGTGTGTGTGTGTGTGCATGCATGTGTGTGTTAGGATTAAGCTAGGAGTAAAATGTGTAGAGTTTCAAGAAGATGACCAGGAGATGTTGTGGTTGGGGATTCTGGGTGGAACAGGGGGTAAAGTACATAAAGTGTAGTAAGGGGGAGGGGGGCACTGGGCAGCAAGGTAGTGTTTTGAGGGAGTTGGGGTGATGGTGGTGATGATGTGATTTCTCTGACCTGAGTAATGACTCTCAGCATTTGGTGAATGTTCTCCATTTGTCCGACAGCCAACCACAGAGCCCACTGGACACACACCAAGTTGTGAATACAAGGCAGGTGAGCAGTGTCACTGAAGGCTTTCAAAATGATAAGCCATAACTCGGCAGGGTTCCTGCTGGATGTCTGACAGCCGATGGCTTCTAGAGCTGGAAAAGGAGGCACACATAACATCCAATCCTGTAGAAACCCTATCATTCTCTTGATGTACAGTATGCTGATAAGGCAGCACTAGGAAGAATAACTGGACAAGCTGGTGAGAAAAGCTAGCTTTGTGTTTGGCATTGCGTTGGTAAATGATGTAGAAGAGAGAACATAGCATCCCCTATGGTAAAAAGCATTGTATTACAGTAATCCAAAGCAAAAATATTGCATTATGAAATTGAATGCAGTAAAATTCTGTATTTTCTGTAATATTTTGACACTGCAGTTTTTTTTATTTTTCCATAAGGGCTTCAGTGCAATCTGTCTATTCTACCGGTGCTCATGATTCAGGTGGCAAACCAATAGCAAGGGCTAAGATTACTAACAAAAGCATGAAAAGAAAAGAGTTTGTCCAAAACATTTAACTACAACTACACATATCTTACCTCTAAGAATAGTACTGGTGAGATTCTCTTGCACATTACTCAACGTAGACAAATTGAAAGAGAACACAGAAGTGTTGTAAGCAACCGTCAACTCCAGTTGAATCAGCTCTGTGGCAGCAGGTACACCTATTAAGAGCAAAAAACACGTCACGTTAACTACCTAGTTTGCTTGCTTGGCGGATGAGCACTGAACATTGACACAGGCTGAATACCTTGTATTGTCTGCAGTAATTTGAGGGTCCCTCTGTGACACTTTTCCTTTAGACCCTGCTGCAGATCTCCACCGATTCGTCTGTCTGACAGCTTAAAAACCAAGTACAATGTAAAGCGATTTCATACATTATCACGATTGACATAACATACTTTTTTACTAGCATTTTTGTACTTATGACAAGATTTTTGTTGATTACGTTGACGGTGTTGTTACCTTCCAGTCTGTCACGAGCTGGTTGTTTTGCTGTGCCCATTTGTCTATAAGACAAGCATCCATTTCTTCCGTTTGAACAACTTCTTGATTAATTTCAGAAATTTAATTAGACATTTTACATTTCATTACTAATACCCAAAAAGAAAAGACCCAATACAGAACAGAAAGGACTTCTGGTGGACATGCACATCAATCCAAGTTTCCCTCCCCTTCCAGCAGTTGTCACTGTGACGGCATCGGTGCTATTTATGTAGGATTACTGCCACCTGCTGTTTTGGAGACGTGCTGCAATGACAGCGTACAACAACAAACAGGATTACATCAGAGTCTGTCAAACAATTGATGAGGCTTTGTTTATCTGGAGGAAATGACCAAAACAATCACTGAGCCAAGTGACTTACCTTGTTTCCCAGTTTGAGGTAACCATCCCATATCATAGTAGCCTATCATAGAGACTTATTTCGTAGGGCTTCAATCTGAATTTATACCGTAGTAACATTTTGATGGTAAAAGCATTTGCGCAGGGGCCCGTAGCACCTGCCAGGGGAAGAAGGTTAAAAAGAGAAGGAAAGTAGAGTATGTGTAGGATGTGTGGGATCATTAACTATGCTATCTTCCCACTTCCCATAGGAAGTCACCAATGATATTTTCAGTAAAGGGAATCTACATTTGGTTTGTTATTTTGGTGTTAAGAATTTACCCATAGGCATACAAGGTGTATCACTTCAAAAAATCAAAAGATCATCATCGTTGCCATGTGACAGCAGCTTCCCTCATTAACAACTGATGTTTGAGCGGATTTTATTATAAGATAAGCAGATAAGCAGCACTTAGAAGATTAAGCAGTGTTACAATACCAAACTGGTATGGAAACATTAAAAGATCAGACTACTGCTAAGGAATCCCTATGGATCTGCTGCACCATTTAGAAAGGTAAGACTGTTGTATCTGTTGTATAAGATAGCAGGCTATCTGAGAAATTACTATAAAGTCTGTCTCGACATGTCATTATGCTGCATGACTTAAACTTATTATCACTTTTTAAATGTGCATAAGTGACAGTAGCCTAAAAAATAAGGACAGTCATATGCTGATTTTTCTATCTGCATAGGCCTAATGTATTTTTTAAAGGATAACCTTCTTGACTGTCAAGATTGTTCACTTGCTGATCCATATGACTGGCTCCACATGACCCTCGATGTCCGGTGTGTCGCAGCCGGTCGCAGGATAAACCGAGATTCTACGTCATATTCTCTCTCTTTCCCCCGCAGTCCTCCGACGGAGAGGTACTACCGTCAGGTATCTGCAACCAAGGCTGTCTTGAACCGGGGAACCAACAGCCAAAATGGTGAGATGTATGATTATAATAACTCTACTAGCTGCGAATGGTGTTTTGTTAATTCTTAATATTGAACATTTTTGTACAGAAGAAAGCATGGTCGTGGCTGTCTAATTATATGACGTAATTGTAATATTATGGGTGTTATTGTATGCATTTGAACTTGGACTAGCGATATGTAATGAGAAATATAGCCTACAATAATTAGATTTGGTTATAATTCCGTTAGGGTATAATAGCCTTAAGAAATCGCAAAACAAAGACAAAATATAGGCTATATTGCCCATCATTTGGGCAATGACATGAAATACTATTTATCGATCATTTAGGTTAAGGACTGTTTCGAATAGCGCATTTAGAAACACCGTCGCAAAACTGCCCACATGTTTAGTATTTTCTAAGCTACCCTTGCTTTAGGTTTGAGGCCTGTCCATGCGGCGAATATAGACACTGGAATAGCATTACCAATGTTATAAATAGTCTGTTGACGCCCACTGTTCCAGGAGATGTGCGTATTAAAAGTTTCATGGCTACAGAATGGGCAAGGGAGATGTCTCAGCAAGCCTGAGATATTATATTCCAGTGGTCATGTTTGTGTGGCCAAATGACCTAGGTTCTCGGCGTAGTAACTATTGGCATGGATTCTACAAAATACTGCGGCATACATTCAGCAGACAGGATAAGCTACCCTAGAAAACTGCGCAGTCCATTACAGGAAAATGTATTAAGGTTGATAAAACAGCACCCCTAATGGCAAGGACACCCCTTTTAATACGGCGTTTTGTCCTCAGGTGAACTTCACTGTCGACCAGATCCGCGAGATCATGGACAAAAAGTCCAACATCAGAAACATGTCTGTGATTGCCCATGTGGACCATGGAAAATCAACTTTAACAGATTCCCTGGTGTCCAAGGCTGGCATTATCGCCTCGGCACGCGCTGGGGAGACCAGATTCACGGACACAAGAAAGGATGAACAAGAGAGATGCATCACCATCAAGTCCACGTATGTGTTCCCTTTGGTTAAAAGGTCAAGTAGCCTTGGGGGTTGTTGACATGTTGATAAAAATATGCAGTGTGCAGATTAATTCGTTTTTTTTTTGTGCTTATTTTTAAGTCTAGTGTGAATTAATTAAATATCACTTTTAATATTCATTTTTACATAAAGGGTATCTTGACCATGAAACACTGTGAAAACAAACCTTTTGTCTGTCTAGAACAGGCAAAAACAATTCTCCACAGGTAACCCATGCATTAGTAGTTTGGGAAACTTGTGTTGTTGGCATCGCCACACCGCGGTTAACAGTCCTGTTATGTGTCACCCCTCCCCGCAGAGCTATTTCTCTGTACTATGAACTCAGTGAAAATGACTTGGCCTTCATCAAACAGTGCAAGGATGGCTCTGGTTTCCTCATTAACCTGATTGACTCTCCTGGTCACGTCGATTTCTCCTCTGAAGTGACTGCCGCCCTGCGTGTCACTGATGGTGCTCTTGTAGTAGTAGACTGTGTATCAGGTATGATAGCACCGAGACCCGGGTTGTGTGTGTCTGCTGTAGCTGTGCACTGTCAGCCTTGAGCAGCCTCTCTCACTGCTTAGAACGCATTAAACAAGGCATGCATGCGCAACACACAGTAATGCACTGAACACCATGCTGTTGGAGAATGTTTAGGTAAAAAAAGACTTTCGGATGACTGTCAGATTGATATTGAAAAATTGCCCGTAGTTAGCATGGGGAAGGTATACAGCACCTCATATGATCAAAATCATTCCTAGTAAACTGGGTCACTGCATTTTGACAACTGCTTCCCTAAATACCAACTGATGTCTGAGCTGAGCTTATAAGACCAAGCAGTGTTTGTATTTGTGTGAATTCTAGCACAACATACAGACAGAACATGACTTTGCTTACAGTTGTTATGGAAACAGCAATAGTTTGGTTTGGGAATGTAAAACATCATTCCAGTGATTTGATCACTGATTGATGCTTTCCCCTGTAATAACACTCTTGAACCAACCCTGTACTAATCTCTCTCTCTTTCTCTCCCATCTATTTTTCTCCTTTTTCCTCTCTGGTAGGTGTGTGTGTGCAGACAGAGACAGTTCTGAGGCAGGCCATTGCAGAGAGGATCAGGCCAGTGCTGATGATGAACAAGATGGACCGGGCTTTGCTCGAGCTGCAGCTAGAGCCTGATGAGCTGTTCCTGACCTTCCAGCGCATTGTGGAGAACGTGAACGTCATCATCTCCACCTATGGCGAGGGGGAACAAGGACCAATGGGCAACATCATGGTCAGCAGCTTTTAACTTTTTTCAGCTTTGACACTGGAAAGTCCAAACGTATCCCACAATCCTTTTACTGTTTATATTCTTTACACTCCACATTGTTCTTCTCTGCAGTTTTTAAAGAAGGGCTAAGCAACGTTCTGTTTTTTTCTCTCACGAGCTACCTCTAAAGACCGCTGTATTGCATTGTATTGCACTGCATTCTATTGGAGTCGGTCCGCGCTGCTGAACATTGCAAGTGCTGTATCTACCGGTATAGGCCACTGTGGCGCATTCTACACCGTTTACCGTGTAATGACTCATTTTAGCATCCTAAACAGTATGAAACGGATTAATTAAATGAAAAATGTTGTATAGTGGGCCTTTAAGTCTGGGAACTTCTACATTAACCATATACTTTTTTCAGTATACTCAGTCATACTCATTCAGTTTTGAAAAGGTTTCTTTTTATACAGTGTTAGTGATCACCTTGGAATAAAAACAGTTTTGCTGATTTGTATATTTACTTCCATAAACTGGAACCTGCAGATTTTCATGTTCATGTAGAGTAAACTCAGGGCTTTTGTTTTCATCTCCTCCAGGTGGACCCCATAGCGGGGACAGTGGGATTTGGCTCAGGTCTCCACGGCTGGGCCTTCACTCTGAAGCAGTTTGCCGAGATGTATGTGGCCAAATTCACTGCCAAGAGTGACAAGAAAGCCCAACTCCCACCCCCTGAACGTGCCAAGAAAGTGGAGGAGATGATGAAGAAACTGTGGGGAGACAAGTATGTTTAACATACAGGATAAAGTCTCTAAAACCATTTTGATAAGAAATAATTTCATGATGTAATTATGCAGGATCGAAACAATAGTTATTGATTGCATTGATCTTATTTCTGATGATGGTCACTGTAGTTATGTGTTAGTGTTATATTTTAATGTTTGTGAGTTTGTGTTTTTCATTTTTTAACATTTTAATTTAATAGATACTTTGATCCATCTAATGGAAAGTTCAGCAAATCTGCCACCAATGCAGAGGGCAAGAAACTTCCTCGTACATTCTGCCAGCTTGTGCTAGACCCTATTTTTAAGGTATGTGGTTACAATCATTTAATGAAACACATACATCATTCTATTAGCAGCGTTTACCGTCACTGAGGTTTGGTGAGTTTCCATTGCGCTCACTGGCTCCTCTGTTTGCAAAGGTTTTCGATGCCATCATGAATTTCAAGAAGGACGAAGCAGCAAAGCTGATTGAGAAACTTGATGTGAAACTGGATGCAGAAGACAGGGAAAAGGAAGGAAAACCCCTTCTCAAGGTGTGCATAGCTAGACCTTAAAGGAAGGAAAACCCCTTCTCAAGATGTGACATGAAATGAAAGAAAAAACCCTTTTCCAGGTGTGAATAGTTAGACATTAGAGGAAGGAAACTCTTTTCACAGTGTAAAAAGACGACAAAAAGACTAAAAATGATCCAACAAAGGACGCAAGAACTGACAGGTTAGTTTGTGTCACCATGTTCAGCCCCCCCTCTTTTCTGTCTCCCTGTGCCCCCCCAGGCAGTGATGCGGCGCTGGCTGCCGGCAGGTGATGCTCTGCTCCAGATGATCACCATTCATCTCCCATCCCCAGTCACAGCCCAGAGGTACCGCTGTGAGCTGCTCTATGAGGGGCCTGGGGATGATGAGGCTGCAATGGGTTAGTGCTTATTGCCCATTTACTATTCCTCGTTATAGAACTAGAGCATCTTAGAACTAGAGCAGGGGTCCAGGCAATCTTTTTGATCGTGGTGTGCCAGTGTTCATTTGCATGTCAATGAACATGCCAACTATCTAAAATAATTATGCAAATTATATTTACAACATGAAAATAAGTTGAATCCATTCTGTGTATGCAATGCAGTTTAGGAACAGGTTGATCTCATTTTTGAAAATAAATGAAAAATGTAACCAAAAAAATAAATATAGAGGAATCATTCCAAAAATCATTCTGAATTCCATGCACGAAGGCTGACTTGCACAATCGCACAAGCCTTGAATTATAAACACTCTCACATTTGACTGCCGTGTGTTATTATGACTCATGTTCTGTTTCACAAGGACAATGATGGTTGAAGAAAGACAAACAACTTATTCTAAATAAAACAAGCACACAGCACTTCTAACCATATCCAGTTGGGCCTGATCTTTAGCACAACTGATGCGTTTGAACTTGTCTCATAGAAAAATGTTTACAGCCACTAGGACGCATTAGTGCCTGAAACACTTCAGAAGACGCATCCTGTACAATAGCTAAAGGCTTTTAAACAGGGTTTTAGAATGATTTTCCGATTTATAAACACAAGGGCTGTGCACCATTGCCAGTGGGCCAGTGAGAATTCCTCTGCCTGCCAACAGCATTGCCTACCACTGGACTAGTGTGCAATGCAGTGCATTGCAATGTGATTGGGTAATAGTTCTTCTGTGGGTAATAGTTACCGAACTAAAACACCCATATGCATTCATATAATTTTCCATAGGTATTAAAAACTGCGATTCAAAAGCACCCTTGATGATGTACATCTCCAAAATGGTGCCCACCACTGACAAGGGCCGATTCTATGCCTTTGGTCGTGTCTTCTCTGGCATGGTGGCCACAGGACAGAAGGTCCGCATCATGGGGCCCAACTACACCCCTGGAAAGAAAGAAGATCTGTATTTGAAACCAATCCAAAGGTTTGCTTATTAAACATCAATGTGTTTGAATATAATGGATGACTAGAATCTAAAGCCCCACACTTTGCTGATAGAGAAAACACAATTGGCAGCTTTGGTGAACGTTTGATTGTCACAAATAGAAACATAGCCTAACTGTATTTCTCCAACAATTTATTTCTTCTCTGATTTCTCTAGTTTCTTCTCTGATTTCGCAGAACAATTCTCATGATGGGGCGCTATGTGGAGCCCATTGAAGATGTGCCCTGTGGCAACATCGTTGGCTTGGTCGGAGTCGATCAGTTCCTGGTGAAGACAGGCACAATCACCACGTTTGACAATGCACACAATATGCGTGTGATGAAGTTCAGCGTCAGTCCCGTAGTCAGAGTGGCCGTAGAGGCCAAGAATCCTGCTGACCTCCCCAAGCTGGTTGAAGGGCTGAAGCGCCTGGCCAAGTCTGACCCTATGGTTCAGGTCGGTAAATCAGAGATAAAACTGTCCGTGAAACAAATCTGCTGCTTGACAAAGAACAAATATAAACATTACAGACAACACATACAACATATTTAAGCAGCAACAATGTTCAAGCTAAGGTTTTTTGAACAATTTACTCAAAAGATTTGTACCATTCCACAGAGTTTTGTACCCTTTATTTTGGCTAGTGGGTCTATACGGTAGCTGGTGAAGGGGGGAGAAAGGAAGATGATGTTTTTGATTTGAAGTAACTCTGGTTTTTGGATAGTGCATCATTGAGGAGTCGGGTGAACACATTGTGGCAGGTGCCGGAGAGCTGCATCTGGAGATCTGCTTGAAAGACCTGGAGGAAGACCATGCCTGTATCCCACTGAAGGTTCGAACGCTTACTGCGTGGTCTGTTTACTTTCAATTGGAAACTGCCATGGAAGATGACTCATCATCCATTCACTCTTTAATCATTCTGTGCAGAAATCTGACCCAGTGGTGTCATACCGTGAGACAGTGAGCGAAGAATCAGACCAAGTTTGCTTGTCCAAATCACCCAACAAGCACAACCGCCTGTACATGAAAGCCAGACCCTTTCCTGATGGGTTGGCCGAGGACATTGATAAGGGCGACGTGTCGTCACGACAGGAGCTGAAACAGCGCGCTCGCTACCTTGCAGAGAAGTACGAGTTTGATGTGGGTGAGGCCCGTAAGATTTGGTGCTTTGGCCCAGACGGTACTGGACCCAACATCCTTATTGATGTGACCAAGGGAGTTCAGTACCTGAATGAGATCAAAGACAGTGTTGTGGCTGGTTTCCAGTGGGCAACCAAAGAAGTGAGCAAAACGCACCATTTGAAAACAATCTAGCATACATTCTCCACAGTGCTTGGATAATACCATGGGATTTGGGGTGACACACTTCTAACAAGAACTTTTTCGTGTTCTAGGGTGTTCTCTGCGAGGAGAACATGCGCGCTGTGCGTTTCGACATTCATGATGTTACCCTGCATGCTGATGCCATCCATAGAGGTGGTGGCCAGATCATTCCCACAGCCCGTAGGGTTCTGTACGCCTCTGCGCTGACTGCCCAACCAAGGCTGATGGAACCCATTTATTTGGTGGAGATTCAGGTAATTTCAGCATAGGGCTTAACACATGTACTCAGGCCTTAGTGTGGCATGATTCAGGAATTATAAGTTCAAACGACTGCATTTTTCTACAATAAGTAAATATTTATGCCATAAAACTGTTTTGGAAATATTTAGGTAGGGTATTTTTATCAGTCAAGTTAGGTAATGATAGGACACTAAGGTGATGTAATGACCTTGGTCAGCAATGGTGAAAAAATCCAGTACACAGTTGTACCTGCAAATACTACCACTATATGTCATTGTTGGAATTGATCTTCCTTCGCCTTTTAGTGTCCAGAGCAGGTTGTTGGAGGAATCTATGGTGTCCTGAATAGAAAACGAGGCCACGTCTTTGAGGAGTCACAAGTCGCAGGAACACCTATTTTTGTTGTAAAGGCCTATCTTCCTGTAAATGAGTCTTTCGGTAAGTTGCATCCAAGTGCCACCTCTCAAACCAAATCTAAAAGTGAAAAACGAAGGAAAAGAAAATGCACATATGTTACAAGTATGTTACATATAAATATTTATTTCACTTTCCAACAGGGTTCACAGCAGATCTGAGGTCCAACACAGGTGGGCAGGCCTTCCCCCAGTGTGTCTTTGACCACTGGCAGATTCTTCCTGGGGATCCCTATGATGACAACAGCAAGCCATGCCAGGTGGTGGCCGAGACACGGAAACGCAAGGGCTTGAAAGAAGGCATCCCAGCTCTCGACAACTTCCTGGACAAACTGTGATAGCCAGAATACATGGCCAATGTAGATCTTACTCATTAAGTGTAAAATAATAATAAAAAAGTACAGAAAAATGATACAGAAATGTACGTTTACGTTTACAGTATCAAACAAAGAAAAGACAAAAGGAAGAACAATCGACAGTGTTAACAGCAAATAAACTTAGCACCTTACTCTGTGTTTCATGGCCAATTCATAAATGACATGGCTTCCAAGCTTACAGTTTGGCTAGGTGGGATTTTAAGTATACAGATGCTTGTTATGTTCAAAAGCACAAGAGGAACAGGTGACAGTTTGCCAAACTGATGAGGAGAACTTAAGATGAGTACAAGAGGGCATTTACTTTTTCATAAACACTTTTTTAACCATTCAGACTTGGTTGAACAAAAGCTAAATAGTTGTAAAGGAGGGCCTAAAGCAATAAATATTAAATTTAAACCAAATGTAGACATGCCTTCACTTGTAATTAAACCTATGGCTCATATCCAGTAAGACATTTTGGGATTTTTTTCTTTAATGTGGCACCATTTTCTAGATGGGTAGCAGTTTACATGGCGCGCACACATTAAGTAAGAATGACCATCTAGAAATACAATAACCTTGTGACTACATGCCTTTTTGTGGGCTACGGCGGACAAAATCCCTTTCAACATCAAAACGCTGGTATAAGGTACACCGATTGTTATTACAAAGTAACCCAATTTGATAGTGTTCTTGACAGCAATGATGGCGTCCTCCAATGTTGTCACGCCCAAATACCTACAAAATATAAGATCTATGCAAACATCACTTGGCATACTAAGTGGATACTTGAAGAGCAGTTCCCAAATCTAATGTGGAAAAACAGTTGCTTCATGTTCATTGTTTAAACTGCTTCTAAATGGAAGCAGAGTTGGCCCTTTAAGTCTCACTGTGAAATAGAAGATAACGTGATGGATTACAAAATTATTTTCACACATTCACGTATAAAACAACCCAGGAGCATACAATAAAAACAAAGAAAAAAAAATGATGCCAAAAATCTTATTACCAGAGGACAATCTGGACCATAAACATCTTTTAGGTAACTGTACAATATGAAAATGACAATAGACAACAGTTTTATTGCTGGAACTTAAGTAGAAATGATAAAAAGAAAAAAATAGCATGTGACTGCATGACTTGTTCTGAACTACACAAAACAAACAAAAAATCAGCTGCCAAAGAGAGCGTGCACTGAACATCCAGAGAGCTGCAAGTGCTTTGAGCACCAATGCGACATGTCCAGCATTCATCGTCCTTGCGCTCAAGGCATTTTTTTTTTTACCTCTGCTGATCCAGTCCAAAAGGCAACGTACAAAACAACCAAAACCATCCTTGTTGGACCATGGTTGTTGCAATTGTGATAACCCCCTTGGCGGGTGTGAGTGAGTCCGTTTGTTGCGAGAGTTAGTTGTGTTTATATTTGTGTGTGTGTGTGTGTGTGTGTGTGTGTGTGTGTGTGTGTGTGTCCTTTAAAGGGGCCCTTCTGCTCCAGGCTGGTGAAGAGTCGCTAATGTTTTTAGTGTACTTCAGTCTAATGAGATGATGTCAGAGATGCTGGTGGCTGTGCCGGCTGTGATGACGCCCGTCTCGTGGCTGGAGCTGGTGCTGTGTGTACTGGCGACCGTCTCGTACTGACTGGAGGACGACACCAGGCTACTGCTGGTGGTGGCACTCTGGAGGCTGCTGGACAGGCTGTCGAGGTACATGGGTGCCCGGTAATGCTGCTGTACAGGGACCAGCACACACACACCAAAGAAAAGACATCAGAAAAAACATATGGTGATCAATGATGTCATTTACAACCAATTAGGCAGCTAGATGGATAAATACTGTTCTTATCCTGCAGGACACTATTGAATCTTAAAGCTCACGCTTAACCACAACAAGGCACAGGCAGGACATAAATACATAACAAGAGAGAAAAATCTTATTATTGGTGCCATAACCATTCAACTGTTTGTCAGATACATTATAGGTCAATAAAAAAATAAATAAAACAAATAAAGAAATAAAAACAAACATTCTTTGAATATGTTACAAGGGATTCTACATCAGACTAATCACTTACCTGTGGGTCTCCTTGAATCAACGAAAACAAGTCCAGACCTACAGGATAAACGGGAAAAAAAAAATTGCAGTTAGACTTAATTTGGTGTGAGCAAAACAAAAAGAAAAAAGGTCTGAAGTGAAGGAGCAAACCTTGCATATCTGTGGGAATAGTGGAGAGGGCGGAGTGATGGTACGGTACTGCATAGTCTGCCAGAGAGGAGGTCAGGTAGGTGGGATCCAGGGTCTGCACATTGGGCATCCGGACAGTGGAGGGCTGATAGGCCAACACTCTGGATAAAAAAAATTGAAAAGTTAAGAAATTAACCTATTTACTAATTCTCAGCACACACTGAGAAGAATATTAAAAGCTTTGTGATCAATGTCCAAATTGATATAAATGAGAGTTTTTTTTTTTTTTTTTTTAATTAACAAAACAAAAACTGGTCTCGACGACTCACTGTTAAAGGTCCAATGTGTAGAAATGTCGCAAACCTACTATTTAGCCTTGCGCCACGCAGTTCAAAGTATGTATTATAGCTACGGCATGCTACTAATCCTGCTAATGTATTTCAAGATGGCGCATGCCTATGTAGCGACGCCAGCCATTCAAGCCTAGTAAATCGACCATTTAGAATACTTGAAGTTAATGGTGGTGGCAAATATTTATGAAAAAGCACATCTTTGTGAAGGGGTAACATAGACTTAGATTAGAACAACTAAAAATGTTACACATTGTACCTTTAAAGTCTTTCCTTTTCCACAGTGGCCAGAGACAAAGTCATGGTTAACTTGAGAAATGAGACTTCAGTAATGCTAGTTGAACAGTGTAGATTACCCATTGACACCACTGACGTCGAGAGGAAATTGATGCTTTTAGCTGCTTTTAAATGTGAACTTGAAAACGTTTCACTTTACAAGATGCTTGTACAACTGCTCACCCCTTTCCATGCATGTCCTCTGGTTTGGCCATGTAAACGCAGCGCCTCTTGTGAGGCGGATCCACGTCCTGCTCGTCCTCCGAGGAGCTGTCCAGGGTCAGGTCAATCACATCAGCTTTCTTGGAGCTGCTCACCTCCGCGTGTGGCACCACTGCACACTGCCGCACAGGAGCAGAACCTGCCAGGTGCACGAGGAAGTTTACGCTTTTCCCCCCTCGATTCTCACGCAGGTAAACAATCGCGATATGGATTGATGGTTCAGCAGTGAGTGAATGTTTTGGCGTGTATGCAAGGCATACATGTGTGGGCTCTTACTTTCAACTTTGGGGATATGTGGTGATGACACTTTTAGCGACTCCTTCTTTGGTCTCATCGGGCACCAAGTCCCATCCTCTTGGAACTTGATTTCATCGACGTCCGTACAATCGTTCAAGATCTCCATGAACAATCTTGAAAGAAAAAGCGTCGTTTACTCTTTTAAACATCACAAGTGGAATAAAAATATGAAAATACACCCCGACTGATCTCTCAGGCTCACCCGTCAATGATGAGGCTTTCGTAAGTGGCCTTCTTGTCGCACACTGGACAGATCCAGGTGGGCTTCTTCTCGTTCATCTGCAGGTAGAGCGCCGCGTCAAAGCATTGCAGGTGGGAGCAGGTGACTGCTCGACAGGGAACTGTGAGACGCATCTTTCCAAGCTGCACAGAAATGATGGGTCAAAGAGATGAGTAAAACAGGTGGACAGGTGTGGCAACAAGCACTGAATGAAGCCACGCATGCATGGCAACATGAACTTTAGGAGAGTAGACTTACAGGGCACATGAGGGAGACTCGTAAACTGGTTGTGGCAACTTCGCTGTCAGGGTCGGCAGTGAGCTTCTCTTTAACTGTAGGTGAGAAGTTCATTTAAAAAAAATAAAAAATAAAACAAACTGGAATCGAGCCACTTCTGTCAAATTGTAGCACTGAGGTTGCACTGAAGGTGGGGTATTAAAAGAACAATACATCCGAGTGGTGCTGTCCTTTACTCAACACTTATATTTTAGAAGTTTGAGACATTCCAGAGTTCTACAAATGTCTTCATTACCATTGAAGTTAGAGTTTAGAGAATAAAATAGCAAACAGTCCTCCACACCTTTTTATTTTGGTGCAATGTGCAAGAACATAGTTTGAAATATTACTCAATGCTCGTGAATGGTCAGGGTTCCGAATCCCCTTCATTTTGAGCCTCTGCAATAGCAGTGGGGAGGTCAGCTGCCTCACCAGGTACACAGACATGGAGTAGGTCTGCAAAACACAAGACAGAATCCATCTATTAAACAACAAGCACTAAAATAACAAACAACAGGCAGCCACCACAGTACCTGCCTCATTAGTAAACATTAATAACAGAAAATACATCATCTCAGCATTCTGTTTATTATGAGAGATGATTAATCTGGATTATAACAACTTGAGGTACAGACTAGTGCTTTTTACTGGTTCTGAGCAGACACACAACAAATCCCTCTTTCTCCCAACTGTCTAGAGTGTGAGGACAATGAGAATTATTGTTATACCTTTCCAATTTCCGGTGCCCATGTGATTGAAATCTGATTGGGAACTGCAGAAGACAGTCTGACAAGGGAGGTGATGTTCAACGGCCTCCCTGGCCTTTTCTGTTCCACTCCATTTTTAGGGGGCGGTGCAAACCCCTGGGAGGACCAACCAGAAGAGAGTAAATAATGACTTCATTACTTTCTAAATAACTTTCTAGGTTTCCCTTCATTTATTAGACGTCAAAGTGCAATTATGTAGAGATTGCAAATATAGTGCCACAGCAGTAGTTTATCTGGTATTTACATGTGGTGTATGGCTACATGACAAATGTCTCGCCAATTTATCCTCACAAATAATACATCCCCTGGCATGGCTATCTTTATGCTGTTCTGTATGATCAGTTGTCAATTACCTCTTAATATCTTTCAGTTATTATGGCAAAAATTGTGGGCCTAAGCTCAAAAAGGCATTTCAATTTAGAAAAAATAGATAAATCATGCAGAGAAAATTGCCAGTCAAATTTTTCCCTGAATCGTGCAGCCCTAATAAGGTGTAAAGTCTATAAATATTGTACAATGTTTCTTTAAATAAAACAATAGCTAATTGGTGTTGTTTTCGGTTTCACTTACAGGTAGTGGGAAGAGCTTTCCATTGACTTTGATACATAAGCTGTTTGGATAATTATCCTCTTGAGGACAGCTGGTTTCCGAAAGGCAAAACCTAGCATAGCAAACACAGAGTACATACTGAGAAAACAGCTTAAATTATGTATTATTCTGCGCTTACTTTCACAAGATTGGTAATAATGCAACTATAACAACATGTTACCTTAACTGAATTTGGACCATATAGTCTCTTCGGCCACCAGGAAGGAAATCCCTTTACCCCACCAAAACAAACAAACAAACAAAATACACTGTCAGGTGCGAACATGAAAAAAGAATACGTGATCATATTGCCAGACGGTAGTCTTACCGGGATATGCAAACTTCTCTCACTTGCTGTGGAGTAAGAGCAAAGATGAAGTACTTCTCCTGATGAAACCTCTGAGCAGTACATGGGCCTGCAATCAGCAAGACATTTGATGAGTACCTGAGGATTCATTACAGTCAAGTCGAGCAGAAGAAGAAAACACCTGACTAAAAGCCTACCAAGACTAGAGGGCTTAATCAGAACATCCAGGACATCATAGAAAGGAAGTGACTTCATCTGCACATCTGGATGCACAGGAGGCATGAGTGGTTGCTGCTGAATATTCATTCTTGGCTTTGCCTCTGGAAAGAGAGAGGAGTCTGGGCTAAGGTGCACCAAGTCTGGGTGGCCAGAAGCAGACAGGTCAGTGGCGAGGGCTGACGTGTCAGCCTCTGACTGAAAGTAGCTCTGCAGGTTTGCCTTAAAGGCTGCCAGATCAGGAAGACTGTCAATTGCCCTTGAGTAACGTCGCCTGTAAAGTTCTTTGACTTTGGTCTGCACTGCAGGGCTGCATCCACTCTTAAGCAAGTACAAGGCCCTCAGCAGAAGTTCATGCTTGTGACCACTTTTGTTCTGTCCAGCAAAGCCCAGCAACACTTGAAGCTCTGAAACTCGGAAACTTGATACCATGTTCTGCAAAAACAAACACAAAATGAACACAAGGAGGTATTGCATTAATAACCATTCAAGCACCTAATAGAGCTACTGACACCAAACACACAAGGGATGAAGATAAATAGGTCAAGGCATTGTGCCACATAGTACTCTTGACAAAACAGAAAGTAACTTGTTTTACTCGATTGTATTATTCAAATTGTTAAATTTCAGCATAGTTAAATGTAGAAAACAATATAACTTTATTTTACAGGATGAATGTGGATGAATGATGACATAACTTCTGGAGAGTACAAGATGACACCAACACCGCCCAAAATCTGCATGACAGATCATAACCCTCCCGAACAATCCCATTTCAGAATCCCATAGAAAAGTAAGAAAACCCCAACTGACCCTTGATTATATGGTCCATGCTTGATTGTTCTTACGTGTTTATCCATTTTTCTTTTTTTAATTCCTTAACAAATGTGACCTAAAGGCATCTAAAATGTTGAGAGTAAAGTCCAAGGCCCATTAGATTGACAGACACATCACACAGATATGTTTCCAGAAGTTAATGACAACCCAACCCAACCCAACTGACATGATAGTTTAGGAAATCGGGTGCAAACAAAAAAACACACATCAACTTAACAATTTTAAGCCAAATAATAAAATGACAAGTTAACGTCTTTCACCCGAAAATCTCTTATGTAATATTTATGTGACCTTGTAGGTAAGCACTTTGTCGTCGAGACTACCCATTTAGGGAGATAGTGACAGGAGTACTCCCCATATTTTAATAGAATATCAGTACATAAGAAAGAAGTTCCTACCCATGATGAGGTTAGCAAGCTAATACATCATCGATAGCTAATGTTAGCAAACTATGTGTTGATGCTTGCATGTCAACAATGGCAGATGTGCCAACTTGTAAGCCAAATGAGACAATACACTAACAAGACTTGAAATTATTTTTTCAAGTTAAAAAGACGATGTTTGAATATAGCAACAGAAATGCAAAAAAAATAAAAGACACAAGTAAACAACGCAGAAACAAGTTGGTTAGTGCAGTACAACCCCCTGGCTAAATTAGCTAAGTAGCACTGCTAAGCAGCAGTGTCAGGATTTGACTAGCCGATTAAAATAACATCCAAGGGAAAATTAAACAAAATAATACGCAACAATGTTGTGGTTAAATCATAGCATTGACAGGCTCATATACTGCCAATGGCTTCTTGAAGTTAGTAGCTCAACGCCAATCAAATTCCAATTTGAAAACTTACAAAAATTAACAGCTGCTGAGAAGGCAGTTGCCATTTGTCTAAAATAACTTGTCAGCTTGCTAGCGGTCTGTCGAAGACAGGCTAGCTAACAAACATTTCCGAGCACGGTGCAATGTGATCAAAAGGATCTCCAACACAACAATACTAAATTACTTAACGTTACATACTTCATCATTCATTAGCTTAAGACTATTTCATTATTTCTAGCAAACAATGTTAAAGTCCCCCTATATCTACTCTGTAGATATACATTTGCTGTACATTTGGCTAGCTAACCCTAACATTTCTTCTTTCACGCTTGCCTAAAGGTGACCGCTTGATTGTAAAACCCGAACCTCATTAACATCTGTGAAAAGTGTACAGATATCAATTTAGGTAATAAAAAAGCAATGTTCTTAACTTACAACAGAGAACTGTAAACTTGAAATAAAGCATTACAGTCGTTAGCTGTCATAACACTTCGCCTACCCGTAACTCCTCAACATCCGCCATTTTCTGGCTGTAGTCATCCTGCACGAATCGACCGCTGCGCCTCACGTGACAACACAATAAATGAATCCAAACTGCACACGCGCAATTTTAAAGTATCCGCAAATCTAACTCAATTAAACGTTAAGGTCTGACAGTGTAAATATGTATTAATTGTTTTGTTTATTTAGACTATATGTAGAGCTCTATTTAGTCTGTTCTTTCATATGCAGTGCTCCTTAGATAGAATGTATTGCAAGTCTACACTTTGTTAGACTGGTTGACTTTTGGGGAAAGAACTCTGGGGAAAACCAACCAGACGAACTAAAGCTGATAAACTGACAGATTTACCGCAAAACATAGCCTACAAGGACAACACCGACAAATTCACTGCAACGATAGGCCTATAGAGTTATTAATAAGTTTATTTGTCACATAATACCTTGAATTTCCGTCATTAATGTAAGAGATTATTGTAATTTGAATTTGCTCAGTGACAAAAAAATATACAGAAAAGGCAAATCTCCGAGTGGGCAAATAGATCCAGGTGTTGTAGCATTCCTAGCATTTGCAAAGTTTATGGGAGAAGAGGGGGAATCAAAACTCATCAGTTGAAAATGTGACTGATTCGGCTTAGCGCAACTGGTTGCCCAAAAATATTATTTTAAACTCTTCCTAAAATTCTAACAATTACAAATGAGTGTGTTGGGGACTGACCATAGACTGTACAGTCTATGGGACAGACAACACTCGACCAATTTCCCAAGCAACCCCCCCTCCCTGTGTGAACTACAACCATACTACAACACAACATTTTCGCCGCGAGATTCCACGAGGTTTCCGGTGTTGTGATGAATGTCCCTGGGAACATGGCGGCAAGCGGTCGCGGCCGTCCTATGCGAAGTGTTCGGATGAGAGATAAACGATGTAAATATAATCGACCTGTGCTGATGAATTATGACAAATTAGAAGTTGTTGTTTGGTTGTAATTGGCGGGCTGACAATTTTCGTTCACCTTGTCTTTCTTGATCTCCTTTGACAGGTCGCAATGACAGTGGAGAGGAAAACGTACCGCTGGATCTCACTAGAGGTAGACTAACAACTAGCTAGCGGGGATAGCTAGTAGCTATGCAGATTACTGCACGGCTGAAATCAGTACCGTAATTTATTTTCAGGCCTGTTGTGGCAGACATATTCTTTAGTCATTGGATGAGATAGACAATTAAAATGTGTACTGGCAAGACGAGACATGTTACTCTTTACTTCCCAGATCTTTCATGGCTAGTTTTTGCTAGCTTGCTAGCTATATATCAGATGCGGGTTGTTTCGCACACCCACATAATGATGAGACTTTTTCAGGTCTGTGCAAACCCCTTTAGTTACCGTTGGTTAGTGCTTCAGGGTCACGTATTTATTAGTTTGTATTTCACAAAAAATGATCATACATGCTGTGATGCGTTTTGTTGATTTTATCATTCAAAATCGTTTTATCGAGGCATTGCTGGTTATATGCCAAAGCCAACCCTGTTGAATGAATTGTTAGTGTTTCGTCGAGATGTCTACAGCCTCTATCTTCGCTCGCTATGTTAACTAACGTTAGCTTAGCTAACGCAGTACATGCAGGGCTGAAGGCTAGCTACCTGTCAGACATTTGTGGTATGGAATGTACGATCATGTAATGCTTACCGTTGACCCCCAAACATTAACTGACAAAGCTGTGAATTTAATTGGCCAGATGTTTTCAGTAAAGTACTGTTTGGTTTGTGACTTTGAAATCACTGTTAGCATAAAGCTAACGTACTGTCAGAGCAACGCCCCTATCTTGTCAGATGCTGATTTCCGACCGTGCTCGGGAAATCTTTATTCCTTTTAATTTGCTATGCACAGATACATCAAGACGTCGTCTTCTTATTGTACTTCGTATTATTGTTTTTGTTAATAATGTTATGCGTAAATCTGGTATCAAAGCAGCTTCGTTCAACACTGAGACTACATGCCTTACTCCAATGACATTTATAAAGAATACATTAGGAGGTTTCACATGAATGGAAAAGTTTTGGTTAAGTTACTAAAGCTTGAGTTCAGGGGATCCTTTAAAAAATTCAATTGCCGGAGCTACATTTGTGTGTACGTCACTATTTGTGATTTTAAATAGTGGGATAGAAGGTGACCAAAACATAATGAGCCTTTAGTTCTTCTTTGTGTAACTATCTAGCACAATGCATTTCTTTTGATATTGGCCCATATTTGCTTTGTATAAAACCAGGTCTACTGTGGCATTTTATGTGCAAGATTTTTTATGCCTCATTCTTTTTTTTTTTTTTTTTTTTTTTTCAAAATTTCAGAGCCTGCTGATAATATGCGTGAAATTCTTCAGAATGTAGCCAAGCCACATGGAGTATCTAACATGCGGAAACTAGGCCATCTGAATAATTTCATAAAGGTATGTCATCAGAGTTATTGGACAGGAATTTGAACATATGGTGGCTGGTTGAAAGTTAGGAATAACCAAGAAATATTGCTGTGGATTGCTACATTGTAGGTTTGCATGTAATTTTTTTTGCAGCCAGCCTTAGAAAGAATTCCTGCAGTGTGAATAAAATAGGATAGAACTGTGCTAAAGGTTTTAGTGATGTATGAATATTTTTTGTAAAATATATGTTAACCATTAAATTGTTATCGTCTGTGTGCTTCTTAGGCAAATGTGAATTTTTTGATGTTGCACAGATGTTGCTTAGTACTTGACAATTGGGATTCTGTTGTTATAACACTATTACCTGAAGTTCACATGGAACTAACAGATGGGTGCATAACTCCAGTTCAGAACTGGGAATGTGGAGTCTCCCGAAAGGCCGAGTCATCTCTCTGCACCTGACTTCTTGTTTACCCCTCTGTCCTGAAAGGGAGGGCTTATTGGCCCTCATCCCCTTTTAAGGGGTCCTGCCTGGAGAGGGGTGACTAATCCTCTGGGGTGTCACATGTTCTGGCCCCTCCCCCCAGCCTACTTTTTGCTCTGACATCAGCATCGATCCCCACAACACCCACGAGTATGCAGCGCTGGCATGAGGGGCTGTGCAACCCCTCTCTGCACTCCTTCAAGTAGCCTGTTGCCTCAGCGTGTCCTCAAGGCATTTATCTGATGGAGCTTTTTGAAAGCCCAAAAACATTTAAGGCAGGGATTATATTGGCCTGCGTGATGTACCATTCCACACAATGGAGTCCACTGATATGTGTGCATACTGTGTCTCAGACCATAAGTGCTAGAAGTGGAATAAATTGACCTGAGAGTTTCAACTGCTTTGATGAAATAACAATGTTTGTGTTATACTGATTGCTGCTTTTTGGTGTCTCCACAGCTTCTGTGCAGCACTGGTCACTGTGTAAAGACACTTGGGTATACATATGAAGAAATCATTATCTGGTGAGTCTGGGCTGCAGTTTTAAGGCTAGTCAAAAGAAATGTATCTTTGTGAAACCAAAATAAAACGTGCAAGCATTTAATGGCAAAAGCTGAGAAAGCATGAAAGGCTTAAGAGGCTGTAAGAATAAGTCTCTCCATGTGTCTATCTGTAGCCTGCGGCTGGCCCTCCTCAACGAGGCAAAGGAGGTACGTGCAGCTGGCCTGCGGGCCCTGCGCTACCTCATGAGAGACAGCGGCGTGCTCCAGAGGATCCTCCGTCTGCAGGTGGACTACCTGATATCCAGGTAAGCACCCTAGACTCCGCCCCGTACAATGTGCTTGTGTGCTTGGCGCTGCAGTCAAGCTTGAAGCAGCAGTCAAGTTGAACACTTTGTTGCAAGTCTGTGTTGCACTGCTAAAACGGTCAACTTTTCTTTTGTTATTAATTGCCGTCCCATCATTATCATTGTCTTTGTGTAGCTATTTGCCTTAGCTTAGCTTGCTCCCATTAAAGCAAAGCCAGCATGATCACATGGGAACCATGGAGAATGTGTCAAACTAGATCATTGCAAAACTCATTTACGGTCGGCTTGCGCTTAAACTAGAGGCAAGCGTTGTGTTTGACACTTCCTGGAAGCATAACAGTATTTTTTTTCTCTCCTTGTTTGAGCATGTCTGTGTGTGCGTCAAAGAGAAATGCTTCTAGAGCTCTTCTTTTTTGGCATCTTTTGAATGCTATTTTGTGCTGCATGATGTATTTCTGTATATGTAACTTCTTCTTTTTCTGTGCTACTGTACATTGTGTTAAAAAAAAAAGGCAGTGGTCCCAATCAAAAAAAAAAAAATGATATTGTTTTCAATCAAGTTGCGGTATAGCTCTAAATATGACTATGAGTTTCTACACTTTGTCATGTCTTTTGCCATCTTAACTTAATTCCACTGGACTGTACATTATTGTTTTAATTTTTAGTCACCTCAATATTGTATTTCTATCTTCTGTTAAAATAACTTACAGGTGTATCGATATCAAGCAGAGCAATGAAGTGGAGCGAACGCAAGCTCTGCGGTTGGTGAGGAAGGTAAATCCCCAGTTTTCCTCTACATCTACTGGAAGGACACTGTTTGTACCTCTTTTTCTCCTCTCCCCTTTTTTAAAGCACCAGGGCATGTTTGTGAGGCGCCTTTGTTGGCTTAGGAGGTCGTGTTCTACTGTAAGCATATTTGGACACAGCAGAATTCTCGCAATGACAAGCCTCTCTTCCTGTTGCAGCCGAGCGTGTCTCAATTAAAACTGGCCTCTGGCTGCTTCGAGGAGCAGCTAATTTTGCCATCTGTGCAGTGTGCAGTACTGCTAGCGAGAGTGTGTGTGTGTGTGTGTGTGTCCGAACATTCATATATAGCCTTGAGAGCATGCAAGTCAGCCCTCATTAAGGGATGGAATTTTTCGGCATAATTTTGTATCATGACTAAAACTTTCCAACCCTGCCCTGTGACCTCTCTCTTGGCCCCACCCCGCTCCGCCCCTACCCCCGATCCTGCCCTCTCTGCCCTAGATGATCACTGTGAACGCTCTGCTTTTCCCCTGCTCCGTCACCAACTCACTGATTGCCATCGGCAACGATGGCTTGCAAGAGCGAGACCCAATGGTGCGGGCCTGCATCGCCATCGTCTGTGAGCTGGGTTGGTATTCCCCAAAATACGGGATGAAGCTCATTAAAAAGTTATTTTCTTTGCAGTCCAAAAAATATATATATTGTATATTGATATATAATGCTCAGTTCCAAAGAACATCATTCCTATTTTTGGCTGTAGAACTAATTGAGTCAAGTATCGAGTAATTGTTTGAGTATTTTTTGTGTTATTCATGTCATGTAATTTTTTTGGGAGTTTCAGGGATGAAACAAAAAGTCCACCGTGGAACTGCCCCAATGTAAAAGCTACAAATCATTCTGTGGTCCAAATGTGGAAAAAAAATGAGTAGTATAAATGTGAACATGCTAAATGTAGGAATACAATCTGTGTATGATTTGTGTCTAATGGTCATTTGTGTCTAATGGTTTCACAGCGAGATTGACAGGTTAACTGTAGTGCCCCCTTGTTGTTTAGTCTGGGTGCATTGTAAACTGTTAGTCCAGATGAGTTAATTCTGTTACCTATGTGGTTAATGATGTAGCCCTGAAAAACCCAGCGGTTGTGGCCCAGCGAGGGGGTCTCTGCACCATCCTCAAGAGCGTCATCGACTGCCAGCTCAGCCGCATCAACGAGGCCCTCATCACCACCATCCTGCACCTCCTTAACCACCCCCACACGCGCCAGTACGTGCGCTCCGACGTCGAACTCGAGGTACGTCCCTGGTTGCTGTTGGCTGCGCTTCGGTTGACCCTTTGCTCAGATTTTGCTAAGCCACTCCAGGCAAGATGTACCGTAGCAGAAACCATGAGTTGGCCCATTGTCTATGTTGATTTGTCTTAACTCCATGAAACGCCCCAGTTCTGAGATTTGTCTGATTTGTGTTCCAGATTCAGAGTTGTATAAGTAGCGATGATAGACAACATTTGTTATGGCTTGCTATGTGTTCATTTTCATTATTATTATTATTATTTATTTATTTCCAGCAAATTCTAGCACCTTACACAGACTTCCACTACAGGCACAATCCAGACACGACCGAAGCTCAGCTCAAGTGAGTTGTTGTGTGATATTATTTACAGCCCAACAACAGTGTTTCCTGTAGTTGATATACCACCAAACATTTTTTTTCTTGTGTTTCTGTGTGTAGAGAGGACAAACAAGCTCGTTTCCTAGCTAGTAAAATGGCAATTGTGGCAGCCTTTCGCTCCTGGTCAGGTGAGTCATACCCAACGCATTGGGTTATTATTCTACTGCACGCTAAAATTGATTTAGTACTGCTGTTGAGGCTGATTTCATTTGATGTATGTTAATAATGCATTCTTTTGTACAGGGATCATTAATCTTTGTAAATCAGGAAACTCTGGAATCCAGTCTCTAATTGGTGTACTGTGTATCCCAAATATGGAAGTAAGAGTAAGTAGGATTGTAACTAATGGAAACTGGCAAACTTGCAGACGTTTGCATTGTCAGTAAAGCACCTTTAAATATCTCAGTCAGTGATGGACTGACTTGCATGTGTCCTCATAGCAGTTGTAATTGACTTTTACAGAAAGGGTTATTGGAGGTGCTGTATGAAATTTTTCGCCTTCCTGTCCCCATTGTGACCAATGAGTTTGAAGAGGCCCTTCACAGCATTGGTGAGAGAGCCAGAAATCCATTTAGGCATCCATCCAATCAGAATCCATTCCGCTTAGGTTAAACTGAATGTGTATGTCTACCCTTCTCCCTTGACAGACCCCAGCAGGTTTCAGGACTGCTGGAGACTCTCTGACGGCTTTGTGGCCGCTGAGGCCAAGGTGGTGCTTCCGCATCGGGCCCGGTCCAGGTAATGTCCCTTCGGCCAAATCCCTTGATCTCATTAGAGGTATTTGTTCAGGGTTTTTGACCTTTTGTTTTTATATTCCAGGCCTGACCTCATGGACAACTACCTAGCGCTGGTACTATCTGCTTTCATCACAAGCGGACTTCTAGAGGTATTCCATTCCATTCAATTTTATTTATACCGCATTTTACAAAAGTCATGTCTCATAGCGCTTCACAGCAGAGAGTATCAATGAGCAGGTATGCTCCAGCTTTCTTGACGAAAGGCCTTATGATGTTGCGTTAATGAAAGTGAAATGAAGTTTGAAGATCTGCATTCCAAAAGTTTTCCAATTTTTGCATGAATCTGTTTTGCATTAAAGTTGGACTTGTTATTTTGTACAATTTGGGAACAATAAGATGACTGTGTTTGCCATGTTAGGGTCTGGTGGAGGTCATCACCAGCAGTGATGACCAGATCGCTGTGCGAGCCACCATCCTTCTTGGAGAGCTTCTGCATATGGTAGAGTATTCCATAACACCAATCAACACTAGGCCAAAGGAGACACACATAACCAGTCTCAACATTATAGACCGAGCTGCCCAGCGTTAACTTCACAGAATCAAATTAGCTAATTCGGTTGTTTTTATTTTAAAAGATTTGTTTCTTTTTGTGAGTTTTCTGTGTGTTGGTGTTTCCCTCAGGCCAACACAATCCTCCCTCACACGCACAGCCATCACCTGCACTGTTTACCCACCCTCATCAACATGGCTGCCTCCTCTGACATCGCTCAGGAGAAAAGACTGTGAGTGGACGCTTACTGTGCATTGATGGGAGACATCCGACACGTGCCGTTTCTAAAACGGCATTACCGTTCCACCACACGTGACGTGTGGGTGCACCATTGCTGGATCTTTCTCTGTTGCTCCATATTGAGATGTTTTGTATCCCCCTCACTTTTTGCCTAGACGGGCCAGTGCGGCTGTGAACCACCTGAAGCGTTTCCATGAGAAGAAGAAGGCAGGCCCCAGGCCTCACAGCGTATACCTTGACCACATCATCCGCAAGGCTATGGCCTCATCGAGCCGCAGGGAGCAGTCTATGCGGACACACAAGGATATCTACTCCATAAAGGTGTGTGTGTGTGATTAGACGGAAAGAAAGAGAAAAATCTAAACAACAAAGAGAAGAAGGGAGAGGACTCATTATGATCAAGTTGTTTTTGTGGCATATATTATATATAGGGTTCTGAAATGTTAACAGATTTATCTCTCTAGTTTTTTTTAACATATTTTTTACACTATGGCAAATCTGCACCACACACATGTGATTTCACAGTAATGTTGATGATTGATTCCATCACAGATTAATTCTTATGTATGTGCACCATATTTTCATAGGACTCTGAAGATGCACTCACGATGAACTTGAGAGACAGTCACATACTAAACCATAAGCAGAACCTAGAGTGGAACTGGGTTCTAATCTCTACCATACTGAAGGTGAGAAATGGAGAAAAAGAGATTATTTCAATAGAAGAAAAGTCCACATACATTTGTATTTGTAAAATAGATTAATAACGTTTGATTTTTTTTCCTTCTTCTGTATTTTATTTCTCACTCACTCACACACTCTCTCTCTCTCTCTCTCTCTCTCTCTCTCTCAGTGGCCAAGCGCCAGCCTCAGGAACAGCAAAGATGAACAAATGCACAAGTACGCTATGACTCAGCATCTCAGTTTTGAGTGATTGTTGTTGTTGTTGTTTGATGACATGACCCAGAAAACCGTAGCGTTGACTGTGCTGCTTTGCCTGGTGTTGGTAGGTTTGTGCGGCGGCTCCTGTATTTCTACAAGCCCAGCAGCAAGCTGTACGCCGCCCTCGAGCTGGACCACAGCAAGGGCCGGCAGCTGACCTCGGTGGGCTGCCAGTTTGTGGAGTTCCTCATGGACTCTGAGGAGGTCAGTGCTTGTGACGGGCAAAGCAGACGCCACTCAGGCTAAGTGTTCTGTTTACTGTGTGGGGAAAATGAGACATTTTGTGCTGGTAAAGGGACTTTCCTTCTGGCCTTAGGCTTGTGCAGCAACAGGCATTCTTAAAGGAGAACTCTTGTGGGAATCAACCCATGGCTCTGTTGTTTGCTGCCAAAAAAGAACTGATTTGATTTGTTACAACATCAAATAGTGAACCAGCAGCTAGCACTAACTCTGTGGGGCAAAGTAGCGTTCTGTCAGTTTTATTTTCCCATATTTGTCCCTTTCAGTTTAAATTGGCTAGGTTCATTATTTGATCTATGTTGTATTTTCTGCTTCCTGGATCAACTGGTCTATGGATTGATTCACACAGACTTTCAGGTCACTAAATAGTTGAGATTGCTGTTGATGTTGTGTTGACGTGGGTGAGTTTGCGTGGTTCTGACCCTATTCTCTGTGCACCTCAGGACGGACAGGCCTACCTGGAGGACCTGGTGAAGGACGTGGTTCAGTGGCTCCCCTCGTCTTCAGGAGCCAAGCCTGAACGCAGTCTCCAGAGCAACGGCCTGCTCAACACGCTCAGCCAACACTACTTCCTGTTCCTGGGCACACTGTCGGCCCAGCCGCACGGCGTCAAGGTCCTGGAGAAGTGCAGCGTCTTCCAGTGGTGAGGGCATCACTTGTTTCATAATGTTTTTGTTTTTGTTTTTTTTTAATCCAGAATCCTACCTGGGGGATTTTGGGGGGATTTTGTTAGTGCTGCATGAATGGGTGTTTAGTAGGGCTGGCCAATTAATCGAAAAATAATCGTAATCGACATCAGAACCTATAATTGATCAAATTTTTATACAGTCTATGATTTTTCCAGGTTGATTATTTAAATTACTTTAAAAAAACATTGATGTTCAATAGATAGTAGTGTGTTTCCTTCAATTATTTTAAAATCAAGTAATGCACCCTTCATTCAATAATGTCTCACTTGTAATATGTGAGCATATGTACTGTCAGTGAACTATGAGGGATAAATAAAATAATCGTTTATTAATCGTAATCGAGTTAAAATGTTCAATTAGCCGAGATTTTGATTTTAGGCCAAATCGCCCAGCCCTAGTTTTTAGGATGACTCTTGTGGCAAGTGATTGCTAACAAACTGTTTTTGTCCTCTGGTGACCCACAGCCTGTTGAACATGTGCTCCATGAAGAACCAGGACGCCATGCTGAAGCTCACTTTGGCCTCGCTCGACTACAGTCGGGAAGGTCTGCCGCGGGTCATTCTCTCAAAGATCCTCACAGCGGCAACAGATGTATGTTATATTTTTATTTATTTACTTATTTGTTTATTCAGGGGATACTTGGTCCCACAAAATGGTTCAAAGACCTATAGGTGTGATTCCCTTCTCCCTCCCTCCTACTCTCTCTCTCTCTCTCTCTTTCTGCCTTAGACCTGCCGCATGTACGCTACCAAGCACCTGCGGGTGCTACTCCGGGCCAACGTAGAATTCTTCAGCAACTGGGGCATGGAGCTGCTGGTGACGCAGCTGCACGACCACAACAAGGCCATCTCCATGGAGGCACTGGACATTCTCGACGAGGCCTGCGAGGACAAGGTGAGCCTACCAGCAGGTGACCTTGGCCTTCAGGAGACTTTGAGGGTCAAATGGGAACAGTGGAGTGTCCCAGAGCTGAAACAACAAGACTGTGTGTGTGTGTGTGTTTCTGTTTTCAGTCAGTCGTGACTGCCAGTTGCCGTGTATGTCTCGTAGCAGAGGCAGAAATTAGAATATTCCAGTACCAGTAAAAATAAAACCCATTTGTCTAAATTTGACTGAATTCTTCAGTTGTAAACTGGTTGTGTTTGAAACCATTAGAAAGAACTGTCTCTGTGAGCTAATGTACTATTGTACATGCTGTTTATCTTGTAACTGACCCATCGATCACCTCGACTAGAGTTTCGTAAAGACATGGGAATACCTTTGCTTTTTCCTTGTGGTGTCGTGTTTCCTGTGCTGACCGATGCTGATTTTGGTGCGTTCCAGGCTAACCTGCACACCCTTATCCAAATGAAGCCTGCACTTTCTCACCTTGGGGACAAAGGAATCCTTTTACTGTTAAGGTGAGTTGATGGTAAAGGACAGATGACCCTTAGAGGTTTTGAAAACTGACAGAGAAGATTATCATCAAAATCACTCTGAACAGAAGTAATATCCTTCTGTAGAAGTTGCAAAATCTTGATGTTGCTGAACAAGACCATAATGCATTTCATCACAACCCACCTGCCCCATTTTTGTGTCCTTTTAGATTCCTGTCAATACCCAAGGGATTTTCCTACCTGAACGAGAGGGGTTATATCACCAAGCAGTTGGAGAAATGGCAGAAAGTAAGCTGGTCCTTGTGTTGCAGCTGTCGGATTTCAGTGGCATTTCAATGGCAGACTTTGGCTAACATTGGGAAAGTGTGAATTTCAGTGGCAAACTGGGGAACATTGGTTTGCCACCATTGCTATGGCTTTGGTGTGCTATCATTGCTGTTCCATTGGTGTGCTGTCATTGACTAACAAGAGTTTGCTATAGGAGAAGATGAATACATTTGGTCTTTTGCAGGAATACAACGTGAAGTATGTGGACTTGATCGAAGAGCAACTGAACGAAGCACTCACAACGTACCGTAAGCCGGTAGACGGGGATAACTATGTGCGGCGTAGCAACCAAAGGTCAGAACAACAAGTTCCTTAACCGCTTGTGCCTCGTTTGGTTAGCAGCTTTTATATATTCCTTCATTTAAACTTAATTCTATTGAATTATATTGATTTGTTTTGACAGGTTACAAAGACCAAATGTATATCTTCCTGTGCACTTGTATGGCCAGCTTGTCCATGATAAGACGGGCTGCCACCTGCTTGAAGCTCAGGTAAAATTTCTTACAAATCTGATATCGCGGATATGATTAGCAAATTAGGTGTTTGTTTTTTTTTTTCATGTCATCATGTAACACTGTCCTAACAATGCAACTGAATGTGTGCAACAAAATCAGATTGATCACTCTATTTTCTATTGGACTGTCGTAACTGAACGTGACTAGAAGCAGTGCGACAGAACGCAATGCTATGTGACTTCCTTGAACCTTTTTATAGCTCAGTCCATTTCTATTTAAGTCACTCCGAAACTTCTGAAACTAAGAAACTTCAAGTGGCGCAGAATAGAGCAGCTAGAGTTGTACTAGATTGTGACATCAGAACAAATGTTATTGCAATGCATGATGTGCTGGTTAACAGTTAAAAACAGATTTTTGTATTCTTTACTGGTATTCTTTAGGAATATTCTAACTACCAAATCCCCATTTACATTGTATATTGAACTGTCACTGACATCAGACCAACAACACAGTTTTGGTACATCTGGCAGGAAAATAGCAAGAGCACATTTAAATGTTTGTTAAAAAATATCTTTTGTCAAGGAATGCAACATAATTGCCTTGTTTTGCCTATGTGTCGCGATATGTGTGCTGGTTTGAATTACTACTCATATATGAGTTAAATAGGTAAGATCACTAAATTGTTGAAATGAGTGTCACTAATACCCCTATGAGGTAGTATTATCAACATGAGGTAGCATTATTAACATTAGAAAATGTGTACAATGGAACTTAACCTTAGGAGCAAGTCCTGTCTATTTCTTTGTTTTTGTCACAGGCTGGTTGAATGTTTGTCTCTATTTCTGTACTTGTGTCAATGTATATTCTTTTCTTTTAGATGGTTCTGTGTGTCAAGTTTATGTTCATAAGCAAATTATGATGTTGTAAGTGAATGATTGATAGGACCCCAGGAAGAATAGCTGGTTTGACCAGGCTAATGGGGATCCCAAATAAAACCTAAAGTCAAGTAACGTTGACGTGTATATAGTTTATATGATGTAACGGGTTTAATGTAAATCATTTAGTGTAATATTAACTACTTTTGTCTTCTGTAAAGTGATTTGTACTCTTTCATTCCAATTTTTGTGTGTGTGTTTTTTTCTCCACCTTTCATGTGTTCCAGAATGTTGTTCCTGATCTGAGTTACACTGTGCGCTCTCCAGAACTAGACCAGTGGGAGGGCATCAAACAGCTCAAGGCAGCGCTCTGGGCTTTGGTTTGTTTTTATTTTAATATGTTCAAATGTATTGTGTACAGAGCAATATCATAAATCTTCAGAATCTTTTGATCATTCAGACTGATTCATCCTTTTCTTTAAATCGCCGTTGTTCATGTTGTTGAGTGCTTGATGTTTTGAAATGGCTTTCCTTTATGGCAGGGTAATATTGGTTCCTCAAATTGGGGTCTGAATCTTCTCCAAGAGGAGGCTGTGATTCCAGACATCATAGCTCTGGCCCAGCACTGTGAGGTCTTATCCATCAGAGGGTGAGTGCAGCTTGGCCTCGAGTGCAGTGGGAACATATCTTCTTGCTAGAAGGGTTTTTTACACTATACCATTCTAACATGACTTGACTTGATTAGAATTGACTCACTTTTTGATATTCCATTAGTACTGAGTAATAGGGGGAGTGGAGAGGTCTATAGGCAGGTTGATCTAGTACCAGCTAGTTATTAAATATTTTATAATTCATTTATATTATTATTTATATTATTTATTTATCAATTTAGTTTCCACATTTAAACAGCAGACCTACTTTTCATTCACCCATTTCTCCTGTATTCTCTTGTCTGCCTGTCTCCATGTAGGACCTGTCTGTATGTGCTGGGCCTGATCAGTAGGACGAAGCAGGGCTGCGACGTACTGAAGCAGCAGGGTTGGGATGCGGTGCGGCACAGTCGCAGGCAGGCGTGGCCCGTGGCTCCGGACGAGGTGGAACAGCCACTGGCCACCGAGCTGTCGTCGGTTCCCAGCACCCTAAGCCTCAACTCCGAGTCCACCAGCTCGCGGCACAACAGCGAGAGCGAGTCTCAGCCCAGTGAGTGCCCAGAGCCAGTGGATATACATGTGCTCAGAGAGCATCCGTATCAACGGATATTCATTTACTCAATTCAGTTCAATCACATCATCCTCTGCTTCTGATCATTATTTGTCAGTTTTACATCAAGCTTTGTTAAGGTTCAATTTAAACATGAACTAGAACTATGAACTAGAAAGTATATGGAAACACACTTGTACTCATGGCTTTTGTGCTGCATGTAATGGATGCATAGTTAAGATCTCTTAAATTGAAGTGTTTGTTTGCTTGCAAGTGCATCCAAGTTTACTGACCCCTCCGGCTGTCCTCCTGTAGGTCTTTTCTACTTAGAGGACGAGCGCTGTGACGGCCTGGCGTTCTCCGAGGAGCACGCGGGGCACGCGCGCTCCAAGCCCAAGGACCGCAGCCGCTTCAACCTTCTGGGCCCCAGTCGCCTGGTGCCCCGCGGCTTTCTCACCTCGCTCTCGCTGGCCGGCAAGAAACCGCGCAGCACCAGCGACCCCAAGAGCCTCAGCGGCCGCCACCATGACGAGTCCCTGGCAGGCAGGGGCAGGCGAGTCCGCACCGTCACCGAACCATCCTCGCTCTCCTACAGCCCCTCCTCGGAGGTGTTCTTCAACGGCGGAGGCCCCCCTCCCCGGAGCCCCACTGTCAGTCTGGAGACATCCTTCCTGGGCAACCGGGTGGTGGCGATGGCTGGCCAGCCTGGAGCTGGCGGCAGCAGCGGTGGTGTGGGTGCTGGTGATGGAGGAGGGAGTTGCTCCAGCGTCTGTGAGATCGAGGTGTGTCTGCCCAAGAGCACGGGGGCTGGGCCGGGCCCCGGAGCCGAGCTGGCTGCTGCTGCTGCAGCTGCAGGTGGTTCAAGGGACACGAACGGCGGCGGTCAGCAGCGGGAGCGTCTTGCCTCAGGTGACGGCCCATCCTGCCTGGCCTCAGGGGGGCCCACCTTCAAGAGCCGCAGCCAGAGCTTCAACACGGACACCACCACCAGCGGCATCAGCTCAATGAGCTCCAGCCCGTCCCGCGAGACCGCCGCCGGCACAGGGACCGGCGCCACCACCCCCGGAGCCCCCAGCTCCTCCGCCACAGACTCCTCCTCCACCACATCCCCCTCCTCCGCCACCTCCTCCGCCACCACCGCCAACGACATGGATTGCGCCAGCCTGGACACAGAGGCCAGCAGCGCCAAGACGGTCAAAACGGTGGGCTCGCTCACCCCGCCGCCCCAGTCCAACCACCTGCCACTGTCCAAGGCCAGCTCGGTGTCTCTGGTGCCGCCCGGCTCGGCCCACACGCTCCCCCGACGCGCCCAGTCCCTCAAGTCGCCCTCGGTGGCGGCCGTCAAGGGCCTGGTGGACTACGGCTACATCTACACCAGCCCGCGGGACGCGCTGGGCTACGCCACGCTCAAGCGGCTGCAGCAGCAGCGCATCCACCCCTCCCTCTCGCACAGTGAGGCGCTGGCCTCGCCCGCCAAGGACGTGCTCTTCACCGACGCCATCACCATGAAGACGGGCAGCCTGGACTCCAGACTCACCACTCGCAGGTAAACGCACAGCCACAGTCGGGCCACAGTCAGGCCTTGGAGGGAACCGAAGACACTGGAATGTGAACCTCTGCCAGACACTGATGCCTAAATGACCAAGCTTACCAGCCAATTTGGTCTATAGAAATTTAGCTTATTATTAGTACTATTATTTTAATTAGATGATTATGTTTTACTGGAATTTGACCAGCAGCTGGTGCTTCTGTTGCAAACTTTCCAATAATTTTATGTCGGAAATCTAGCAGCCATTTTGGCCAGTGGCTATCTCTCTGATCTCTTAACCTTTCTGCCCTTGTGCCAGGCATACCTCTGTTCGCCTGAATAGTGTTCCTACCACTGTTGGTGAATTTGAAAGTTTTTGCACATGTTGAGTAGAGGTGTAATTTCGCTACAGGTTCAGCTTGTCTCTTTTTTGTTTAATCATGTTTACTCTCTGTCTTTTCCTGACCTATGTCTGTCTTCTTGAAGTCTTCACGGGGTCTTTTGCATGTTTCTCATGAGTTATAAATGTTAAGGCGCACGGAAGTGGCTGCGTGGTCTGCTGATGTGTGCCTCGTGCCACAATCCCTAAGCTCTCTGACTTAGCCCCACACACAGAGAGAGAGAGAGAGAGAGAGAGAGAGAGAGAGTGAGAGTGAAGACTGTCTGTATCTGAATTGTATCGACTCCAACATCGGTCTGTTAGTCACTAGTCCTAGCCCCTCTTCCTGCAACTTGTTCAGCCGTTGGCGTTGTTGTGTTTGCTGGTCTTTTCAGGCACCACCATTGTCTCCACCACTCTCTCCATCACGCGGTCCACGACTCCCTCCACCACTCACACCACTACTGGCTTCAACACTCGCTCCATCACCACCATTCGCTCAATCACCACCTCCACCACCACCACCACCACCCCGCCCACCATTATTACCCGCCCCACCCCGCGCACCACACAAAGCGACACAGTTGCTCTGGCTACATCCCCATGGGCTGCCAGCGCAGGTTGTCCCGACACCTGCTCCCACGGTGCGTCAACTCCTCGTCTCTCTCTCTTTCTGCAGTCTTCCTCCAGTAGACTAGGTGGCGAGGCCTAGGTGGCCACTGTTGTTGTGGACCCTAGGTAGAAGCCCCAACTCTCCCCCCCCACACCCATTCAGTGCTGTAATCTGCTGGTTCTTCAGGTGGTTAGCACTACAGCCAGTACGGTAGTCGACCCTACAAGAAGACCCTAGAAGCCCCCATCCCCCCCAGCCCTTGTAGTACTTTAACCACAAGTGATGTAATCTGCTGGATTATGAGGAATTTACCAGTAGTGGACCATAGATATAAGACCACACCCCACCTCCCCAGCCCCTTTCATTGCGGTAATCACAAGTGCTGTAATCTGCAGGTATCCCTCTCACGCAAAGCGCCACAGCTACTCGGGGTACATACCTACGGACTGTCACCGCAAGGTGTCTGACACCTTTCTCCCACGGTGGGTGAATGTGTGTGTGTGTGTGTGTGTGTGTGTGTGTGTGTGCGCGCGCGCTCACATTTGTGTCCCCTTTAGCGCCCTGTAGAGCTGGACCTCCTGCTACGAGCACCTACATCGAGTGGATGTGTTTGGTGTGCTACAGAATGTCCAGTGTGCCACTGTTCCTGGGCTTAGACTCCATGTAGAGTCGGACTGTGCATCCCCCCCCTAAGCACAGAGCTACGGGTTTAGAGATGGGTATTAGTAGAGTCTAGTTTGGCCCTGTTTTGATGGTCGCTGTGAATGGTTGGGTCTGTCCAGTGTGATGCTGTTTGATGAACGTCTGTGTGATCCATCAATCCAGGCTGCTGGTGTTTGTGTGTTAGGAGCATTAGGTCCTCTTCCTCTTCCTCTTGTGTTTTGCTGTTATTCAAGCTGAGAGGCTGTGACGGGGACTGAGTTTCTCTGTTCAACTTCAAATTTAAACTCCACAGATATTAGATAAAGATATAGCTGTGTCCCATCAGCCAAGATGGTGATCTCCTCAAGCCAAAGTGTAGTTAAGTGAAGCCCAGCTTCAAAAACACAAGGTCCCATCGTGTATTGGTTCCACCAGGGCACTTAATACAGATAAGGTGATCTACAGTACCTGATCTTTCACAGATAAGGTGATCTACGGCACCAGGTCTTTCACAGATAAGGTCATCAACCTATCCCAGAAATTGAGTGAGCAACACACAAATATTTGCTCTCTGAAGCCAGGCTTTCACACCTTTGCCTTGAGGCGACCTTATCTCTGTGTGTGTGTGTGTGTGTGTGTGTGTGTGTGTGAGATGTTCCTCCAGGTTCCTTAAGGCTCTTAGTTTTGCCTCATTGGACAAGGAGGACCTCCTGAGCCCCATCAACCACGCCACACTGCAACGCTCCTCCTCTGTGCGCTCAATGGTGTCAAGCGCCACCTACGGGTGCTCTGATGACTACGTGGGCCTGGCGCTTCCCGTGGACATCAACGACATGTTCCAGGTATAAAGTCCTACCTGCAGGCTACTTGGGTTTAAGCAACAGCAGCAACAACCATACAGACATGCACGCTGGACAGCAATGCTTCACTGTCAGGGTGAGAGTATTGTTGTTAAGTTGTGTTTTATGTGTGTTTGTGTTTCTACCCTGCAGATTAAAGAGACGTCATACTATCAGAAACGAACAAGTCCAACAGCTGGGGAGAAAGTGGCTAAATTCTTTGGCGAGTCAGATGGTAATTTTTTATTTTTTATTTTTCTAAATGTCATAAAAAGTGTCAGCTGAGGTAATGACATAGTTTAGTACCACTTCACGGACTGACCCTCCACTCCCTCCTCCACCTCGACAGGCTTTGTCTCTGGGCCCGCCCTCAGACAGCAGATCAGCATCTCGGAGCTGCTGGCCAGCGTGCGGCCGGACGGGCCGGGGGCGCAGACGGACTCGGACGCGGGCGGAGGCCCTGAAGAGACGGGCCTGCAGGAGCACAACGAGGAGAACTGCCTCTACTGCGTAGGGCTGGTGGTGTTGGACTGCAACGGTGGCGGCGGCCATCTTAACTCCACACACAAAAGCAACGGTGAGCTGTGCTAAGCAGAGAAATATAAAGCCTCCTGAAGGTACTTTGCATTTAGCACATGCCACAACCATCGGTTAGTTCAGGGTCAGTGTCCCCTGGCGGGTAAAGTGCCTTGCTCAAGGGCACAATGATCCCAGCGGAGTTGGAGGGGTAGATGAATCAGGATTGAGTTGCACTGCAGAATGGCTTTATTTGTGTTTATTAATTAAGGACACTGCTCATCTCATCAGGCAGTTATTTCAGTCTTCCTACTTCTCTCCTTAAAGAGGAGCTTCATCCTAAAATACGCCTTTGATCTTGAACTGAGTCACGGGACTTTTGTGCCCGAGACTTGAACTGAGTCATGTGACCGGTGTACAGTGAACTTGAACTGAGTCATGTGACTGCTGTGCAGTGAACTTGAACTGAGTCATGTGACTGGTGTACAGTGAAAT
>JAGFZM010001012.1:607337-788176 GCA_017657215.1 Limnothrissa miodon | reverse complement strand
ACTAGTAGTAGGTAAGCGGGGCCCTGTGTTTACTAGTAGTAGGTAAGCTGGGCCCTGTGTTTACTAGTAGTAGGTAAGCGGGGACCTGTGGTAACTAGTAGTAATTAGTCAAGGTTTCACTGACTTAATCCTTGGTAAGAGGACGATGAATAGTTTGTTATGGTTTTGTCAAATGATTCCTTGTTTGTGTGGAGCCTTGGTTTGTGTCTGTTGTTGTCTGTGTAAGAAAGCATGTTTCTGATTTGCCACTGTCCACTAGGGGGTGGTAATGTACTTCTCCAAACCACTTCCTCAGTAAGCGTGACTTTTCTGTAGTCTGCATATTCATCAGTATCAGTAATTTTATCAGATTAAAATAAACTCATGTTGTCTCAGATAGACATTGTGACAGTTAGACGTCATTAGGCTATTACGTGACAGATCAGGGCAAGTGAAGGTGCACATACTGTACTAGACACAGACCAGCGATCCCACGCATAACCGGCGGTGGCCGAAGTGATGTTGTGTGCATGTAAAGATGTAGTAATAGTTTATGAATGGTGTGAGTGATGGTGGCCGGAGTGAATGTAGTGTGGATGTAATGATGTAGTAATAGTAATAATGAAGCTCTTGTTCTTCCCCTTGTGTGTCCTTGTAGGAGGCAAGACCATGTCTGAGGACAGCCCAGCATCCAGAGTGCTCCTGAGGAAGGAGGTGCTTCGGCTGGTGGTCAACCTCAGCTCCTCTGTGGGCACCAAGGGCCATGAGACAGGCCTCCTCACGTAAGACCTTGTGTTGGGTCGGGTCGGGTTCACTGTGTTGTGTTGACTGTTGTTTTCACTATGTTGTGTTCGCTGTATTGTGGTGTTGTACTGTGTTGTGCTGTGCTGTGTTGTGTTGACCTTGTTGTGTTGTGTTATGCGTTCACCCTACTTCATGGTGTTGAGTTGTGAAAGGGTGCTTTTACTCCACGAGTCATACACTGCTTAAAACATCGTTACCATCACTAAAATTGACCCAGAGGTTTGTCCTCTCCCCTCTCCACAGGATAAAAGAGAAGTTCCCATATGCGTTTGATGACATCTGCCTGTACTCCGAGGTCTCCTACCTCCTGGCCCATTGCATGTTCCGCCTGCCATCCCGACGCTTCATCCAGGAGCTTTTCCAGGACGTGCACTTCAGCCCGGTGAGCTTCTCTTTCTCTCTCTCCTCCTCTCTCTTTCTTTTTCTGTTTTCTTTCTGCCTGCTGATTAGTGCCAACTCGTTACATTTAAAATAGTGACTTGGATGCATCTAGCAGGCACTGGCACACTCATTGAAACCCATTAGCACAAATGGGTTGCACCTTAAGCAAAATAGTCAACTACTTCAGAATTTGTGTTCAAAGCAGTCCAGTTTTGTCATGTACAAATACTGCTAAAAAAACTGATGTTTTATTTTAAGATGGTTATTCTGTTAAGAGTTTTGTATTCTAACAGCCCATTTACCCTTAGAGCACACTTCATGAATATTTTTCTAGAATTAAGAGTTAAAAGTTTGTTAGGTGTAGCTGCATGTGTTTGAGGTTGTTGATTTTTTTTTTTTTGTTTCTTTTCCTTAAAAAGATGTATGATGAGGCTGACACCATCTTGTCCATGCCACCAAAGAAGGAGGACGGAGACTTTGCTGCTGTGTCCTGATCCTCCCTTCAAAGCCCAGCAGCAACCTCGCCATCCCATGAACACACACACACACTCACTCACTCTGAAGCTCTTGGCATCCTAGCCCACACCTACGCCCTCCTCCTCTGTAGCCTTCTGCCCCCCCATGTCCCCACCCAAACACGTAGAAAAACCAAGGAAGAAAGATTGGATGGATGGATGGATGGACAGGGATGGGGAGGACCTGGGCAACAGGAGGAAGTTGAAGATGGAAAGGATGAAAGTGTGCTGGTGGTGGTTAAAGACAGGATATGGAGGAGTGAGGTTGAAAGAATGGTATGAATCATACTCTCTCTCTCTTTTGCTCTCTCTCTCTCTCTCTCTGTGTACCCAGATAGGAGAAGAGAGGATGGAGGAAAAAATTAAGAAAACCGAAACCACAATAGCAGAACATGCACACATACTGTACACGCATACACACACACTGGTGTTTCCTCTTGCTGTTAAAAAAAGAGACGTTTACCAAATATTCTAGCTGGACCCAGTCGAGCAAAGAACACAGATGAAAATGACTAAACCTGAACAAACCAATTCAGCATTACTGCGAAAGTAAAGACCAGGTTTTTTTGTACATTTAACTCCCAATGAAGGACTATTCAAAGAACGATACGAATATTGACACGATGTTGATATTCTCTAAACACTACAGATAACTAGAGGCGTCCAACTGGAACAAGCATTACAGGACAATGTCCCTCTCAGTGTCATGACAAACAATCATATGGCCACATCAGATTTTATCTTCACACAACAGTAGCTGTTGTTTTATCTTATTTATTGTATTTTCTTTTTCATAGTTGATGGTGCATTTTGTTTTTGTTTTGTTTTTTTTCTCACCTGCCCTTGAGCATTGATAATATTTTGCCACCGTTCCTCAGTGGAACACTCCATCTTTGGCCATGTCATATTCATTTCTGATTTCATCTTTTGGTTGGAGAGAGCTGCTTCTTGTTGTGAATTATTATTATTATTATTATTATTTCAGCTCTAGACATTGGTACTTCCTCAAAGGCAGGGTTTTTATGTTGTTGTTACTGTTGTCATGCGCAACAAGGCTGCATTTTATCTGCTACATCATTGACCTGTCGGAGGCCTGTCCGCATGCTCCTGGCTGTGTGCTGTATGCCACGCCAGTGTGTCTGTATGGCCAGAGCCCCGGCTGGCCCTGCGGCATGTGTGTGGCACAAGCAGGCGAACAACTCCCCGCCCCGCTGCCGTATTTTTTGCACATGCACAGACAAACTAGCAATATATCATCGAGACGAAAGAAAAAAGCTGAACTTTTTTGTGTGTGTGCATGCGTAGAGATGAGTCCTCTATGAATTTTTTTTTTTTTTTTTCTTTTCTTGCCAAGACTTGTCATTCCATCGGAGTAGGTCAATGCAAGGGTCTAATTTTATTTTATTTCTTTTGGACAAGTTCAACCCAATTAGTAAGAAATAATATACATACCTGGCAGAAGGGGCATCATATCTTATCACTTTTCTGAACTTCTGCAAAAAATCTTGCCACATCCATCTTTTCCCAAAGCCAAATAATGATGGTTATTGTATTAAATAGACTGTTTTCTGGGAGAAGCCCTCCCTCCAGTGTACCTTGTGACATTGCCTCAGACTATGGGGCCTATGTCAGACCTGAACCAACTCCTTCCTTCATACAGACAACAGAAAATAGTTTTTCTTTCTTACCAACAAATGGCGTACCTTGTGCAGTGTGTGTTAGCAAACTTTGACCGTATATTGAGCAACTTTGTTAGTCACCATTTCATTGCACAACTGCTGAAACAGGCAGTTGTTGTTTATCATTTTGCATTCACTCTCTCGGATGTTTACAGTAGTCTTAAATTTCTGTTTTAAAAGAATATCTCATTAGAACAAGGAGCTTTATGCCTGGTCACTTTAATATTCAAGAAGATTGGTTGTGTACTTTTAAGAGGAACCATTGTAAAGCCACAATCGTACAATTATTTTTAGTTAAGTAACTTTAAAGCACTGGCAGCATTAGTGCGGTAATGTGGGTAGACTCCAAGACGCATAGAATACAATACAAGACGCATAGAATACAATACAAGACGCATAGAATACAAGTGACACTTTCCATGCATCCTCATTTCACCACCTTTCAAGCTTTTTAAGGATCGTGCATGATAAATTACACTCGCAGTAACCCTTTTCTTTCCGTCTGCCGGACATGTCTGAGTCACTCGTCCTTTCTCTCGATTGCAACATTATCGTGTATCATCGGAGGTGACAAATAATTGTGTAAGATGCCTGGGTGAGGGAGGTCAGTTGGACCACCCCAATCCCCCCCACCCTTCGCCCTGTTTCTTGTAATTGTTTTTTTTTTTTTTTTTTTTTTTTTTACTATGCTGCTACTTGTCTGGATTTGTAGAGATTACTTGCAGATCACTTAAATCTTTTGACTGGGCTGATCAATGTTGTGTGTGCGTACTCGAGGTGAGTGAGCAAGTGAGCGAGCGAGAGAGAGAGAGCAAGTGCGTGAGCGAGACCAGAAAAGACAGAATATTTATATTTTTCCTTAAGATAATATTGCAAGTATAATTTAAAATACTTTTTTTTTCTTGTTTTGGGTTTTTCACCCCATTTTTCCTTTTTTGCTGAATTTGAGATTCCCTTGTGTATAATGTGTACAGTATGCATTAGGTGCTGTTGACCTGGATAAACATACAATCAAAGGGATATATTATTAAAAAAGGGAAAAAGACCTGCGTCAATGGTCTCTCATTTACTAACAAAAAAATAATAATGGATACGCATCATATTTTCTACCTCCTGTTGACACATTCTACAGAAATTCTACATGTCCTACAACACTTATGAGGCACGTTCAATAGGACAGTTTTAGTATTTCAGCCACATGCCACCTGTCTGGGCAGTGCGACTGCTTCATCTTGATGTCCCAGCTTTAACACTGTGTCGTGTGCATGGAGTATGATTTCAGAATACAGAACAGCCCCTGAGAGCAATCCATCCAGGTCTGAGGTGTGACAACCTCAGGCATGCTTTCAGGTTGTCTGTAGATTTTATGAATGCAATATCTCATGAATGCCTTAAGGCCTCCATCTTTACTTCCCACTGCACTGTTTCCACAAACACCAACATCAATTATCTCTCTAACATTTATCTCCAACTCACCTGTACACGGTTACAAGAGACACACATGCACAAAAGAAAGGCAAATAAAGAAAAGAGTTAAGACCCTTGCTCAAGGGAGCAGTGAGGAGTTAGGGGTCTTGCTCAAGGGAGCAGTGAGGGGTTAGGGGCATTGCTTAAGGGAGCAGTGAGGGGTTAGGGTCTAGGGTTATAGACACAACGCACACATGTTTACCATTCATTTACAACATAATTCTTTGCTAATGCCAATGAATCTTTGATGTCGACTGTCTCCAATAATGAGCACAAAGGCTCAGGCTAGAACTCAAGTACCTGCGCATGTGACATAATCACACATGTTGTGTGGCTGGACAAGTTGTCCTACTGTGGGAGCTTCAGAGCTGGATGCAGACAGACAAAACGAAACATCTGTGAGGGTTGGTGAGTAGGTTAAATTGCACACGCTAAGACCCATTTCGCTAACGGGGTTGTCCCAGGCATTGTTGTGGAGCTGCGTTGAGCAGCCCTCCGCGGTCAAGGGGTCAAAAGGACTGTCGGCCTTGTTAGGATGGAGATGACCCTGAGACTTACACTCTGACACGCTTTCCCTGGTGTCGATGACCTCGAGGTCACAGCACATGCAGTCTTCTATGCTCAAGGCTTGAATCATTTTGCTCTTCTGAAAGCACGGGAAAACATTCAGATAATTATTCATATTCAGGGATTTTATTTTCTAACATGAGGGGTACAAGGGTTTTTAATGAATGGACAGAGAAATCCTCGTACCTCGTAAAGACAACTGTCCAGCTCCACTATTTTCACACTGACCTTGGTTGGATGTGTGAAAATCTCTAAAACTGCACTCCTCAGTCTGAGAAATTAAAAATGAGGATCATTGTTAAATAAATTTTGCATGAGTTGTGTGGAGCTGACACCAGAACCAGAAGAGAATGATTCATGTAGGCTACATAAATAAATATGCAGGCAGTTCTATAAATGTGTTTACCTTTTCCAGTAAGAACAAAGAAGAATACAACAACCAGAAAGGAAAACCACGGGGACTAAAATTTTCACCCAAAACAGTGCCTCTGCAAGAGAAGAGAAAAAAAAACACATTTAATAGTAATTTAACAATAACTATAATTCTATTGCATCATGGAGGCTTTAATAGCAACACTCACGATCAGGGGAGGTCCTGATCATGTGACACGTAGGGGGTCCCGGGCCTACTGCTGAACAAGGCTGTATGCAAAAGCTGTATTCCGTGCTCTCAAGCAGACCACTGATTGTGAGAGACTTGCTGTGCGGATTATCCACTGAAATGTTGGATCCTGGGGACATAAGGTAGCATCAAGCATTTGGCTACGATTCCTCAGGTACAAGGTCACCACATGGGGATAGACGATACTTGGGATTAATTTCCTCTTCTTTGTTTCTCTCTCTGACCACTATCGGATTGCAATTCACTTTTTACTACTATTACTACATACTACACGTTTCTACTCTCAGCCTGTCATACACTTTTATATTAAAACTTTCGCTCAGAACGTCTTAAAGTATAACTCACTAGGATTCTGGTCGATCTTGTGGCCATGCTGAAGAGTCACAGTATAGCCAGTTATGAAACATGGGTGTTGCAGATCGTCTTCTGGAAAACTCCATTCAATTGTGACAGAGGAAGATGTCACCACCAAGGAATTCTGAATGAGTACAAACTGTGTAGGTCCTGGAAAAAACATAATCACATGTAAATTATTTTAAATGTGATTACTTAAAAGTTCTTACTGATTCGCCTTTTAATCCCATTCCAAAATCCTCACCCACAACTCAGTGTTTATAATTAAATGTCTGGAAACTCAAACTGGACTGTAGAGTTTTGAAACTCTAACACTGGGTTTTAAAACTTTGTCAACACATTGCCTCTTTGGTCTTGTATGGTATAGCAATTTTGTTTCTGACTGTAGTCTGATGCAAGACAGACACTAAACAGTTAAGAGGACAGGAAAGGTGCCTCTTCCTGTCAACGCTCAGAGTCTCACTCTGTTCTTCCAGGAAGCCAACGTGTGTCTCAATCAGGTGGTGTCCATCCTCTCTGCACCCCAAAACGTTGAAGGTATATCTGCGTCCGCCAGAAAAATCTCCTAGTAAACAGATGTGACTTGATATAGTTTCTACTAGACAAAGATAGAAATCTTCACAGCTATGAAGAGTGAAGCTTTTTTTTTCTACCTGCTCCGAGTGATAAGGATGTGGTACCACGATACACTGTTTTCCATCGCAAGTAGCTGGGGGTGCAAGGTACTGCACTAGACCCATTCTGGCACCATTCTATTGTATAACCACACACAGCACTGACATCCTCTGTCCAGGACAGGGCAAAACCAGTGCTGCCATGGCCAACCAGCCTTCTGTGGGGAATAACAGCCTTGTCTGGCCGGAGACACAGGAAGAACAGATGTGTCAGGTGCAGCTATCACATCAATCACAACAATCATGCACATCACAACTCTGACAGGAAATACATCAGTATACCAGTATTTGGACAGCAGTGTACTTTTACTCAAGTCAAACTTTTGGGTCTACAACACTGGCATGTATACTGTAAAAACACATTCTTTATAAACACACAGAGAGAGAGAGAGAGAGAGACGAAGAGAGAAGGAGGGAGAAAGTCTGCAGTACAGTATGTGAGGGATAGTCTAGATCCCATGGTTCCCTCACCAACACTTTGAGCAGGAGGGATGAGAATAGAAGCTGGAATAGAAGCTCCCACTTGGACGTTGGCCCGGACAGAGATCTTATATCCTCGCTCATCGATGAAGAATTCTGACTGACTGACTCGACGGTCAATACTCGTCGTATTAGTGAGCGACATCCCCAGATGGCTCTTCTGCACCACCTCAACTTCATATGACAGGACATCTGACAGGCTGCCAGTGGTGAACTGAAAGGTATAGAATAAAACATTACATTTCCAGAGAAGCAAAATAATATTTTAATGTATTATAAACAATATAAATACAATTATAGCAGGCTTATGATAATTCTTCTTCATTCAATATCTGTCACTAGTTGAAACTTACTGTCCTCCATGTTATGATAACATGGCGACTACTCGGAAGGGCCTGTATGCTCCTCCATATGTCCACATGAACCAGGGGATCTGATAGGGGCAGAGAGTAAAACAGACAAATTTCATCTCTTGGTGTGAAAAAAACATTTGGCTCATGAATATTTTCAAACAAAAAACAGGTTAAACAAGATTAATTGACAAAAGTCAGTGAAAGTCAATTAAGTTTACAAAAAGGTTTCTGTATGTTTCAATAATTGGGAGAAGATGTTTTCCTTTTTACTATGTTGATAGAAATCCCCTTCATACCTTGATTTACACCAAATTAATAAACACTAGCATATATCTTTAAATAATGCTACAAAGCTACACAAATGACCAATTTTACATGAAAAAAGTGTCCACTTCATACTTCAAGCAAATAGCATGTTTCACAAAAATGCAGTAAACTGTTGCATCTGCAGCAAGAGAAGGCTTTTAAATAAGGCTTTATAAGGCTTCTCTTCAAGCAGTTTGGTTAAACTTACAAGTGGTGAAGAACACTGGGTTACTCCATTTTCCAAATCCTTTCCCAGAAACCGCACAGCGTACCATAGCAGAGTAATGTGTGCTAGGTTCTAGATTTCCCAGCAGACAGGCGAAGTGCATCACTAAACCACCTGTCTGTTCAATGTCCTGCAAAAAAGGACAAAATCATTGAGTCAAAGCAATATATTTCTTTAGTCAAGTGTTTTTATTGTCATTTCAGCCCTTTACACAGTATAAACAGAGATGAGACAACATTCCACCATGGATCCAAGTGGTGCTACATTAAGGTAACAATAAATAAGACACTTGGGGCAGGCTATGTATGATGCACACAGGCTAAAATTAAGTCTACTTAGTATGCTACATATAAGTTAAGCTACATCTACCGCACCTACCTTATAAATATACAATGTATATACTACTACTATTGCTGTCAGGACAGCAAGACAATAGACAGTAAGACAGGGTATAGAAAACTCTTGAAAAGACTAGAGCAGGATTGAGGAAGGAATGGTATTTAGCAGGATAATACAGGTGTACATTTAGTTTAGTACTACATTGAGCAGCAGAAGGTGCTTGAGGTAGAATAAAATGGTATTTCAGCAGAAGGTGCATTGCGCATGTTGTCAGTTCAGTGTGGCAGTGTAACAGTCATATATGTTGCTTTATAGCAAATATATGAATTATTTAAAACCATTTGACCAATTGTTTTGAAATAGTTCAAATTTTCATCAATGTGACTATGTGATGGGATATTTGATGTCCTACATACCATGATGTTTTTCTCAAATTTGACTTGGCAAATCATGGGAATGTTGGTAAAATCTCCTTCTATAGTCCAAGACACGTTTGCTTCAGTTACACCATGAATCACTGACAAATCCTTGGCAACTGGAAAAACTGGACAGACACCAAAATGTTTATTCTATGTAGGACACTATAAACATCACAGATAATAATAAAAAAAAACATTACTGATGATCATAGGTTGGCATGTGTTTGGCTTGACAATGAACTCACTTCTGTCCAATGCATTGAACTTGATCCTCTCCGATTCCTTCCCTAGATTGTTTGCCACCTCCACAGTGACAACATACTCACTCAGATGTGAGAAAGCCGGAAAGCTACATGAAGATGTTTCACATGCTAGGGGGCTGTGGTTGGAGTTCCTTCCCACAGATGAAGCACAGATACAGATACAGCCTTTTTGTTATTTTTGCTGAGCTATAACTTAGATATCTTGAGGTTAGGCTCTGTTCTGTAAGCCTCAAGATTCCGTGCATACAACAATTTTGACACTTTTGACAAATATAATACACTATGCTGATGATACAAACGTGTGGAAAAATGTGTTTCTTCACGTTGTGGTGATGTTAAAACTACTTTCAAACTAGAATTTCACCTACTGTATAACATTTAAAAACAAATCAGATATTTCTGGTGATGAAATCACTGTTGAAGAGAAGGGCAGAATAGATTCTCACAAAAAGGACAACAGTATTTCATAAAAGAAAGGGAGAAGCCTAGCGCAAGTCAATCAGTTAAAAGTTTAACTTACTGTACATGCAGAGTATAGCGGCGCTGGTATGTGTTGATTAAGTTAGGTTGTCTTCCTGAATTCCATGTACACCTCCAGCGTCTCAAATCCTCAGTCTCGCAACTCATGTTTCTGGGCTTCTGTGGAGGGACTGGTGCCACAGGTTTTTTTTTAAGTATTAAATGCAGTAGAACAATGTACACATTGTACACAATGTACACAATGTACACATACTTTATTATTCACAAATATTAGTGTAACAAAGTAATTGTGGAATACTAACAAGTGACAAAGTTTAAAGTGTAGTTCCCATCACCCGAGGAGTTAAGACACTCAAAGATGACCCCCATTTCAGATGTGATATTGAGATTGTCCACTGCAATAGCTTTGACCCGGCTACTGATGTCGATGAGTGGGTACTTTGTTCTGTTGAAAATGATGCTGGTGACCTGGGCTTTCCTTGGGGCAACACAACAGAAGTATATTTCAGATTTCTCCCGGAGAACCTCATGAGATGGAAAAATCTGTGACTCATCCCAGATGTCATTTTCATGTTCATGAACACCTTGCGAAAATAAACAAACCATTGACACAGAAACATCTATGAGAATGTCTAAAAGAAACATTTTCTACAGATAACAGAGCTCACTAAGAAAAATGTCTGGGTTGCTTTGAGTAATGACAGGGAATAATGGTGTCTTATACTACACTAATGAATGGAAGTAAGTGATTATATTTAACACCTGGTTTATTATCAGGATGACTCACTGGCTTACATTCTATTTCTTTCTTACCTAAAAGAGTTTTCCACTGGCTCCAGTACCCTACCAAAGTAGAGTTGAAGATAGTTCTCATCCTCACTGAGTGATCTGTGCATTGCAAAGGCAATTTTGAAGTCCATGTCCAGTTGTGAGAGTCCTGTGGTTTAATGCTGATGTTTACCTAAAAGAAAAGCATTGGAAATGTACTACCTTAGACAACTGAAGGTCCAAGATGAATCTTTGAAGTAATTTACTTACGCTTTCAATGAGACTGAAGTTCTCTGTGCGGCTCACTTGAATTTCATACGCAACATTTTGAAGTGTGCTGTCTGATGTCCAATTTACCACAATATGTAGATGATCTTGTGGGTACAAGTTGAATTTAACGGGAGAAGGGTCCACAGCATCTGAAAGAGGATAACAGACAATATAACAAATTATTGACTTTTTCCTAGAATAAACAAAGAAACAAAGGCCTATACACCTCTGCCTTCCAAGACCACCCCCCAACACACACACAAATTAAACTAAATGTTTATGAATCATAAAGGTAGAGGGAACAGGTGTAGCTCAAGTTATTTTTTAAATGTTTTTTATCTATTTTTTAAATTTCAGTGGTTTGGTAGGTCTTATTAAGCTGCATTAAATTAACCCTCATATACCCATGTGTGGTGTAGCGCCACTTGCTGGCAAGCAAACAAATTGAAAAATTGCTGTCATGAGCTGATGTGCCCACCTCAGCTGGGAAAATTTTAGTGGTGTTAGATTTTTCATTGTCTTATGTAAAATATGGCAAAGGATTAAGACTTGAAGCCCTTGAAATCAATAACATAATCATATTATAGTCTATATTTTAATTAATTAATACACATATTTAACTGTATAGCCTAATTTTAAATTGATTTCATTTTTAGATTAATTTAATCTCAAATTATGAATTTGTCATTACTTTGGAGTCATACTTTGGAGGAATTAGAATTAAACAGACAAATCTGATTTGTGGGATACAGAACGGGTGAGAAGAGAAGTAGGATAATGTTCCTAATTTTATCAGTCAAGCATGGTTTAACAGTCTCAGGATGCCTTGTGGTTGTAAAAGGGGAGATTTGGGGACTTTGGAAAATTGGCAAATTTTGCAAACCAATTCTGTCACACAAAAACAAACCAATCCACATCAAATTTGCTAACAACATTTAAAGTAAATCGGTAAATCTGAGTTTTGACAAGGAAACGATTTCTCTATAACATAATGTATCAACGCTGCAGTTATTCTAAGGTTTAATGCAGTAGTCGATACACTACAGTATTAGACCTACTGCAGTAAATATTCATAGCAATATTTTGGACACAAAAAACTGCAGTCACTGCAGTTTTTCTGTAACACAATGCCGTTTTTGTGTAGGCCTAACAGTATTCAATTGTTTGTAAAAAACGAGGACAAATGGGCTGTAGCCTTTCGTGTAAAATCTCACTAAATAATAATAGGCCTATTAATAAGAATAAGATGCTGAAATAGGCTACATGCAATTGATTGCAGACAATGATTAAGACGAAACTTACCAATATTTCTGTTCAAGGCATTTCCATAGGTGATTGTCAGTAAAACACTTAGACCTACACGCAATAAAGCCTGTTTGAATTCCACCCACATGGGTCTACAGACGAATGTTAAAGAATGCACACAAGATAGAACAGAAATAATAAGTCCACAACAAGTATAGGCCTATACCCACTACTTTTTTTTAAAGTCGTCATGAGCTAGCCCTTCACGTCAATTAAGCCATCCTCATGTATACATAAACTTGAATACCGGTAGCCTACTCCAGTTGTGTCAGAGCATGCACCTACTCTCGTAAAATTGAAAGTCAGTCAACATTTGTTAGTCTATTCCTGTCTGTTGCATACAGTCTATGGTCTGTTGCCATTAATGCCATCTAGTGGTGGCTATTGGAAATTGCCTGACCGATAAGCCTAAATGATGATGCAATTACCCGTTGTGTGAAAATGAACATGCCTCATTGCCTAGCATACTATTTTTACTATACTATCTTTTTCAATAAATAGCAACATTTACAGTCTTTCTTTTTTGCTCATGAATGAAAAGAATCCCTCTATTTTCTTGGTTAAAATTATGAAAAATAGACTTTTATGGGTCCTTCCCAGATTGGTTTTCTCTTTGAACAACTCAGGATATTTTCATGTTTATTCCTGGGCGAAACTTGGTTGGCTCAGATATGAATAAAATACCAACAACATGTTCACAATCTTCTCTGATATCGTTTTTTCCTCAAAATTGTTAGAATGCAAGATAGAACAGTACAACCTTAACCAAAAGGAAATTAAGCAAACGTTAAAATTAAAGTTGAATTTGAGAAACTTTAACTGCCCAGATGATCTTGCAAACGGTTTGGCTCATATGGCGAGAAATAATGTTTAATTTTCAAGTGCCAGTCCAGTGTGTATGTGTAAGGCCAACCACACTCAAGAGCGGACTGCAGGGACGGACTTAACGCCACTGACCTGTATGTTTCGCAAGAGCCTACTTCTAAACATGTTCTTCTATGAAAAAAAGTTGTCTGCACCCCATTCAGGGTTTTCATTTGCAACAGCCGACAGCGACTACATCCCACCACACATGTTACTAATGGGCCCAGACAACATTTTAACATCATCCATCAGTGTTTGGAAGATAATCTTCTGTCACAGGGCCCAAATGTTTGGCAGCGCTCCAGGTGTAGGCTACAACCAATTGACAAACAATGTAAAATTAAAGTAGGCTAGGCTAAATGTATTTTGCCTAAAGCTTAAAATGAGAATCGTAGCCTGAAGACATTAAACTAAGATAGACATACATTAAAACTGTTTATATCTTCATTACTTGCATGGGATAACGATGCATCATATTTTACTCTGATCCCTGCCAGTTGGCTACTTTTACTGGAAGCTACAACGCGTCAGCTCCGTTCGGTCCCACCCTCCTCTCCGCCTATTCTTCCTATGCTTTAGTTCTGGGAATTCTGTGAGAGGGGTTCAATGTAGGATCAGGGTACCATGTGCGCAACTGTAAAATACATCCTAATTAGTTAATTTTGGGATACCTAAAATATGATATGTGGGTAATATTCAGTCATACCTTCTGGAAAAAAGGATACTCTTGATCATATTAACAGGTAAGCATAAAATCAGTCGTCGCCTGTGCTAGCCTGCTAACTAACGTTAGCCTGTTTTCCCAGGGAGGGAGTGGGCTAGGTAGCAGACGGATAGCCTAGCTACATAACAGTACATCCCTTGTAACGTTTCGCTACGGTTACGTCAATGTAATGTTTAGAAAAGAAGGCTTTTAACACATTACTAGAGTATTTTAAATAAGCAACAACAACATGTAACAGAACAATTACACTGATATAACGTTAGACATCTAACGTTAGTTGTGGAAAATAACTTTGGATTTGTACAGTGTCCTGTCTTCGAGCCTAGTTGTTGACTGATATGAAAGTGGATGGTAAACAGTTAGACCTACTTTAGTGACAGAAGCACAAATACGGTCTAAAACTATATAAAAAAAACACAATATGCATTTAGTTACTTAATACCACATGATTAAAAAAAAACACAAAAAATCGACTAAGGCAAATTATTGTAATGTAGCTATAGGCTATGTGGCCAAAGCGACTAGAAATGTGTGTAGGGAGTGTAGTGAAAAATTGCTCATTTTATTTTATTACTATTGTTGTTTTTGTAAAAGCTGGGCCTTTTAGAATTCTTTGAACTTAGACTTTTCAGTTTAATGCCAACAGTGCCCTAAAGAGCCGAATGCCATCTGTAAAACTCATAGACTGTATATAATAACAGTCTATGGTAAAACTTGAAATGTGCTTGACAGTATACAGTACATCGCACATAAATAATCTCACACATCTCAATAAATTAATTGTCAGCATTACTATTCTGTCACTCACTGTTAATATAACTGAACATTTCGGGGGGAAATTAGTTTTTAAATAACTAATTAAAACAAATTAGGCTACTCGGACACAATTTAATTAGACACTATTTAATTTTGACAGAAACCTGTTTTGTAAATACAGAAATTGGGGATTTATTAAGTTATATGACTGAAAAATTCAAATGGTCAAGTGGTCCCCACCTGGAATGTCCACAGTGTATAGCCCAGTCACTCTCAGTACACCAGTGTGTTCAAAATCCCAAAATAGTGAGAAGTGAAGGAGTGTGTCAAAAATGCAAGAATATCTCACTCAGTTTACAAATGTAAATTTGCCCAAAGTAAATTATTGACTGTCAATCTTGTGTTTATTACCGTAAATGGACAGCTACCCTGTAAATATTTAATGACTGCACAAAAGTCCTCTGTGCACAGGGACACAGTGGCGCTCATTAGATGCCCTTTTACCCCTCTTTTACCCCTACCCCCTTCCTTTTGACTAGACTCTACTCTCATTCAAAAACATATGTGAGTATTCAGAACTACATGCACAAAGGGGGGTGGGGTGGGAGAGAAGAGGAAGAGAAAGAAAGAGAAAGAAAAATCCTTGCAGGGTCCCTGAAAGTTCAGTCAAGAAGGAGCCATCAGGGAAAAGAAAATCTTTTTTTTTATCAGAAGCCCTTTGTCTGGAGTGTTTTTTTCTGGGGCTTTTGTGTGAATGTGCACTTGTACAAGTGTGTCCTGTACCACACACTCACACACACACACATAGGTGCTCTCAAAATGGTGAGTTTTAAGCTGCAGAGTTTGATACAGTCTCCTGCCGTCGCTGATTCAAAGCCTGTAGAACATGAGTCCGTTTCTGTCTTTCAACAGACCTACGCACACACGTACACACACACATACCTCTCACAAACGGTTACATAAACTATATAGACTTACATACAGGCTTATACACAGACATGCACATTGGAACACACACACACACACACACTTCCGAGATATGTGCATATGTGTGTTCATTTTAGAAACCACACTCTGCTGTGACTTTTCTGAAGCCAGAGAGATGTAGAGAGGAAAATTGCAGGCTTGTTTTCTCTGCATGAAGGCCAGTGGCCAGGGCAGGGTGGGAAGAAGTTCCCCACCGTTGAAGGTCATAGGCAAACCACGTAGACCCACAATCAATTGACCATACACTGGACCATGTTTATTTGATGAGGGCTTCAGTGCCTTCACTAGTTGTGTGGCTTAGGGTTGGGCTGTGCCAGATGGAGAGAGACTGTCATGAAGTTTCTTTGTTGCCATGGGCAACTGTAATTCAACACCTATGTCATTGACCTGTGGTGTCCCCCAGGGTCCAATCCTTGGACCATTGCTTTTTAACCTTTACATGCTCCCACTTAGACAACTTATCATGAACAACTCAATCTCTTATCATAACTATGCTGATGACGACACCCAGATTTATTTTGCTTTGTCACCTAATGATTTTGCCCCCCTTGAATGTCTCTATCAATGCTTGGACCAAATTAACAACTGGATGTCACACAATTTCCTCCAGCTTAACACAGACAAAACTGAAGTCATTATTTTTGGAAAGAAGGAGTCAATGCTCAAAATTTCCTCTGTCCTTGAAACTGAAGGGCTTAAAGCAAAGGAGTCTGTTAAAAATCTTGGCATCATCATTGACAGTGATCTAAACTTCAGCAGTCACATGAAGGCTATCACCAAATCAGCCTTTTATCACATAAGAAACATCACCAAACTGAGAGGTCTAATGTCAAAAAATGATTTAGAAAAACTTATCCATGCCTTTATTTCCAGTAGGGTTGATTACTGTAATGGTCTGTTCACAGGCATTCCTAAAAAGACCCTTAAACATCTTCAACTGATCCAAAATGCAGCTGCCAGGGTTTTGGCAAGTACAAAAAGAACCAGCCACATTACCCCAATTTTAAAGTCATTGCACTGGCTTCCTGTAAGTTACAGAATTGATTTCAAAGCATTACTACTTGTGTTTAAATCACTAAATGGGATTGGACCTAGTTATTTGTCTGATATGTTTCAAAAATACATACCACCTAGGTCTCTCAGGACACAAGAAAAAAATTTGCTTGTAAAACCTATGGTCAAAACAAAGTGTGGCGAAGCAGCTTTCAGCTACTATGCAGCTCAGATTTGGAACCAACTTCCTGAAGACATAAAAAATGCCCCTACTGTTACCAGTTTCAAGACCAAACTTTTCTCTGATGCTTTCTCTTAATGATTAATTTATTACAGATTTGTGAATTTGGGGAAATGCTTATTCTAAAATTATTTTTCTTTCTTCTTATTATTATTTCTTTTTAATTCTTTTTATTCTTTTTAACTTTTTAACTTTTTACACTGTCCTTTAATCTTATTTGTTTGTTTTCTTACTTTATTTTATCCACTATGTTTTTTATTTTTATATTTGTAAAGCACATTGAACTGCCTACTTTGTGTATGAAATGCGCTATATAAATAAACTTGCCTTGCCTTGTCAGCGGACCATATGATGGTAATGTGCTTGCACTTCAGGAGTTTAGTGCCAGGTCCTTAGGAATTGCTGGTTGTAATGTCTAATTTAAGTAGCACAAATAGTAGTACTGTTTTCTTTAACCCAGCAAGGATGAGTAAGGAAAATAATCAGTGAGTGTGAACATGAGGGAAAGAAGGAAGGGCAGATGTTGGCTTCAGTCAATTTGGTCAAAATTAGGAATCAGATGTTTCCACCAGCCGTGTGTGGATGCACATGGGCCTTGCCAGTGATGGGATGCATTGATTAAGCTAAGTAAATGTCTAACTAACAGTATAGCCCAGTTCAGGCTCATTAAGGCATGCCTGAAAACTACTGCTCTGGTGTCTGCCTAGCATACTAACTAAAGGAAACTTCTCCAAATAGAGACACACTTGGAACTTTTACTTTCTTTTTGACTATTCTGGCACCGTCTGGGAATTTCTTGAGTGCCTTTGGACCCAGGCCAGCTCTTTCCCAAGAAGTGAACGTTCTTTCAGCCCTCCAGAAGGGTTTTGAACCATGCTCTGTGTTCCGGACTGTTCTGGAACAGCAATGTCCTTCATTCCTTTAGTACTCCCTCAGAGTTTCCTTCCCGGGTCCAGTTCCTGACCTAGGTACAGTATCAGAGGAGCTTTTGTCTCTCTGTCAGGTGGGTGCATGGGTGGACTCGCTTTTTAGGCTCCACCATTTCCTGCCTTACGCCTCCTGCTTATTGATCCAGATGCACACATCAGACCCCTGCAAAGTTCTGCCTACCATTTCTGCCACATGATATAATCTAATGTTACAATGTAACATGGTGCAATTGTATTACACTGGTATGGGAAGAGATATTCTTGGTGCATTTCTGCGTCGATATGTGTATTAATATTGAAATGCCCCAAGGGTATGATTTTATTTGAAGTGTAGACTGCAATGATTTCTAGACCAAGGAGAGTGGTTTTAGGGTCTGTTAAACTTTCATGGCATAACGAAATTCGCTGGACTGAACGGCTGAGTAATAGCTCTTGGCGTCTGCTTAAGACCGTCTCCATCTGGTCCTTGTTTTTTTATTTTGATGGGTCCCAGGAACATTTTGCGCTTCCCTAATGAATTGATAGTTATAACTCACATGTCTCTCACACGGTGAGAGGACAGCTGGTATACGAAAAGAAAAAAAAAATGCCTTTCAACATGACTGAGCAGCAACAAACAGGCGCAACTGAATTATTGACACCCACACACACACACGGTTGCATGTTTGCAATCAGACTTGTTATGACTGTGGGTGTTTTTAACAAGGTGCTAACTGTAATGTTGACTTGGTGAAACTGGCCTGGGGGAAGCTTGGACCCAACCTTGGCCTTAAAGCATGTCCTATTCCCGGTGTGACACACAGTTTAAGCCCCACTAGTCCCGGAACTGGAGCCTTGCGTTTTTGTTTTTATTATTAGTAGCATTTATTTATCAGCTAATAGTAGTGAACCGAGGACGAATGAACAAGGGTTTTCTTTTTATGTTGTCTGTGTATGTTTGTGACTGTGGGCAGTCACCATGCCCGGCCCAGAATAATTAGTTGCTCGTGGCAGACCTGGCTGTCTCCCACTCAGTTTCTCATGATCTGTCCCTTTTCTAAAGCACTTTTTTTCCGTAGGAAAAATCAGGGGCAAATCTGTGCTGCTGCTGCTGCTGCCTAAGGCCTTAACAAGACTCTCAGCATGTATTCCACACTGCTCTGCATCTGGTGTCTGATATTCACTGCCAGTCCTGCTCTAACTCAACATGGTAAGTGATAATGGCAGAATCCTAATGTTCCCTCCTATGCCATAAGTCCTCAAAAACATAACAGGCCTGAATTAACCACATGAGCAGGTGATTTATGGCAGCTAAGTTTGTAAGGTTTCAGGGTTCAAGTGTATGAAGTAAATTGGGATTAAAACATCACATGACTAAGGGAACGCTTTAGGGGCTATGAGTGGTTTGTTTAACCAGTCAGAAGTGTTTTTGTGTTGTAAATATGTGTAAATACTGACAATAAATGGTCATATTACTAATATTATTAATAATTTTATTGTCATATTATTAATATTTTGTGTATTCCTAACACAGATTATATCTAAAGTATAATGTCAATGACGGCACAGGTTTTCAAGAAACATGGCGTGGTGTGTGTGAAGAGCTTAGTGTGAAATAACTTTAGTTGGAAAGAGGAAAGGAGGAAAGGCCACTGTTGTATTTTATTGAATGATGTCCCTGTCCTTTCAGAATCTCCTCTTGATGTCCCGGAGCAGATCAGGCTGGAGAAAGATTCAGATGCACAGATACTGAAAATCTCGTGGGATTGTAACCTAGTGTCTGTCTTCGACATTGAGATCTACCGCACCGAATTCATGGACATTGTTTTTAATGTAAGTGTTTTTTGTTTTTTATTTATTGACAATGTGAGCTTTTGTAGGCTATATGCACTGTCAACTTGTCACTGAAGAGACAATAAATACAAGGCAAACAGGTAGCCTGCTTCAGCCTAACATAGGCAAACAGGTTGTCTGCTTCTCTTTGTCTCAGCTTTCTGTACGTATGCCTCTACAAAGATAGCACTTGTAACACAGGTACCTATTCACATATAAGCAGCCACCTGCTTTGCGTCTGCAATGCCACACCTATTAGAAGACAGAGACTTTTTTTTCCCACCACTCCTTACTGTGTGCTCGTACGTGATGGGTGAAAAGGTCATAATTAATGGGTAGTTGGAGAAAAAGAAAGATGATGTTTTCGTAATTTATGCAGCTCAGGATGAAGTCATGCTCCAGGCAATCGTCAAACATCTTTATGCATCTCCACCAAACATTCCCCTGTCATGGTTTCCTGAGGTGTTGAGAGATGGGATTGGCCCGTTAAAAATGTTCTAAATGCACCAACTATATCTATAATACAGCTCATTGGGAACAGGCCAAGGCCAATCTGTGGGCTGAATTTAAACAGCCCTTGTTTTTTGCATCTATGAAGCTGTACACCCAGCTTGTGTACACATTTGGAAAGAGTTTAGACTTTTGAGGGAATACATCCTTTTTGCTGACTGTTTTTCATTTTCCGCCCTGCCAATGTTTTCCTGTGCTGTTTTCACAGGAGACGGTAAAGCCGAGCAGTGAGAATAACGCAGGGGAATGCCATTGGAACTGGACCTCCGAGGTGCCTTTGGAGTGCACCTCCCATTCCGTCCGGATCCGTTCCCGAGACCAGCTCCACGTCAGCGAATGGAGCCCTTTACAGACCATTGAAGGTAGACGTCAGAGAGCACTTTCATCATTTTTTTTAAATGTTAAATGATTTCCATACTATTTGTATTGAATATAGGAACATTAAAGTCAAGATGTCTGTTTTTCAAAATCAGGTTTTCAAAATACCCAGCCTTCAACAGACTGTAGTCTGATTGACAATGCTTTAGTGTCAATGGCAGTTTGCCAATGTATCCCAACACAACCCTATGTTTAAAGTTTGTTTTCTGTCTTTTCAGGGAATGACCTCCCGGACAACCGGGAAGCCCAGATGTACCCTCAGGACAAGGTGGTCCAGACTGGGAGCAACAGCACTTTCTGCTGTATTCTGGGTGAGGGCCAAGTGCTGCAGAGGATTCTCTACATGAAGAGCGTCATGACGGAGGTCCGACTCAGCAGGAGGACCTACGCTGTCACTCGGACACTTCAGCCACCTTCCAACGTGTCCGGGACAAACATCTACTGTCAAGTTGCTACTGATGTCACCAACAACTCCTCAAAGCCCACAGTGACAGGCGCTGTCATATTTGTCGGATGTAAGCACATTTTGTCTCTGAAGGTTTAAAAAGTACTTAATACTGTAGTCTGTTGTGTATTTAACAGAGTTAAAATGGATTGAGTTGTTTAGTTAGGGTTTTCTATAAAAGTCAATAGTCATAATCTTTAATAGTCATCAGTCCTCAGGTTTCATCACTGTTTAGTAACAGCGACTGACAAACAACCATGAACCTTTATTTGTTTTTTTTTTGTTTGTTTTTTGGACGTACAGACCCCCCAGAGGATGAGGAGCTGGTCTGTGAAACGCAGGACATGGCTTCTGCTGTGTGCCGCTGGAAAGAAGGACGCCCAACTCACTTGAGGGGACGCAAGAGGGCCACAGCATACACTCTAAATGAAAGGTCTGGATACTTCTGCTACTAACTCTGCTGCTAATTTTAATAAAGTAAAGTATTAATGCTCTAGTTCACTGAAATGGATTATTACAATGAATAATGATCATGGAGGTGTGGTTGCACACAATTCCACACGTATAATTCCACACAGATCTCTTAGGTTGTTCATGGTTTGCTTAGCCTTTTTTTTCCTCAATAATATGTGGGCTTTTCTTTCAGATCTTGCAAAATTGTCAGCGGAATCAGGAAATGTCTTGTTGATCAGTGGAAAGATGACTGGATCCTGGTGGCCAAAAACCCTTTAGGAGTAAAGAAGCTGACAGACTCTGCACCCCTAACCCACAGAGGTGAGGTTGTACATCTGTGAGAATACAATATAAAATAATTAAGAAGAAATTCATTAATTCATTCCATGTTTTGTTTTGCGTTGTTGTCTCCTACAGTACGCCCTGTGGCTCCTGGGAATTTGACAGCCTTGGTGAATAGCTCTCGGAAAGCCTCTTTACAGTGGTCTTGGCAATATCAGGGTTATCAGGCATTCCTCTTGACATGCCAGGTCAATCTCCAGTCTAATGGATTCTCAGACATTGTGAGTTTGCCTGCAATGTTTTTTTTTTTTTTTTTTTTTAACTAATAGTACTTTGTCACATTAAAAAAAGTTTACTTATTTGTTTTGATTGTCTTCAATGTGATGTACAGTAGTCAAACAATTCTGAACACAATAATGCCACAAACCATAAGTGCCACCATCTGGCGCCAAGTACAGTATAAAAATTTCACTACTAATTAGAACACTATCCGCTAGCCGATACTCCGATAGCCTTCCCTATTCTTTTGTTTGTCTGTTTCCCTGAATGGCCTGTTTGGTATAAGGCCAGTTGTTCTGACTCTCGATCTTCTTGCAAATGTCTGTGGTGGCATCACTGCTTTTCACTCATTGCGCCCTGTGTCGTTCCCAACCAGCGTAATTACTCGGGGGCAGGTCTCTCCCAGGTCCTGCTGGAGGACCTGTGGCCTTATGAGAGCTACAGGGTGCGTGTCCGTTGCGCAGCTGAGAAGCACTTCTGGAAGTGGGGAGACTGGAGCTTGGAGAGCAGCTTCCAGACCAAGATGGAAAGTGAGTCTCTTGTGTTTGTTGTTGCAGGTTCTCTCAGATGCTTAAGACTGAGTTTATCCCATTCAGTTAGAGTAAGCTGCCAGTTTGCATTTGCTTCCCAAAAATTATTTTGTTCTTAATGTTACTGACAGCACTTTGAGTTTGAGCAACAGGGTTTATCACTGGAAGTACTCTGAGCTATCACTTGAAGATAATTGCCTCAAAAGACTTAGGCATTATTGTCATATTGATTTTCTGTGGGTTTTAGATTACTGAGACTGGAAGCTAAAAGCATTATGGTTACTTACAGGGCCGAACACTCCTGACTTGTGGATATGGATGGGTTCTGAGAATTCCGGTCAAATCCTATGGAAAGTAAGGGAATCCGCTAGAATCACTACCCTCTTGACTCTAAAACACAATGTTTACTTGTGGACATTGCGCTACATTGCATTCCCTTTTAAAATAATGCCCTGTCAGGAAAATAAGCATGCAATGCATTGTGCCACATAACTATGCTGAATGAGCAAACATTCATAGATGGTGTGTAACCTTTCAACTTTTCCTTCCTCCCTGTCAGCCTCTGTCCAGGAGGGAGAGCAACGGAGACCTCCTTGGCTATGAAGTTACTCAAGGTAGCGCGTCTGGTGAGGGAGAAGAGCACCGGAATGTTCCTGTCAGCCAGTTGAGTGTTCCTCTCAGCGTGCAGGACAATGCCAGTGACGTAGTCGTCACGCTTCTGGTCCGCAACTCGGAATGGGCATCTCAGACCACACAGCTAATTCCCAAATACTGGGCAGGTAAGAGAACCTGTGAAGTTGTAAAAGATATAAGATCCCACTTCTTAATATGTAACTAATATGTATGTTCTTGTTCTTTATTAAGTGGTCATTGCATCTGATGTGTTTGTTTTTTTTCTTCTGAGTCTGTTGCTGTTGTGCATTCAATTTCAGTAATACATCTTGATTTAGCCTGTTGTCAGGACAAGAATGGTTACCATAATGCCCACACTGTTTGTCTCTTTCAGATTTAGATGTGACAGGGTCTGAGATCTCTAGCCGTGACGGAGGCTTCGACATGTCCTGGCCTGCCTCTTCCAACGCAAGTCGTGGTTATGCTCTGGAATGGTTCAACACCTCCTGTGGCCAGTACTGTAGCGTGGACTGGAGAAAAGTTCCCGAAACTACAACCAGTGCAAGGATTGAGTCACGTAAGTACCAACTGCAGGTCAAATATTTTCTGAAATACCAATGAGTTGCAGCAAGAAACCATAATGATGAATGTGACTGTGGTCTTTCTGTCTCACAGGTGGACTTGAGGCAGGAGTGCGATACACCATCTCTGTGTATGCTCTGTCCGATGAAGCCCCTGCGCTGCTGGAGAGAAGGCACGGTTACATTGAGGAAATGGGTAAGAAAAGGGATGCAGCAAATTCCCAGACAGAGCCACAACCCTTTGGCCAACCCATGACCTCTTTCTCACGCCGTTTTTGATCTGACACACTCCCAGACATATACACACTCCCAGACATATTCTTTCCCATCATATTCTCATCTAACTTTCTTTTTCCTGAAAGTCAAGGTTCTGGACTTGTCTGACTCACTCTCGGTTTCTGTTTTGTGCACAGTACCAGCTGAACCTGTTCCATCCCTGGAGGCAAGTCAGGACGAATCAAGTGTGGTGCTTTCCTGGCAAGCCATCCCAATGCTGAGCCAGAGAGGATTTGTACGGGGATACAGTGTTTATCTTGCCAGTCTCTCGGAATACACCCTCTTAGGTAATGCTGAACTCGGATCAGTATGTTGATAACAAATCTCTGACACTGTAGGTAGGGCAAGGGGGTATGGTTTTCTTCCAAGACTGGACCAGGACCAAAATAGCTGCATGTACAGAAAAGTATGTGTGCACAGTTTATGTTCGTTCAAGACTGATTAAATTATTTTTTTCCCCGATTGCTAATGTCTGAGATTGTGCGATAGTCATTGTCCAACCATTGCTCTCAAACTCATGTTATTATTTGAGATAATGGCATAAAAAATGTAATGTGTGTGTGTGTGTTTTCCTTCCCAAAGTCAATATCACAGATCCAAGTGTAAGAAACCACACAGTTAAGTGGCTCGGCCTTGGAACCTACAAGTTCACTGTGCGAGCCTACACCTCTGCAGGAGAAGATGGTGGCTCCACAGTCTCCATTAAGCTGGAGCCTTCCAGTATGTCTTAATGAACTACACCAGACAGACATTTTTATTAGTTGATTATTATTCCCAGGAGTTGTTGGGATAACCATTAATCCTCCATCTTCTCTCCATTCATCTTCAGCTGATGTCATCCTGTTTGAGATCCTGATCGCCCTGGCAACCATGAGTGTTTTTCTCATCCTGGTCACTGTTTTGTGCTACAGAAAAAGACAATGGTACGGCCTTGTGACTTTTGAAAACATCCTTACACCAGTTATTTTATATATACTGAAGTGCAACAACAGGTGTATTCGTCTAGTAAAACCAAGTGTTTCTTATTTTAAAATGCCACTGGTTGTTTTGTTTTGCCTTGTCCCAGGGTGAAGAAGGCCTTCTACCCAGAAATCCCCGCGCCCAAACTTCCAGGCCAGTGGGGAACATCCCAGGTCAGCTTCTCTTGGTCTAGTCTTTCTGTGGCTTTAGTTCAAGTCATAAATACATATTATCAGGCAATCTTCAGTTTAGACAACAAATAACCTTACAATGTAAAGAAATTAAACTGAGAATTTGATTCATTTCAGAATATTATCTAACTTTAACCAAATGTAATCTTCTATTTATGTATTTTTCAGTCGTTGTTGAAAGAGTGAAACTTTTTTCATCATTGAAATGGGGAATTTATGTTACTGTTGCTTTTATTTTTAAACTTCCCAGGCCACAATGGATGTTAAACCGTCTCCTCACAGCATGGTTCACATTGTGGAGAACCCGCAGTGGGACTCCAGCAAAGAGGGTCTGGTCCTGTCGGGAGAGGATGAAGATATTGACGAGTCGGACAGCGAGAACACTGACACTGACTCGGACGAGCCAGGCTTGCTGCGCTACTACAATCAGGTAGTGGGGGACAGTGGCCAGGCCCCACGTCTTCCCGTCGACTCCTCCTCCAGCTCGGTGGGCTCAGCTGACACCGATGTCACCTACACGGGCATACAGACGTCCCCAGGTCCCCTGGACACTCCACCCCAGGTGGAAGTTCAGCCCGCTGGAGGATACCGACCACAGGGTCAGGTAGTTCTGCCGCCACAGCAGCAGGATCAGCCAGAAGTAGAAGCCGAGGCTCCCTCCACAGCCTCGTTCGGAGGCTACAAACCCCAGTGCGCCTGGAGGCCGGACTCCCCAGATGGGAACGCTTTCGAGGGCTCGGTGGGTAGCCCCACGTCGGTCAACTCCTCCCAGTTCCTGATCCCCGATGTCTCGTCGGAGGACACCAGGAACGGCACAGCCTCGACAACGTGGATTCCAAGCTTCCTGTCGGGCAAGCCCTGAGGCCCGGCACTCTCCTTTCTATGCTGGTCCTCCCAAAGTGTTCCGGCCCCAAAGACTGAAAGGCTGTTCTGTTGAACTTTGCTTTGGAGTTGGAAATTCACCTAAGTATGTACTAACACTATCATATTATGTCTGATACACTACTCACAGATGTGTTTTTGTTTCTATGCAGCTCAGTGAGAATCTACTTGTACTACTGACACAACAAAGACATTGCAGAAGCTAAGAGGGCGAAAAGTATAAAGACTTTTCTTGGAAAACCTCTTTGTGTTACATATTGATGTTTAGCAAGTATTATTTAGTGTTGTTTCTGTCATATATGTCTGTTGTAGCCATTGTGTGTGTGTGTGTGTGTGTGTGTGTGTGTGTGTGTTATAGTTGTTGATGAGAGTCTATGTTCATATTTTTAATAAGCTGAAAATAAAAACACTACAGATATTTTGGTCAACAGAAGTCTACACGCTATGGGATGTAAACACATTTTTTGTGTTCCACAGTCATTTTCTGATCTAACATTCAAACTAATTGGAGTGTACCCTTATCTCACAATATGCCTTTGACTCATATGCTGCCTACGAGATGCACTTTTTGTAACAGTCCTCTTGTGTTGTACCAGTCACACAAAAAGCAGTTCTGTTTGTGGATTCTACTGGCCTTCAGAAAGGGATTGGTTGTAGGAAGACAAAGACTTCCAGAATTACAACAGACAAATCAAAAGTCACTTAGTTGCTGTTGTTGTAAGATAATGTTTGTTGCTGTATGCTCATTGATGCCTTGAGAACATTGTGCAGTCAGCAGTGTTGAGGATTGTAAGAATTTTATTTTGCTAGATCCATTGTAGAGCCCATTGTGTGAGAACCAGCGCTGTGGTTAGCTAAAAACGTATTGTGCAGCACTTAGGGTTCGATAGGTTGTCGTTGCTGAGGCTGTGCTTTAAAAGACTACTGTGATGATACTCTTCATGATAAATGATAGGCCATTTTCTTTCCTTAACTGCTGATCAGGTTATAAGGGAGTCACTACTTAAAGTGGCCCTCTCTCAGGTTAAGGAATGGGATGACTTGCATATAGTTGCCTGGCATGTGAAGCATTCATATCTAATAACAAAAGAAAAAGGGGCATCATGTAACTATATCATCTCTGGTAGAGTGTATTTACAAATTGTTGTTGTTCTAAGCCGGTTATATAGTGGCTGTAAGTACAACTGTGATTGAAGTTTCGTAGACATTCTTTAAGGAAATGTTCATTGAGGATATTCAGGCAGTAGGCTTCAAAGTGTGACCTTTTGTGACAATTTTATGACAATTTTGTGTGTGGGTGGGTGGATGGGTGGGTGGGTGTGTATGAGAGAGAGAGAGAGTGTGTGTGTGTGTGTGTGTGTGTGTTTTATTTGAGTGAGAGAGTGAGGCAGGGAGTGAGTGAGTATATTTCTTTCAAACTGTGAAAAGAGGGTCCGAGCTTCAGACATTAAATGTTGTTGTTGGCTTAAGTGACCTGTAACCGCTTTAGATAAAAAGGAGGCATTGGTTGATGTGGTGGTGCACAGTGACAAAATGAATATGACCTTGCCAGTAGCAGCCATCTTGTTGATGACAATTATCTGCATTCATTGCTGCTTCACGTGCATGAATAGCAGATGTACACTAACAGATTAACACTAACTGTTAATCATTGCTTCTGTGTGGTGTGGTATTTATATCAACTGCAAAACTTATAACCATCAGCTTGTGCATGATATTATGACTACAATAAAGCTATACTAAATTATATAACCATTAAAATACTGAATATCCCTCTAAACGTGGTGCTGGTATTCTTTTTATGCTCATTGGATCAGTATTATAGAGGCAATTAAGCCATACTGTATCTGCCACTTGTTTATTTTTTAACTCGTGGGTAAAATGACCAAGGTACAATTTATTTTACAAAAAAGCCAAAGGCCAGGTGAGTAGTCCTGGTTACTCTAATTTGGTTTAGAAGAAAGCCCTTAGTGGAAACTAAACCTTTCTCTTACAACAAAAGGTTATGTCTATATATTTTCATGTCAGTTACAAAGGTATGTTATACTTTCAAATTAAGGTGCCAAGAGATCACGCATAAGCATGGTATGCATTTATGCATCATTGTCTTTTTTAACTCATGTGGATCCGTCCATGCACCATACATTCTAAATGCCCCAGACTCTTCTGTTGCACTCATCTTTGACCACGCCTACTCAGTTGACAGGTTTCCACGGCAACAACACTCACAGTCAACACGGATGTCAGAGTACCTTTTGCTTAAGATTTAGCTTGGCAGAAAACCAACGCCATGTAAAGCCATATCTAATTACAATCACAGTAGATAACAGTCAAGTAATTCGTTTTGGACAGTATGTCTGATATACTGTGTCGATGGCTTAACTCAGACCTCCGCCTGTCAAAAGTCGTGGGTAAGTAGCCGGCCATGGCTAAGCGTTAAGTTTAGCAATGCCGTTCCGTAGCAGATTTATTAGTCACATAGTAAACGAGTAAATGTATAGGTTTTTGTAAGAAAAGAAATATGAGCTTTGGAAAATAATAATATATCGCTATTGTACTTAGTATAGTAAGAATGATTGTAACTGATTTGTTATGGCATTCACAGAGCAGTCTACGCTTTCCAAAGAGTTTTCAAATGGATATTTGATTGGTGAAGTCCTGCACAAATATGAACTTCAGAATGACTTCGAGCAGTTTTCCAAGAGCAGGTAGATGTAGCTTCAAATAGTTCCCTTTGTTTCTAATTGGAATACTTGTAAATAGCTATTGTCTGAATACTACATCACATGATACTATTCAGTTATAGGCGTAATTACCAAATCAAGTCAACAGGTCTACTTCGCCAGCTCACTACCTTCTCCTCCCCAGCTCATCAAATGCTAAGCTTAACAACTTTACAAGGATTGAACCCACACTGCACTTGCTTGGGGTGCCCTTTGACCTTGCCCAGGCTAAGGCTGTGATGCAGGGCCAGCCTGGAGCGGCCACACGACTCCTTTACCAGCTCTTCATCCTGCTGCAGAAGAAGAAGAAGACAGGGCTCACCGGCACAGCCATGGAGACCATGCAGCCGCCTGCCACCACCCGTCTACACCGGGTGGAGAATGAGATCTACACTGATGTAAGCAGGCTGTAGTGTCAAGGACAGGTTCATATTTTCAAATGTAGCACATTTTAAGGCAGTCAATCAGTCAACAGGCTTAAAACCTTTTGCATATGGCCTACTACATCAGGTTGCAGTCCACTGGTTGTAAATGTAATTTCAACATGTGGTTTGTTTTGATGTCTTTCCCGGTGCTTTCATTTGTAACTTTTTGTAGCGTCTGAAAATGGTGGTCAAGAGAGAGGGTGAAATCAAGATGCAGATGATTACCCAGCGCTATGAGATGAAAGCGCAGGATATGCACAACAAGTCAGTCATGACTGAACTGGTGGAGGATCAGAAACGGCAGCAACAGCAGGAGCGCCTTCGACTCCAGGATATAGAGAAAGTATTTAACTGAGTGCATGAACATGGACATTGGCTATTGTTATTGAAGTGTGTTCTCATGCTCTGTCTGGTTGTTATTCCAGCACAGATTGGCCCGCAAAAAACAACAGGAGATTATGACTCGCATTCTGACAGCCAACATTCAGATTCCAAAACCTCCCCCGAACCGAACCCTCAAAGCACTCAAGAAGCAGCAGCACCAGAGAAAGCAGGTGGAAGCCAAGGTTGATGCAGTCTTCTTCCCCACTACACAAGTTTCATTTAATCTCAATGGCATATTAATACACTAAAGATGTAAAGATTCATGATGAGATAAGCTGCAAACTCCTAAAATCAAGCAACTTGATTATACTTTCTCTCTAAAATTTAAACCACTGCAACAACTGCCAATAGGGGTTGCAATCGAATGAGGTTAGGCAGACACTGCTAATTTTTCTAAAAGAGCTTATAAGCATTTTTCTCCAATCCAATTGACCAAAGGTCTGCCCTAACATCTCTGCCCTGATTCAGTGTCATCATGTCATTAAAGCAAAGAGGTACAAACATTCTGAAGCAGCAAATTAACTTCTTGAATGATTAGCCATGGCTTGACATAAACAACACTTGTCATGAATCTTTGTTCTTAACTGACCCTAAAATGAGTGTTTAACAAACTTTGTTCGACTCTTTGACTAGAATGTCCACCTGGAAATTGCCCAGTTTGAGAAGAGCCTAAAGAGACGGTCTCCTCCATGCATGAGGTGTTTTATATATTATGTGTTCTTAGGCTAGTTCATATCTTTATTATCCTCTTGTCTCTCATGTGAATAGATTCTGGCAGAATGTGAATTAAATAGATCAAAGTAAATTTAATTAAAATAGAACATAGAATTAATATTAGTTAATCACATGCCTCTCTTTCCCTTGCCCCTTGCTTTTGTCTCTCTGTGAGACAGTAGTGCAGAGGTGACATTTGACGGTGTAGACACAGGCCAACAGCTGTATCACACTCTGAGTGCTGATGAGATGATCAAGGCAAACGCTGAGTACATCCAGAAGATCCGCCAGCGCCTTGAAGAGGATGCAGCAGCCCGGGAGCAGAGGGAGAAACGACGGCGTAGAGTTCTGGTGGAACAGTTGCAGGCTCACGAGATTCAAGAGGTGACCACTGCACTACCGGACTCTTTCACTGTAGTTGCACACACTTGTAGTAATAGTTCACCAATTGCTTCTTGTGCTGGTGGTACTCATGTATGCTACACTAATCAAAATTTGAGCCACTTTGCCATTTATGTACACTGTTCCTATAGTACATAAATGGTGAGATGCACAAAAGTGCTATTTGTCAATATATGTTTTATATGCAAAAAAAAAATGTGTTAGCATCATGTCTTAGTGGAAGTTGTGGGTGTCAGTGAGCCAGTGGTGTGATTGCTCCTGCAGGAGGCGCTGCGCGAGGAGCAGCTGGTGGAGCGGCTGATGCGACAGTCCCAGCAGGAGCGGCGGCTGGCCGTGCAGCTCATGCAGGTGCGCCAGCAGAAGGAGGTCCTGCGGCAGAACCGCATCCTCCGTGAGAGGCAGTACCAGGAGCAGCGCCAGAGGGACTTCCAGGAGGCTCTGGACAGGGAAGCGGTGAGATAGCAGTGGGCTTCTCGGGGACAGGGCTCAGTTTCCTGGCCATCACTGCCTGATTTCCCAGTAGCATATCACTTCCTGTTTCCCCAGTGATAGATGTCACACTGAAGCATGCACTGCCCTGACTATGACCCTGAGACGAAGCATTAATAGATTCTGCTATGTGCATTCACATACAGGACATAAACCAGACGCCAGTTGTAGCGCATTTTGTTGGCAATTTGTCGCATGCTTTGCTATTTCACTCGCATGCTCCACACACTGCATACTATATACTCAGTGTATACCTTAACCCTAACCCTACATTAGTAAATTCTAATCTGAAAGTTAAAAGAATAAGGAGCTAAGTGCTAACCCTGTTTATCAGGCTTTAGCAAGGCAGGCCATGCTGGAGCAGGCAGAGGAGGCCCAGAAGGAAATTGAGTTGCATGATAGGATTGCAGCGGACCGGGCCCAGGCGCGCTACCAGAAGCACTATGACTTCTGCAAGGAGGTCCTGGAGCAGGTGGTGGACCTGGCCACCAAAGCCGGGGAGTATCGTCTCTTCACTGCAAAGTATGTACAGAGTGGTGTCAAACTGCATCCGCGGGCCATAGGTTTTTTTTTTTAATATATATATATATATGCGTTGTGTTCTCTCCAAATATAATTTTTACTTAATAATTTTACTCATTAATTTACTGCTACATCATCATTGTCACCTTATTTCGAAGATTCCAAATCATTTCAGTATTTAGACCCAGATGTTTTTTTTTTTTTAATCTGGTATCATGAGGTGTTAAATAAAATATGTAACTGAAATGATGTCTGTTTCCTTCTCCTGCAAGTCTCACAGAAATGTGTGAAATATACCATAATCAATGTATTTATGAATCCGGTTATAATATAGAAAAAATCACCTTCAGATTCAGGACACTAAATTACACATCATTATGATATATATGAAACTGATATAACAGGAGGTCCTGGCTTTGCGTGTCATACAAATGTGATGCACCTCCACTGTTTGGCTAGCAGCTGTGTTCAGTTCCGTGGCCCCGTGTCTCTGCAGTCTTATCCCAGCTAAGATGATGCGGGAATGGAAGGAGCTGTTCTTTAGAGGGAAACCCCTGTATGAGCAGGCCTGTGTGGACCCAGCCCCTGCAGAGCCCACCCCAGAGCAGCTAATCGAACTAGAGAAAGAGGAGCTGCTCAATAGCCAGGACTATGATGAGTATGTGGTAAGTGCAGAGAGAGAGAAGAGAGTCACTGTTATTTATTTCAGTGTACAGTATAGTGCAGTGATTTATTTACACATACAAATATCTTACAGTACATCATTAAAATTCAAGAAACAAAGTAAGTTGAAGTGTTATATACGACTGGAGTACAGAGCACCTCTTATGACATAAAAAAATACTTGTTTCAAGAGCATGACAGGGGAATGGGCTCTGCCTGAGGAAGAGGAGTCAAAAAGTCCTCCGTCCAACAATGACATTCTCGGACACATTGTGCACCGTCTGCAAAACATTGTGAGCCCCCCGAAACCTGGGACCCCACCACCTCAGTTTCCTTCCTTCACACTGAAAGCCTGTGTTCTCGGAAAAGTGCTTTCTGGGAAGACAACATGCCTGTCCAAGATAGCACAAGGTGTGATTCCATTATCACTGCTGTAACAGACGTAAATGGACGTTAATAGCTTTACTCTTCTGTTTTCACTTTCCTGTTTTCAGTTCAGCTCTCAGTCTTTTTCTCTTTTTTTGTATGTGTGTTTGTTTTAGCCCATGGCATCCACATTCTATCAAGTACAGTCCTGATTCAGGAGGCTCTTGCTGCATTTCAAAGTGGGGAAACTGATCTGACTCAGAGTAAACACAGTGAGGTCAGTCTGTGCCGCTGAGTAATCCAGATGGTATCATCAAGTGTTTTCAGAGCCAGCACAGAATGGTGTGTGCTTTTCTTTTTGGTACCAGGCCCCAGAAGGTATCGACCAAATCACAAAAAAGGAAGTTGATGAGTCAGAAAAAGATACTGAGAAAGCGGGAACACTTGTATCTCCTGATATGGGTTAGTGTGTTATTCTGTGCGGATATCTTTACCATTTGATTATCTTTTTAGAAGCGTTGCCAAAAGTGAGTTTGTTTTTTTACTATGAATATTTTATGTGAAAATGGACAGAACATAATTTGATATTCAGCTCTGTATGATAACTGCACCTGTGAAAGCGGTGGCGTCCCTGTTGTCTCGTTTGCAAACTATAATAAACGTGTGAGCTTATTATCAGCTACAACAGGTGAGAATCTCCAGCAAGATGGAGCCTCAGAGCAAGATGTCACACCTCAGGTGAGTGTGCCACTGCACACGCTCTTATGGGGATTCAGATTCATCAGTCTGCCTAAGTGCTATTGTTGGATTCCTGACTCAGTCACTCAGCCATAAGGTGTCTGCCCATAGTTGACCATGAGAGCGCAGTATGGAGCCACGGTGGAAAAGGCCCTGAGGGGAGGTCGGGCAGTGCCCAATGAGCTTCTGGTGGACATCGTTGTTGATGCCATAAGGTAATGAAATGAGCATAGAGTACTAAACCGCATTGAGTACTACACAGTATGGGTTTTGCTTGAAAACAATGCACTTCCACGCTGCAGTTTGAAGAAGCATACTGGAAAAAATTGAGTATACAGTATATATATTATTTCACGTTGCAGACGTATTCCAGCTGGGAAAGGCTGGATTTTGGATGGATTCCCAGTAGATGTGGCCCAGGCTAAGCTCCTAGAGAAAGCTCTGAGTGGATCAGACCCAGACAAGCCCAAAAGGCAGAACATCAAGGCTAGTCTGGCTGTGAACAAGAATGCTCCTCAGGAGATGCCTTCTTCCCATAAGACTCTAGACCTGGTCATCCTCCTGGAGGTGTCAGACAAGGTCGTTCTTCACCGCGCTTCCAAGCAGGCCAGTGAGTGACTGTTTGTGATCAATGTGGTCTAATCTAATTTATGGTGTCCTTGTTCTTGTTGGTGACATCAATCTTGTGCAATAGTTATGGAGGAAAGCCCAACCAAAGTGATGGAAAAGGACCAAACACAAGAATCAGAAGTGTCCATTACTCAGGACAGACCAAATCTTAAAAGCTCCTCAAAACACAACCTGAAGGGAAAGCAACTCCAGCACTGGTAGAAATTATAATTTTGCCTTTTGATTACTGATTTGATCTAGCTTTCAGATCCAGCCATTTTAGCCATTCAGTTTGCAGGGTTCTTGTCTCTCAGATCTGAAGTTTCTTATGTGACCCTTGTAACAGGTTAACAGGCTTCCAGGACACCTGGCCCAAACTGGAGAAATGGTTTTCAGGGAAACAGAATGTTCTTGTAAAGGTCGCTGCTCAAGTAGATGAAGAGGAAGTCCTCAAAAAAGTTGAAAAAATTCTACAAGAGACAATTATTACCACTGAGAAAGGTCAGTACCTTTTACTCCCTGTTGCATCATCTTCTGTTTCTATTGGTCAGATTCAAATTTCAGAGGTGTCATAATTAAACATTTAAGCACAGACATTGATGGCTTCTTGTAAGGTTGATTGGATTTTCATTACGAGTTTGTTTCAAATAATTGAGGTCTGCAAATTAAGAAAAAGTGACAGACTGTGATAAATGTTCGATCAGCAATTTGAATAGTAGTTCTGAAAATGCTTTGGTCTGCTCGTCATTAGAGATGGCTGTTGCTGCTGCAGCTCAGCCAGAGTCAAACTCCTCTGTGGCTGGCCTGCCTCTATCCACAACCACCCCTGCAGCCTCCATGTCTGCTCTGACGCAGGAGGGTCTGACTGCCCAGCGCTCTCGCTCTGGTTCCGTAACCCAGTCCCCCAGAGGTGAGCAAGCCTGCCGCAAAGGCCCAGGGACTGGACCAGGTTCAAGTTGTGGATGTCACTAGTGTAGTTTGTGTCATGATTTGAATAAAGGGGCAATGTGGCTAGTCACTGAATGTGTAGAGAGTCATGTAGCGGCCCAATCAATGTTTGTTCTCAGGAGTCTTTGTATGAAGTGGTAAATAAACATGTTTCAGTATTAAATTTGTTGAACTTTAATGTTAATCTTATTCACATTATCTTAAAACCCATTGTGCCCTTATTGATATTATCTTAAAAACCCATTGTGCCCTTTTTACATTGTTAGTGAAGGAAAGAGGACAGAGGCATTATTCATATGATCACCTGACCCAGAAGAACCAGTAACGTAGATGGCCCACAACAACATTTAATCCAGCTAGCATTTCATTTACCTCCCCTACAGCATCACACAGTAACATAGATGGGGCCAAAGACAAAAAATCTACTCACTCTATCGATGCAAAGGACTCACGCCGTCAGCTCTCCGGAAAAATCTCTGGAAAACTCTCTGGTATGCTCAGAGCCTTGAAATATTTTAGCTCTCTTCAAGTTTTGTCGAGATAGGAGATCCTTGTTTCTATTGTCATGTCTAATTATGTTGTCTAATTTCCAAGCAGGCAGGCTTGCCACAGCCAGAAGGCCGTCGGCATCTTTATCCTTTGAGAACGCACCGAGAGGCAGTCCCTCAGAATACGCGGTTCCAGGGTCAGCTGAGTGGGTGTACGTGGACGAGCCTTTGCCGAAGGTACAGACAGAGCCGAGGGTTTTCCGTCAACCTTGTAACCTCTCTCAGCACATGAATGGATATTCAGTGACTGGCCTGTCAAGTGGCCTGTCACTGTCTTTTTGTTTCTCTCTCTCTCTTAAGTCTCTTTCCTGGTTCTCTGTGTTTAGGAGGTCTCAGAGTATCTGGTTCCCTACTGGGACAATGTGTGTGTTTCCTATATGACAAACACAAAAGCTGTGATGCAGAACTTGCGTCGAGAGAGGAACCTGATAATCCATCACCTGCACAATATGAGGTAACACATGCAGTACACAGTCATTCTGAGAGGCACTGATGTGAATGGAATTTTCCATTAGATAACCTCATTTTAATGATTAAAGAAAAGACATTTTAATGAGAAGCATTTTTCTGAGCAATTTTTGAGAAGCATCTTTGCAAATGGACATTTCAAAAATGACAGATGACAGAGACTGACATCAAGAGGTGGGCTACTTTTTCTAAGATGTTGGCCACAGAAGCATGGTTGGATATCTTTAATGTTGTAGGGATGAATTTAAGCAGTACCTGAAGCGTCCCGACCTGAAGCAAGAGTTTGTGTGCCAGTGGCAGCAGGACTACAACAGCGTCCCCGATGACATGAGGGAGGACGAGGAGACCAAGGCAGAGCTGCATCAGCGCTTCGATGTAAATAACAAAAGCCTGTGTGCAATGTCAGGAATCCATGATTTTGCATTAGCCAATCAGAGAGTATCTAGCCATTTACGAATTTACAAAACCAGTAGCAGTACATTATTTGAAGGGGTCTACACAAGGGTGACTCGGGAGTGTTCTAAACCTGCCATGACACATATTGTAAACATTAATGATATCTCATTTTTGTTCATGACTGACGTTAAGTGTCATTCATTTTTTTTGTATAATTTGCATCATAAAGTCTGCACTTTAAGATGCAAATGCAAAGTAAATGACACTCAATTATAATGGCACAAACTTTATAGTTTATTTTATACTGCATACATACATCACATCTTGCCTGATGAGCATTAGAAATCAGAGCCGTTGAACTCTTACATGGCTGTTGTGCACCAAGCTGCTGTCACTCCCTTGTTGGGACTGTGGAGGTACTCTCAGGCGAGTGTGTGGTGGCTAATTTCAGCTACACGTTCAGCTCGTCTCTGGTATCCCCTCTCCTGCCTGCAGGACTTGCGTGAGCGCCTGTGGGACATCTGCGACAGGCGGAAGGAGGAGGCGGAGCAGGAAAGGACGGCACTGATGGAAGATGGTTGGCTGGAGGACCACGCCGCTCTGCTCCACAACCACCTCTACTCGCTCATGCAGGTACTGGGCCATGGTGGTGTAGGGGTAGGGTGGGTGGTGTAGAGGTAGGGTGGGTGGAGTAGAGATAGGGTGGGTGGAGTAGAGAGTTGGGTGGTGTTAAGGGTGAGTGGAGTAGAGGTGTACTGTAAGTTGGGTGGAGTAAAGACAGGGTGGGTGGAGTAGAGGGTCGAGTGGTGGAGTGGGTGGGTGAGTAGAGTAGAGTAGAGGTGTAGGTTGGTGGGAGTAAAGGCAGGGTGGATGGAGATAGAGATCGGGTGGATGGAGTAGACGTACAGTAAGGTGTAGGAAGAAGTCTAAAACAAACCATGTTAGAATTTCTGTGAACAGATAGAAGTTCCAGATTTCTTTTGAAACTCAGTGAAACTTCCATTCAGGATGTCACAGGATGATTTTATCTCACTGCTTGTGGGTTGGCTTGCAATCTCCCGGCGTAGGTGGAGGTGGACCGCTTCCAGGACACCCTGCGTTTCTTGCGTGACTACTACTGCAGCATGGGGGGAGCCGTGCTACCAGAGGTGCCTGCAGACTTCACCTGCATTCCCCTGCTGGACATCGCAGAGGAGGAGGAGTTGAGCAGTGGAGAAAAATCTAGAAGGTATGTCAAGTTATGTCAGGCTCTTGTCATACAAGCAGTGCTTGATTTTGACTGTGACGGCCTTTGGACACGGAGTCTCAGAATAGTAATAAGAAAATATTTCACAATTTAAAAAAATGTTTTGTTTTGCGTTAATCATGATTGCATGCACACTACAACTTTCCACCCTTCAGTAGGTGCAGATGTAGTTGTTAGTGCATTTATGACCTGTGTATAGTGTTATTGAATTAGGTGTTGAACTGTAGCATGCTGCAGTATACAGACATGTGGTCAGTGAATGAGTTGGTCAGAGCTGTGCATGTGCTCTCTGTGTGAAAAGCAGCCCCCCTGGCTCAGTCACCCCTGACAGAGCCAGCAGAATTGGTTGGAAAAAGGACACAGATGGTTCAGAGGAGAAGAAAAACAAAGTGTAAGTAATACACAGATGCACAGAAGAACAGAGTTCACTCTTTCAACGTGAATATTATGACAGAGCAAACTGGAAAAAAAAAAAAACATTTTTTGTTATTAAATTGCACATACTGTAGAATCCAATATCAACTTGTTGAATCTGTAGATATTTGTCTCACAATGCATAAGTGAATACTTTGATTAAGCTAATTTAAAGGTGCTCTAAGCGATGTGACGCGTTTTTAGGACTTAAACATGTGTTATTACATATAGCAAACATCTCCTCACAATCTGCTAGCTGCCTGTCACCTGAACACACCGTAAAAAAACGTGGTCTCTGTAGACAGCCCAGGCTCCACAAACGGCAACAAAAGTGGGCAAACCTAGCATAACAAACGAAAACGAAACATAACAGTGTTCCAGCCAATAAACGACAAGAAGGAAATGCACGTTCATGAGTCTTTCAGGAGGCATGGGAGGGAGGGGGAGGAGTGAGCTATCCTCTGTTTTGTTTGACAATACTTCGAACGTCAACAAGAAGTGACGTGAAACAGCATCGCTTAGAGCGCCTTTAAGTTATCACGAGACACAGAAGGTGTTGACGGATCTGTTTTATGGCAGCGTCCCCCTGATTGCACGGAGGCCCCCGACTGCCGATTCAGCTAAGCCGAGAATCTCCCTTCAAGCGGATGAGAAGCTGGTCAGTGACATGTATCAGACTGCACTGACAGCTGTGACCAACCTGGTACGTAACCTCCCATTACACTATGTACAAAAAGTGGCCAAGAGGAATCTTGTAGGGGATGATGGGCATGTGCTTGCATGTGTGTGTGTGTGTGTATGTGTGTGTGTGTATGTGTTTTGCATTTGTGTGTGTGTGTGTGTGTGTACATGTGCATCCATGTATGTGTGTGTATTCAGATACAGGCTGAGCTCCAGCAGCAGGAGGCAGAGGAGAGCCGAGACCAGCAGATCCTGGAGCGGGAGCGTCAGCTCCACGTGTCCCAGGTCTCAGCTGCCCCCAACTCCGCCAAGGACAAGGACAAGAAGAAGGAAGGTGCTGGAGGAGGTGCAGGCGGAGGCGCAGCAGCTAAGAAGAAAGGTAAATCTGGAGCTTTTTTCATTTCCTGTCTCTGTCTCTGTCAGATTTTCCTTATTTATCCCTGTCTCACTTTGTTCTTTTCCTCTCTTTCTCTTTCTCTCTCTCTCTCTCGATCTCTTTTCTTGAGTCCTGAGTCTTGAGTGTTGAGATGTGTTTTTATATAACTCTACCGCTGGTTGTGGTCTGGTCCTCAGGTTCGTCACCCGTGCAGGAGCCCAGCCCTCCCCCTGTGGTGGACGTGCATGAGGATGGTAAGGTGGCTACAAGGACCAAGATCAGGCATGAGTACCTCGCTGCTCTGCACCATGAAGGTGATTGATGGCAGTTTGTTCCTTCAGTGGTGGGGAGGGGAGGGTGATTAATGTCATTAATGCCATTGTTGATCTTTCTTATGATCTGATTCTTTAGCAGTTTTCTTATCAATTTCAAGTGAACAAAACGTTTTTTTTTTAAATTCCGTTATTGTTATTGTTGAGTGAGCGGCACTGCGTAATGCTTTTTGTTTATTTTCTGTTGGTATGCTGTGTGTATTTGTGTCTGTGTGTGTGTGTGTATCTGTGTGTCTGTGTGTATGTGTGTTTGTGTGTGTGTGCAGACTCTGTGGTGAAGCTGCGTCTGGAGCAGATAAAGCATCGCGCTTTGGACACGGTGCAGAGCCTGCACACCCGCACTGAGCACACCTTCAGAACCCTGGAGGACTGGCTGGGGGCTCGCTTCCAGGCTGAGATGGGCAGGTGAGAACAGCCGCTGATCTACCTGAGATTGGGTGACTGAGGCACGTGGGGACAGTCTTCAGAGGAAGGTCACATCATGTGTGCTTCTTTAAATATCAAAGGTCTATTTTTTAGTGCTTAGCTGCACACATAAAATATTGGCAAACCTCCTTCCTGAAAGTGAACATGTCTAGTGTGGCTAGTGTGTGTGCCTGTGCGTGTATCCGTGTGTGAAAACCTTGACATCCGAGGACTTTAGGTCGCCAGCGCTGCACTCCCAGTCCATGGTGCTGTTGAGTTGCAGGTTTAAGTCTGGGACACTGAGACAGACTGTAGCTGTATTCTGTGCTTACATGTGTGTATGTATGTGTGTGCATTTGTACGTGTATGAAGTAGTTTGGTTGTCACAGTGCATATTTTCTAGTGCATATTTTGTCTGTGGAATTTTGTGCTGCCTCTACAGCATTGATCAGCTGGCGGAGGTGGTGCGGCACCACATTGAGTCTGGCACCAGAGTGAGCCACGAGCTCATACTGGTGTGCACGGACTTCTTTGTGGACGGGGACATTCGGGTGCTGCCCAGCCCCACCCCCCCGCCGCGACCCCCTCCTCAGGAGATGCCGATCGACACCACCCTCACCATCCTCCAGCTGCAGGCCTTCCACAGCCAGCTGCTCAAGGTCGCCCCCTCAGGTCTGCGTTTGGAAATGTTTATTAAAGTTTATTTTCAACAGATGTGCCCTTAAAAAGTGAAGGCTATATTTAATCGGCAGTGAAAATAACAATACACCCATTGCATATACAGTATATTAACAATAAAAATGACAATAATAAACAAAACAAAAATAATATTAATAATAATGATAATAATAATATTAGACTAGAAAGGCTGTTGACTTTCAATATCGGAAATATCCTTAGTCTTAGTTTGAATATACGTGATAATCATTTACTCCCTCATGGGCTCCCAGGGGTGTTGTCCACTTATGAGTTTTTAGAGATCCTAAAGGAGCTTACATCATCTAACATGGGTGACAACGACCTGCCAGACACCTGGATGAACATCTCAGAGTCTCAGGTATTCCATTCCACTCTTGACTTACGATAAAGTGTCCCATAAGCGTAATGCGCATACTGCACATACAACACAGATATCCTCACAGATGTCCTTACCTACACATACTGATGGCATTTAGTGCCTAATCTAAGTCATGTTTTAGAAGGATGTAGTATCCCATACAGCACCTAGTAGTAAAATCGCTCTAACCAGATGCACACTGACCTTAATTGGCCTTAATTGGCTGTTCTGTGTGTGCAGATCCTGGACCTGGTCACAGTCCTGTGTCAGGACTCGGAGGTGCTGGACTGGCGCCTGTTCCTCCTGAGTGCTGCCCTGCCCTGGCCCATGCCCACCAAGCACCAGCTTCTCCAGGTGCTGGGACACTTCCGCACCGCCGACCCCTACAACACAGGCTTCATTACTGAAGAGCAGTACCTACAGGTAGCCCTACCCCAGCCTCTACTGGAGGAATCTTATGTAATATGTAATATGTTTACAGTATGATATTAGCCTAGGGGATGATTCTTGGGGACAATTTATCAGTCTTTAGGAGATCATTCATTCATATGGACTATGTAATATATTTATGTTTATGGTTTATGTGGCAGATGTGTTTGGCAGAAGAAAACAAAATTCCCATATCACTAACAAAAAAAAATATCGGCAAAGTATCTAACACACAGCGCATAACATATTATATAATAGAAAAAATAGAAATACTACTACTGGTGTAGAGTTTGTGTAGTGCACTTTGCATGGTCGTTTCCTAGCTTTGGTAGTGAAATTGTGACATTACATACTGAGTGTTTTTTTCGTCAGACTGACTTGTGGTTTACCAACGATGACACTTTACAAATGCCTGATGACCCGTCGGAGCCGTTGCCATATGACAGACTGGCTAACTTAAGGAAGGTGAGCTGTGCCAAGCCCCCAGAAACAATTACATGTACATTATAATTACATTATATGCACACCACAGAATACTCCCACAACAAACCCAATATCATTTATAATGTGTTTGACTTTGCTGCATAGTTTTTCTTCCTGCTGTTTGCGGAACCGGGCACCCCAACAGCCCGTCTGGACTACATGAGCATGCTGCTGTACATGGCCGCCCATAGAGACCCCATGCAGGGCTTTGTGCGCGCCCTCAGCCTGCTCACTGGGCAGTCCCTGCGTTGCCCGACCAGTGTCAGCCCACTGCTAAAGGTGAGGAAAAGGGGAGGTGAGGAAAGGTGAGGAGAAATCACCCATCTGAGCGTGTGCTCATGAGTTTTTTAATGTGTGTGGTTTCTAATATAAATATAGATGAAATAAGATTTTGTTAAAGTTCTGGTTGACATCTATCTGGATAGCGTTAAGGGTTGTTTGGAGTCTCTGAGATCTGTAAAAACGTGTGTGTGTGTGTGTGTGTGTGTTGTCCCCAGTCAATGCTGTGCGTGGGAGGGGAGGCTGAAGAGGTGTTGGAGGTGGTGGAGGACGAGAGCTCAGAGGTGGACACGGACGGTGAGGGCGTCTCCATCTCGGCCCTGCTGGACGTGTTCTGTCACAGAGAGAACAAAACCTCAGAGCCCAGCCCCTTTGAGCCCAGCCTGAGGAACAGGGAGCAGTATAAGGAGGTTGGGACAATTACTATAGTGTATTTTAGTGTAAGGAGGCTGGGATAATAGTATACTATAGTGTATTTTAGTATAAGGAGGTTGGGATAATAGTATACTATAATAACGTTTAGTATAAGGTGGTCGGGATATGGGTTATGCCTAAGGGAGATTAAGGGTGCTTAAAAAAAATAAGGAGGTCAATAAGGAAGATTATCAGTATTCACTGTTCAAGGCTCAATTGCCCAAAACCATGGCTGCCTTGTTTGTCTCCGTGTAATTGTAACTAAATAGCTGCTATGATATTGTACCTCCATCCTCAGGGGTATTTTATGTGGTGTGCTATGCACACTATGTAAATAGGGATTCATCAAATAACTTGGATTTATCCATTAAATGTGTTCAGTGTGCACTTAACTGCTTAATTAATCTGCCATAACAGAAGTATAAGTACATGTGGTTGGTTTCTCTGGCAGGAACTGCTGAAGATCTATAAGGATCTGGGCTTTGGACCGGAGGAGAAGGCTCCGTTCTCACTTTTGTCCCAAGTTCCTTGGATTCAGAACTTGATGGAAAGCAACCTGCAGTACCAGCTCCCTGTGAGTCCTCTGATTGTATATCAAACACGCACACACACACACACACACACACACATTCACACACCCTCTGCTCTCACCTTATACTTGTAAGGTGGGAACCAGATACGAATCAATTAAACTAGAGCCTGTGTCAGGCAATGAGTCATTGGCTTCCCATTTCTAGATGCATAAAATGTGTGGGATTAAAAGTTAGAAAGAAACATTACATTACCCAAAATGCAAATTCCATAATGTTAGATCATAGAGAGTAATGCAGGTTATTTAGGACATGCATTTAGACATGCATTCTGTTCGTAGATGAGTCGATACAATAGTCCCCCAACTACATTATGCTAGTCCTCAGATTCTATGAGACAATAGTCCTCAGACTACACTAAACAATAGTCCCCAGACTCCATGATACAATCTTATTAGACTACACTATGCAATAGTCACCAGGCTCCTTGATACAATATTCAATACCCTGCTACCCAGACCTGATTCCAATCAAAGGTTTTATTCAAGAATCCACATTAGGAATTATTTACAAAGAACAATTGAGGAAACAGACAAATGTACAAATAATTAAAGCAAAGATTGTTCAAATGATGGGAAAAAGGTTTGTTGCCATTTATACAAAAATAAGAATATATATCTTTGGATGATAAACCCTGCATGAATTTTTGCTATTTCCTGGCATTGTGCATGTTTCTGCGTGTGTGCATGTTTCTGTATATCGTAATGTATAACACAATAATTGGATTTAGTCTGAACTTTAATGTTCAACTTTGGCCTGTTTGATATTTGACCTACAGGATATCCATAGGATCCTGCTGAATAGGAGAGAACCCTCTGGCCTCACCATGTCATAAACTACAACTCCAAAATATGGATAATAAACTTGATCATCCTTTATTGGTGCATTATTGCCTTTTTGGCCAAATACATTTTCAGTGCTGTGTAAACAACGGCTTATTAGTGTCTTTCACTTCCAATGATCATTATCAAAAGAAATGCATAAAAGCTGGAAAAATAAATACATAAATGGCAGCAAATACAATTTGGTGGCTTAAATGTTTAATTATATAGAGTGCAGACACTAGACTCATAAATGAAGGACCTGGGTCTTTTTTTTTAAACAAAAATGACATTTCTAATGCAAACAAAACTATTAATTGTTTATCTGACCTTAATTTCCTTTTCCCAAGAATATTCTAGAACTAATTTTGTTCCTGAGAGGCACCTGTAACCATGATGAATGTGTAAAACATGGGTGTAACATATGACAAAGTCATGAGGAAATAACAATCATTAGCCCATGAAACTGATGAGTTTGATATTACCCCACAGAGAGGACATACAGCAGCCTCTTGTGTTTGATTTCTGTCTTAGAGGTACTGACATGTGAGGCTTCATTTACTGCTATTGACCCCCCTTGGACAAAGACAAACAGAATCGACTCAGAGCTCTCAGTGAGCTGTTGTCAGTAGTCAGTAGTCTACTGTATAGACTGTATATATAGCAATTCATTTATATTTTAAAGACATTGATGGATAGAGACACTGTGAAAGTTGTTATGGACCTGAAAGGCCTTTACAGGTCTAGGGCAAATATCTTTCAAAGTCAAAGTCAAAGTCAAAGTGAACTTTATTGTCAATCAACCATGTAACAGCAATTACACAGGGGATTGAAATTGCGTTTCCCCAAACTCCAATGTGCATTATTAAAAATAACATTTAACATGAAGTTCACATATAGAGACACAGACAGACAGTAGACATACATCTTTGCTCCTGTGGTCACACAATCATGCCATTTTAGTTTGTTAAAACTAAAAATATATATTTGTTCATGTGTGTTTAGTGTTTGAAACTACTTGACAGTTTGTTAAAAGGAACACAAAGGATGCTATGTAGAAGTAGAGTAGAATTTACAGTATATTGACGGCGTTTCTGACTTAGTTCTGCAAAATACCACTGAAATAGAACAGGCCCAGTAAGAGAAGTGGAACACAGAGCTCAATGAATCCTCCTGTTCTGTGACCCTCAGTCAGAAGCCCCACGCACCCCTCTCTCCTAATGACTTCATCTTTTTTTGATGACACACAAAGATGCTTTTGTCCAGGAAATTAACATGTCAAGCATGACTCATCGCCAACCGCCAATCGGCTCACTTGGAACCATATCACTCACAAGCATGGAAGAGATTGTTATGGTAACTTTACTTGTTTTCCAGTCTATGAACAGCATCAATGCGACTCCATAATTTGAACTGAATGCATCATTTAATATGGATGGATACTGTTGATTGACATAATGTGTCTGCTGCATAATGTGTCCACAGAATTATGCACTTGTTCAAAGTACTGTATTATTTAAAAGTCAGCTGTGTGTCTATGAGGACCCTAAACTAAAGCCACTAGCACATTTCAGCATGTCAGGGAAGAGCAGAATAAGTAGAAGTGTGCGCTGACCTATTCTTTACCTTACTGGATTTTTAAGCCTGCAACTCCAGTTGCTCCGGTTGCACCCGGTTACAGGGTAGTTTGTCTGTGCAAAGGGACTTTGTATTACTTAAAGGCCCACTATGCAACATTTTTCATTTAATTAATCCGTTTCATACTGTTTAGGATGCTAAAATTAGTCATTACACGGCGAACGAACGGTGTAGAATGCGCCACCGTGGCCAATAGCGGTAGATACAGCACTTGTAATGTTCAGCAGCGCGGACCGCCTCCAATAGAATGCAGTGCAATACAATGCAATACAGCGGGCTTTAGAGGGAGCTTGTGAGAGAAAAACAGAATGTTGCTTAGTGCCGGTTTAAGTCAAAGCAGAATATGTATGTTTTTGACTAAATTCTCTATTAACTGGTAGAACAAAATTAAAAAAAATAATTTGGTCAGTTTCAACTGATTGTGAGAAAATTATGAAAATTATTACAATTGTTGACAATTAAAAAAAAACAGTATAAAAAAAGGGAGTATATACCAACAAAATGCATTCTAGCAGATATTATTTGTGTTGTGAACATCAAGTATAAATCACTGATAACCTGATGCAGTTTTAAAGCCCCTGTCCTAACAAATCTCTGGCAACGGATATAATTGATCTAAGTCCCAACTTGTGCTCATCTCTGCCATGGCTCTGCCAGCATTAGTTGGATTCAGTGGTAATTGCGGCACTGATTTGATTAGCAAATACAAACAAACAAGGATTGAGAATCCTGAAGAGCATACACAATAGACCGGTAAAGGCGGCTAGTGCATGGAGATATTTTTAGGATTATGCAACATTCATTTGGGGGGATGCAAATTGGTGTCTACAGTACTGTATGTTGCTTATAAACTGCTCAGATGTCAGTTGACTATTTTAGTGTTTTAGTATTTTAGTGCAAGGTCAATGTTAAATCATCTATCATACCTCTGTTTTATACAATAATATACCATATCTTAGATTCTTTTTCAGCTCAGTGTTGTTTAGAGTGTGACAGGAGACTACATAGCAATCACCTTTTTCAAACTTAGTGATGCAAATCCACCTCCTCAACCTCTTGGCAGAGGATTCAGCTTGTTGCCCTGTATGGAGACCAATGCGCCGCCCATTAGTACTCCAGTTAAATTCTTTTCTCTCAAATCTCAGATGTTGCAGCTGGGCAATGGCGTACTTGTCTCTGATTGCACACACGGGCTATGAAGTCCTGGTTACACTAGGTTTTAGAGAGCTAGGTTTCAAGAGATGGACCCAGGCCAAAAAAAAAGGAAATTGTCACCCGGATCTGCACGTGCCATTTTTCACATGAAGAAAGAGATTTATGGAAGCACAGAGAGCGGCAGCATGAGGTTTAACGATAATGGTGAGATCTTGACATGATATAACATCTTCTGTGAAATCGGTAATGCGAGTTTCAGATATGAAGACAAGCATTTGCATGTTGTCATTAATTATAAGTATGGAATAATGTGTGTTATTAATCTGGTGTAATAGAATGCTGTGAATGTGTGCAAATTCTCTGACAGAACTACATCTGAAAACTTACGTGTGATGTAATTTTATGTAATGTCGTGCAAACTTGTGTTTGTGTGCTTGCGCTTCTGTGAATTCCCATACCATCATTACACGCTTGAGCTGGGGAATGACCTTCTGGTTGGTTCTGGAGATCATGGTTTCCCAAATCAATTACAAGTTGTTGTAACCCTGGGACACTTTACACTCTTCAGGGTACTTCACAGATCAAATGTAAGCAGTGTATTCTTAAATTGGTACATCATTTGCTTACACCAGGTTTTCAGTCAGTGACTAGTATGTCCGCTTTACATGTGCAGGCTTCTCTGGGATGCTCTTTTAATGTCCAATCCTAGTGCCAGTTTGGCTATTTAGTCAATGGATGGTCTCTGAGCACTTCTCAGCGTTACACATTTTTAGCCTTTTGAGAAACAACCATCTTTTAATAGGTTTGTTTCTTGAGACTCAAACTAAGCATATTATTTTATTAGTGTGATGTTGTGACTACTATAATTTCCTGAAACCGACTTGCAGCATGAATAAATGTTTATTAATTTAGGCTAAATAAAAGAACGGAGTATAAGTCACACCAGTGAATAACTGTAGTAATACATGCGTTTCAGTTTGTTTATAATAAAATTATAATAATAAAATAATAATAAAATGCGATCATCCGAATCAAATCCTAATGTATAATCCTCCATCTCATAGCTAGTCAGTTTATTGCATTCTGCTTTTTTTTAATGGTGTCTGGCAGTGTCCCGACTTTGGTTTCAGTTGCACATTGAAGTGTGTTATAAAAATACATCAAGACGCCGACAAATTACTTATGGTATTTTCACCCAAAATGCTACGATTTGACCTAAACCGAGTATTACTACTCCTTCAATGTTAAGATATGAAGTGAAACCATCTTCTACACATATAATAGATAAGGATAAAGCAGTGTTGTGCATTGTGCCAGATACTAAATAATAAACATTTTGCGACCAAAAAGCACTGAACTAGCTGAAATTGCACCGTCCTTTGCCCCCATTGTCCTGCTCGGTTATGCAAGGGAATGAAAAGGGGGTTGGGAATATGTCTCTCTCTCTCTCTCTCTCTCTCTCTCTCTCTCAGTTGCCCCAACTCTTTGTCCACAGACCTTTGGGTGTACTAATCCAGCCAAAAGACTCCATCCCCAGACAGACCTTAGGCACCATCTTATGCACAGCCCTGTCAACATCCACCCGAGACTTAACATGGCCAATGTGTTTGTGATCCTCTGTCTAGTTCTGGACTACCTCGTTCTCCTCCAGAGTGCCAAGATCCTCACCGTCTGTCTGATTGGTAAGTACACCTCTAGAAGACGAGTTTTCACCTCATAACTGTTTAGTGGCTTTGTGCAGTGCAGTGTTGTAAGAGTATTGGGTTAAGAGCTCAGTGCCCAGAGAACACATGCTTGACCTGTAGCAAGGGAGCGAAGATGGAAACACTGAGCTGAACGTTGCTGAGGAATTCATAGTAAGTCTGTAAACGGCAGCTGGCATTGTTTTGCAGGGGGCAGCCATTACATGCTTATGGATGAGATCTCACACTCCTTCCACCAAAGTGGCCACAAGGTACGGATGCTACTCCAGCTGGGCAACCCAGTCATCAAAGGTGAGCTCGACAGAACCGCAACTTCACCATTCATCTGCTGATCAAGTTTAGCTTGGATTAAAAATACAGGTAGCATTTGGTCAGCAGCACCACGTGTAAACGTGTTGTCATTCCAGGGCTTGACTATGCTGGACGCCCAAACAGCTATGAATTAACCACTTGGTCACCTGGTGAGAGTTACATTGAGGAATACAATGGATGGTTCTTTGTGCAACAGAGGGAGTTTCTCCTTGGCAGGTGAATATATTTACTTCAATTTAATTTGATTTATAAAGCCCATTATACAAAAGTCATGTCTCGAAGCGCTTCATAGCAGAGTGCCCCCATGAGAAACAGGGGCAAGGAATAACTTCTATTTATCTGTTGTGCTTTAGGAAGAATCCTTGGGCAGATCTATGGCCTAGGGTAGTGCAAGGTTGCAAATTTAGTTGTTTAGATCGCAGTTACAAAGTGGTGTTAATATAGCATCATTGTAATTCCAGGATATAGGCCCAATTCATTAAATCCATTGTGTTAATATAGCATCATATTAGTCTCATAATAATCCCAAGATATAGTCCCATATCATTAAGAGCAGTCAAGCTCTTTTGGCTCATTAAGAGAAGTCAAGCCTTTTAGATTGTCAAAAGTCCCAGGCAGTGTAAAAGGAGCCTGATATGATGCTAGAATCCAAGAGTGAGATAAATTATAGAGGAGCATTTGGGGGGTCCATGTAGTCCCATAGAGAAGGGGTCAGTTGCAGGGCCAATTGGAAGCTGGGTCAATCTTGTCAAGGGTCGCCGGCGGAGTTGGATGCAGTTGTTTCAGCAAGTTAGTGATGCGTGATCAGGCTGTTGGAGGCAGAGATGGCTTTCAGCAGAGGTGTTTGTGGCATGGATGGACAGAAAAAAGTAATGAGTTTGTCCAGTCTACACATGTACATGTATGTGTTGACATAAGCTATAAAGTGAGGAAGAGGGTGATAGAGTGGAAGAATGGAGAGGGAAGGTGAGAGAGAGAGATTAACAAGGCATGACAGATAAGAGGTTTTGTGGGGGCATTAAGCTATAGCAGCATAATTAAGGTACAACATTACTGCAGGAATGGACAGTGGCCACCAAGTCTGATAACAGCAGAGGCAGTCCTTCCCAATAATACCCATTGTTGAGAGTGTCCACTTGTTGAATATTAGAGGAATATTGATTGATTTTGATATTCTTGGAATTACAAGGAGACCAGTATTCTGTGATCTTATAGGTCTGGGAGAGTGTAATGAACAAGTAAGTCATTAATATATGCTGGAACAAAGCCATTAAAGGCTTTATTTGTTAGGAAGAGTTTATTTTACAATCAATGCTACTTTAAATAGGGAGCCAATGTAGGAAAGCGAGGAAAGCGACATTTTTTTGTATTAGTGAGTGCTTGTGCCACAGCATTTTGTATTAGTTGTAAGTTTAAATGCAGGTAGTACTAAATCCAGAGAACAGAGCATCAGAATAATCACGTCTAGAGGTAACATGTATTAGTGCATATTTTCTGCATCTTCTAAGGAGTTTTACTTTTTTCTGCGAGAAAATGTGACTTTTACTTTTAAACTAGAATAGTACTTTTTGAGGATATATGAATTGGTGAGGAACAAAAACGCTGAAATTCTTAAAGGGGCAATATGATATGACCTACTCATTCATCCTTATCTTCCAACTTGGACACAGGAGCAATTTCAGTGGCTTCTTGAACTTCATGGGCCACCTGGCCTACCACTGTGACCTCATTCTGAGTGACTCTGAGCTGATGGACTCGCTACGGAGGGAATCTTTTGACATGGCCATACTGGATGCTTTCAATCCCTGCTCCTTCCTGCTGGCCAACTTCTTGGGCCTGCGTTATGTGGCCTTCTACCCCGGATCTCTGAATGGACCTGTTTCCGTCGGCCTCCCCAGTCCCCTCTCCCACGTCCCGGTCTTCAATTCCGAGCTGTCTGATGGGATGGGGCTGCTTGGCCGCCTGAAGAATGTGGTGTTCTCCCTGGTGTCCCCCATGGCAGAGCAGCTGGTCCATCAGCGGTTCCAGCACGCGGGGGAGCGCCACTTCCCCTCGCCCCCACTCATGGCCGAGCTGCACAGCCGAGCGGAGCTGTGGGCCTTCAACACAGACTTCTCCCTGGAGTTCCCCCAGCCGCTGATGCCCTACACGCTGTGTGTTGGGGGACTGCTGTCCAAGCCTGCCAGACCACTGTCTCAGGTATTCCCCAACACAGATGGGATCCACTGGGCCTAGTGGATCATAGATCATAATGGATTTTCTTTTTATAATATCAGCATCAGAAGCCTCAGCAAGGTTATGAGATACTGTATAAATATGATACTGATAATGTTGCATAATGTTGAACTGATGAACTATGAAATGTTCATGAAATGGCACCACCCCCTGCTCCCCATAGTGATCCTGATTGACATGCAGTAAAGCATTTGCAATAGTTAAGTGTATTAGTATGGCGTTTCAGAAACCCTGATATCTATCACCATTTCTAACCTGCTGAAGAAGAAAAGATGAATGAAATGTTGTTATTGCAGGAGCTGGAGGATTTCATTGGTCAGTATGCAGAGGCAGGCATCATCGTGGTCACACTGGGCTCCATGGTGTCCTCCGTCCCCTTGGAGGAGCTGCTAAGGGAGATGAATGCAGGCTTCGCCAGAGTCCCTCAGGGCGTCATCTGGAGGTACCATCTGCTTCGATGGCCGTCCACCATAGAGGCTGCACCCAACGTCAAATTGGTGGAGTGGCTGCCTCAGAACGACCTGCTAGGTAACTGTTTTGCTTTAAAATACTGGATGTAAGAAATCATTTTTTTTGTGTGGCTATTGATCAACTCATAGAGAATCTGACAAAAACGTAAAATGTGTGATCAATGGTGCTTTTCTGTCCCCTAGGGCATCCCAAAGTGCTTCTCCTTGTCACTCATGGAGGTCAGAATAGCCTGCTCCAGGCTGTATACCATGCAGTTCCGGTGTTAGGTGTCCCGCTGTTTGGGGACCAGTTTGATAACCTTGTGCGAGTGGAAGCCAAAGGCCTGGGACTAGCGATCAAACCCACTGCCATCCAAAGAGATGTCCTCAGTCACACAATAACCACGCTCATATCCGACCACAGGTAACCAACCTAATAGGATTACACTAACATGACGCGGTTTTATATAGAATGATTTAAATATTATTGTCTGCTTTTGTGTCTTTGAGAAAAGAAACAGGAAAGTTATTGAATAGATTATTTCTATTGAATAGACTTTTAGTACTTTTGAAGGTCCATGTTATGGTCTGACAAAGGTCCATGTTATGGACCAGTTCTAGTCTGTTGCTTATATCATTATATTTTAATACCATAAAATCCTCTTCCTGACCCAATACTCAAATCTGCTGGTATCGCAGGTATAAGGACTCTGCTGAGCATCTTAGTCGGATCCACCGGTCGTATCCGCACCCTCCAGGCCAGCGGCTGGTGCTGTGGGTGGAGCACGTGCTTCAGAGTGGCGGAGGGTCCCACCTGCGTCCAGTCTCTCTCCAGCAGCCTTGGTACCAGCGCTGGCTCCTAGATGTAGCTCTCCTAGTCACCCTGGTGATACTTGGGCTGGTGAGTTTGGTAGTCGCTGCGTTTCAGAGCTACGAGGGCCGAAGCAAACTCAAACAGGGGTGAAGTGGACAGAATTGCTACCTGTGCATGCAAGGCTTGCTGTGGACATTGCTGTAAAAAGACATACGGTGCTGACCTTTTCTGGGAATGAATTAAGCCCTAAATATTCTTGCCTATATGCTGCAGTGGACCAGAGGACTTGGATAATACGTTCGCAATGTATGCAATGGATTTGATATTTAACAACTCTCTGTCCAGTAAATAAAAGTTTTTCTTAGAATTATCGCAGCTGGTGTACAGCTAAACTGATGTGAAATTTGTCTTCTGTCTGTTCCTTTTTATCGAAACTTCTGTCGTATATTTAGATAAACAAAAACAGTGGACGATGAACCAGCTAACAGTCACTTTCTATTGTGGCTATAAACAGGACCTTTTAAAAATAGATTTTGGCAAAGTGGCACTTGTACACAAATGTCACATTTTGTGTTGTGTATCCAGTCGTCACCGTGGGAGATAAATTAATTGGATTATCCGATAATTGGTCCTTTGATTGATGCAGCCAGTTCTAATCTGGAGTGACAAAGAAATAATGACTCGTACAAAAGGCTGATGGTCTGTGCAGGCGCAAAGGCGTTTTGTTCCTCACAGTAGCTCAAACAAGAGGAAGTAGCGCCTGGACACACTGCAGCTCCTATGAAGCTTCATACTTGCTCCTGAGCAATTATAGTGTTTGGTCGAGCAGTGTGGAGGGTTGGTTGCTCTGTAAGGTTCTCTTTCCCACTTCTTCATAAGCTTAGGTGAGTGGGAAGGCCACTCCTGACAGAGAGTTCTACGCATTGGGTTCTTGTATGTGTGTGTGTGTGTGAGAGAGAGACAATGACTGGAGAATGTGGAGTGCACTTGACTGATGTTTCTTCCTAACTGATAGGCGTCCTGATTGCTTGTGTCACTCGGACTCCCCACTCCTCAGAAGCACTGCCCACCCCCCCACACACACACACACACACACACACACCACCAGCCCTCCCGCCCCAGCCAAGTCGCAAATGAGGCCCACACAGTCACGCCTCACTGCCAGTCAGCCCTTTGCTCACCCCTCCACCCCCAGTCCATCAGCCCAGCTACCCAAGCCCCCGGTCCTACCAGCCTCCCCCAGCCAGGCCCCTGACCCAGCCCTTGGCAAGATGGAGGGAGTCAGGCCTATTGAAGATGGACTCTGCCTCTCTCTCTTTTTTCAGTCTCCAGGCCTTCATTAAGTGTTCAGGGCAGCGAACGGCCCACGGGATTGGATCTCCTTTGGTGGGCTTCGTGTTGTGACCCACCAATACCACCACCACCACAACCACCTGCAATACTGTCAGCCTCCTCCCCAAAACCCAAACACACACAATCCCTGCCCCAACCACCACCACCCCCTTCGCTGTGTCACCGCCTAGACAAAGGAGCTTCCCTCTTCCGTGAACCGTAACTGTCCTGCCCCTTCGCGTGACAAGAGAGCTCCCCTCCGCTCTACATCTGTGTGGTTGACGGGGGTTGAAAATAAAGATCAGGGAGAATAATAAGCAATTAGAGGATGGGGTGGGAGCGTAGGGGAGGGGAGGAGGGAGGTAATGTTTGGATCCAGGTGCCACGGTGACCGCGTCCCTTCGCAGAAGGGCACTCTCTCTGTGTCTCTGTCACGCAAGCCCTGGGTCCGCTGGGTTGTGTGTGTGTGTGTGTGTAGCCTGAGTGGTTTTGATTGCAGGGGCTGATTAGGCTGCAAGCCTGAATGGGAATTAACGGGGCACTGGACACTGCACTGAGTCGGGCTAACGGCAGGCTGGCCACTGTTTCCAAAGCAGTAATTAACCCCAGCAGTTCCTGCACAACACCACTAACACCCCCCAACCACACATATGCACCCACCAACCCTGCAACCAACAGGTGCAGCAGCAAAACATACTCATGTCTTTATAGGGCTTAAGGCACAAGAGAACACTGGGCCTCAAGGGGTTAGATATTTTCATAAGCAATTTTTAAATCATGAGCTTAATGAATGCCTGTAAAACCTGGAACTCTATTGGTAAATAGTCCAATTCTACATTTCTAATAATTCCAAAGTCCAATTCTCCTCCCAGTTCTTTTTGCTCACTATCCTGTGGGCTCAAAAAAAAAAAACCCTCATTTGCCAGAAATGCTGACTATGCATGGTGCTAGCTTCTTGTTGGTCCTATTGGTCTTTTTCTACCTTCACAATGTTTGAAATGATTGCTAGGAATTCAGAGTGAACTAATATGAACACAAACCTTGTCAAGACCATTTTTGTTTTATTTGAGGTATTTAAGAAATGGAAATAAATAAACAAATGTGATAACACAGTAGGGTTTTTTTTTTTTAAAGGAGTCTTTTTTTAAAGTCATAAATACACACACACATACAAAAAAAATATACACAGCATTCTTATTTTACACAAATATTCAAAAAGAAAAAAACCTAAGTAAGACCAAGTAAACCAAGACAAGTGAGGTGTTAATAAAAATAAAATATTCATGATACGCGAAAGGGAAGAGTTTTCAAAAATAGTCTGGCCAATCTCTAACTGGACCAGTGTCTCTTTACATCCATTCTGCCATTATGACTTCAAGGCACTGGCTGTCCCCTTACCAACACAGATAAAACGCAACCATGTATCACTGCAAACGATTCTGGAACCTGTAAGGTCTGTATAGTGCGTAAGCATACATCACTGATTCCCTTGCTTTGTTTCCCCCATGGAATTGTTGGCCAACAACAATCCATTGACTGGCAGCAGGACACATCTATAAGGAAGCAAGCAGAGGAGGAAGGATTTGCGTCGGAGGGTGACGACCCTTTTTGGGCTAAAGCTATCCCTGAGGTCAAAGGTCATGCTGTTTGTCATTGTGTTGGAAGGCCCAGTGGTGCCAGGGGGGTGGGGGTAGCTGAGAACTGACTTTCTCACACAGCAACACACAAATGAGAGGGTAACAGAAACAGGGCATTTGCCAAAACCATGAAAGTGTTGACAGGAGATGAAGCACAAGCTGCTGGGATGATTGTTAACCAAGCGCTCTGCTTTGATCCTTTTCTTTTTTTTTGTATCTGAGATGGAACACTAATCTTATTCTGGAACTCTACTGGTAAATAGTCCAATTCTACATTTCTAATAATTCCACAGTCCAATTCTAGTTTAAAGGTACAGTATGTTACTTTGATATAATACATTGTTTTAAGGGAACGAGAGGTGCCCCTCTCAGTCCTTTTTGCTCACTAGCCTGTGGGCTCAAAAATAAAAAACAAAAAACAAAACAACAAACAAAAAACCCTCATTTGCCATAAATGCTGTATTTTCCAGGAATGATGACGTTTACATTATATTCTCTCTACATAATAATGCTGAAATGTCACTTTGTAATGTTCCTGGACCTATTTAGAGGGGACGTTTGTTTTAGATAAAAAAAGAAAGATTCCTAATGTCCAGCAATTTCATAATTCCTTTCAGAATTCCCTTTACATGAAAACAGTGTTGATATTTTTGGAAGTTTGTTCCCTTCTGGTAATGCTGGACATATACTGGTGCCCTCGGGTGGCTGAAAACATACACAAACATAGATGTCCCACATAAATAAACATAATAAAAACACAAACACCCTGGCATCGGCCCAAAATACTACAATCTGGGGATGTCAGTTAAAATATCCTTCACTGTCCACTTCTACGGATTGAGTGAGAAACACAAATGTGTCATCATCTCTCTGGGATGGATGTCTCAGTCAGACGTCGTCAAATATGCGACCACGAGACAACGATGTGGACAGATAGCGCCCCCCAGTGTACCTGAGAAGAAAACATAAATAAGTCACATGACATGATCCTGCTACCTATCACAGGACACTGGGTTTAAAATCATGTGCTAAGCATGCTTCTTAGCCAAACAAAAGAATATATATATCGTCAAGCATGTAATAAATATTTTGATGGGTCGTTCATTTAGCTTGTCAGTGGAGAACCTCATTTACCGTCGCTCCTCGGGCTCCGCAATCTCGTCGGCGTTGAAGTCCAACGGTTCCACATCCTGCAGCAGTTCAGTCTGGTCACTGCGGTCTCTCCTGGACACTGGAGCAACTGGAGGGGATGGAGGGAAGAGAAGGAGGACACCCGTCAGTCTCAACTGGAGCTCATCTCCACCACCCTCAGAGGAGCACACTGGTGCTCTGGGGCTGTGGGCCTCTGGGTGCTTACATGTATACTCACATGCACTGCTGTTCATGACCGGCTCGCTGTCCTCCTTTAGTTCTGAATACGTGCTCCTGTTCCGGCTGGCGTACTTCTCTCGAGGGTCTCCGTGCCGTTCCCTCCATTCCTGGAAAAACACACAACAAAAACAGAAAACAAAAATCAGACAAGGGAAGACGAGACCAAACGAAACAGAATGAAACCCATGTCAGGTTTTGGTGCCGTGTGTGGTGGTTCTAATAGTTATGGGCCACACATACTCTTCTACGGTTCTCTCCATCTTCTGTTCTCTGTCGCTTCCTCCTCTCTGCACAGGAACACAGGAAGCACAGAAAGATATACTTATATCTCTAAACGGACAGATACATAATACACTTTTTAATTAGCAGGTGCACCCTATGGATTGGACTGCACTGTACAACCCCGCCTATACTGAGGAAGAACTCTAGAAGCAATCTGAGATGTGGTCACCTCTCCTGAGGAGTTCTCGGCCTTCATCCACCAGATCTGTGGTCATGTTGCTGTCCCCCATGAACTGCTGGAAACCCAGCATGTTCAGACAGCGGGTTCCTAGGCTGCAAATCGAGGAACACAAACACACAGAGATGACATGCTGACATCACACACACAACTCAGTATAGATGGGGTTTGTCTACTGTATGAAGCAGAACCTGTGGGGAATTTAGGTGCAGTATTATTTGGAGGAGTATTTCTAGTATGTTCTACTACATTCATGCACTAATCTTTAAAAAAACTCCCACTCGTATAGAATTCCCCTTTGCTGCCCATGGTTAAGTAAATGGGAGGACACTCACCTGTAGTAGGTGGCAATGCAGAGCAGCAAGATAAGCATGGGGTAGTAGATGTAGAAACCGTTAGCGATGAACGGGAGAACCTTCATGGACCCCATGATCTAACAATGACAGAGGGCATCAATCAATCACAGAGCACTATCACACACCTACGCAATCACTGAGGTTAACCAGTGGGTATCAATCAATCACAGAGCACAATCACACTCCCACGCATGCCTGTCACAGGAGGGGCAGGTTTGCTATCTAGTGTCCAAGTGCCAACACCCATTTGAAGCTGTAAACAGGTTTCATTCATTCTGAGTAAACAGGCTCAACTAGTTGTGTGCCAGCTGATGACTCACTGTGGTGTAAGCGGTCTGTTCTCTCTGCTGGCCGGAGATGGTGGAGTCCATGTGGATCAACCCCAGGAAGTTCAGGCACAGGGGTGGGGTGAGTCGGCAGAACAACCTACAGGCAGAGGTGACGAGAGTTTAGGGCTCGGCATGGCCCTCCACTGTACAGTGCACTGCATTCCCCACTTAACTAAACACTATGACATCCCCCCACTGTAGCATTAGTGGCGCATTGCTGACGTACATGCCGCTGAATTGCAGGCTGTAGGCATCGGTCTGGTGGTGCGGAGCCAGGTAGTAGTAGTTGAAGACTCGGATGCGGAACACGGTGGAGTACACGCAGTAGCACAGGTAAAATATGGTGAAGAAGCACGCCATCTGGTGGACGAGAGCGGGCAAGGCATCCGACAGGACCACACACAGGAGGATCAGGGTAGGGCATTAGCTATGACTCATGCACACTGGCACTCCTTTAAATGACAACCTCTATGTTAGGCTCCTACTGCAGCTTCTACTGCCATAGAGTAGCACAAACTAATGTTACAGGGCTATTCTAGTAAGCTTGGGAGTAACCACAACACTGAATCAAACATCACTTCTCAGATAGATAGATTGATCGATAGATACACAGACAACATGCAAGATGATGGTTTGGTATCTAGTTACCTGGAGATAGCCATATGTAGTTACCTGGCTGATAATTGAGTAATAACCTCTCACCTCTATGTAGAAGTAGTTGTACTCCTTCTCTGCGAGCTGGAGAAAGATGGCGAAGAGGGAGAGGACGGGATGGGTGCTGAAGAAGGTACATTCGGACCAGACCACCATCACAGAGACCAGCATCAGGATCACAGCCAGCACCCTGTAGAACCAGCGTCGCAGCAGGCACTCCCAGTACCACTCTGGAGACGAGAGTAAACATCAGGCACTTCCATAACCACTCTGGAAAGTAGCATAAACATCAGGCACTTCCAGTAGCACTCTGTAAACAAGAGCCAACTCAAGGGCTTTGTGGATAAATGTCAGACATAAGTAAACTAGACAGGCAAGTTTGAATGTACATGTGGCACAAATACACTGTATCAAATAGAGTAGATGATGGTCTCATGAAGAGAAATCTTCTTTTTCTTAATGTATTATAATTACACAAACATTTTTTTCAAATGCTCTACCAGAATTGCAAAAACGAGCTATGGCGTTTCAGCTGTTCACAAAGTTCATACTGTGACCTTGTGACCTTTCCCGCATGACATGAGCAGCACTTCACGAAAGCTGACACATTTTTACAACCCATGAACCATGCATTTTCTTTCTTGGTTAATAGTGTTTTTATCTGGCCCCACGCTGCCCGGCACATACCTATTGTGGGGGTGTAGAGCAGTCTGTTGAGCCATCCTGGCGGCTCCGAGGTGGGGAAGCTGTGAACAAACTGATGTGCGGCGCTGGTCTCGTTCTTGGCCACGTCCTCCAGGTGGAAGGCCTCCTCCAGCAGCGCCTGCCACTGAACCTGGGTGCGGTTGTGCCGCTGCACTGCGTAGATCACCTAAGGGTGACGATGGACTAAACCAATGAACTTTAGCGTGTCACCCAAACAATAGTTGTCGTGTTCTGAGCGCATGGTCGTGACTGGCCAAACTGTTCTCTGATTGGCCAAACTGTGCTCTGGTTCAGAGAGCTGATCCGTGTAATAGCATTTGCTAACATGCTTAGCCTCCAGCGGCCCTATTGAATCTAGAAGGGCCCTAATTGAATAGCAGCCGCACGTCATTTGGCAAGCGAGAGAGCTGGGCAAAGGTCCGTGTAACGCTTTGCAGTGCTTTGTTCCATTTGCAGAATTCACTTGAAGAAAATGAAAAATTCACTCAAAACTTGTATTATCAGTTTTTCAGGCTACACAACAAATGGATAAATTAGGTTAATTTTTAATTGTATCGATTTCCGAATGTGATTCTTGAAATAATGAATACTGAAATATTGAAACTGAGTAAAAATGAGCCAATATTCTAACTTTCCACTCCTGCATCGTGTTTGGACGGAACCATTCACGGCGGGGGTGGGTATCCTGGTTCAAGTGGGACTGCTTGCCTTGGCCTATATGCTTAGCAGACTGCCTGGAGGCGATCTGGTTTTTCAGTCCCACCTAACCTGGGCTCCTATTTGAACTTTGAATTGTAGGCTTCCCATGGTTACATAATAGGCTTTTGTTGAAACGTCTCAGCACAATCATTTCAGGATTGTAGATGGTCTGAGACAGTAATGAAATTAATGAGTTTGTGTATTATATTTTGGTTATACGGTTGATGGTTTGGATGGAGACATAACCCCCCATCCACTCTGAATGAACAAAAGGTGCACAAACATGCCATGATTACACATAATTCAAACAAAGATGCCAGCTTTGCCAACTACAACTACATCTGCAAAGATGAAGACGTCTGTAAATTCACAGAGACGTGAGAAAGGTTTTCAAACGTCTTCACAAGCAAAGGCATTGCCTAATCCGGACGAAACTTCTGGCGTTAAGTGTCCACGGTATGCCAACCCCCGCCGATCATGGTTTGGTCTTACTCCAAGCGCAAAAATGGAAAATTAAAATATTGAGTCATTGTTTGACTTTTGAACTTCTGAACAGAACACCACCAGTGTGCTCAATACAAAATATAAATCTAGCAGCAGTTATCAATTTGCTAAAAATGAATAATTGAAGTTTTAAGACAATTTTTCATTATTTTCCTGTGAAATATACAAATAGAACAAAGCACTGCAAAGCGTTACACGGACCGGCAAACAAGGCTATGAGAACTGAGCAGTTGCTGTTACCTGTTTGTGCAGCTTCACCAGGCTCTTTTTACTGGGGCACGGGTTACGGTTCTCGTCAAAGTCCTCATAGTCATCCATGTTTCTGCCCATCTTATCCCTGTACTCTGTAGGACACTGTGAAAGTCATGGGCCATGAATGCACTCTACTGACATAATTGTAGCAGCAATGTGGTTATACATATACATAATACACCAAATTTATATATATATATATATACAGGTTTTCCTATTTTTTGCATTGAGCTCACCTTTCTCAAAACTGTGTCAATGCACTTTCTTAGAGGGTTGTTATACTTGATAGCTTCACTGGCATTCCTCACATCCTGGAGAACAGCAAATGTGATGAGATTATGATGTCATGTACTGTACTCTTTTAAAAATGTGGCTAAATTATGCCAAGTCTGTATATGGCTGGCTGGTCGGGGCAACAATCTATAGTCGTTATTGTTTGGTGCCTATTTGTTTCAGTTACTGCATTTAGCTTTCAATTACTGCATATAACTTTGAACTGAATAGGTCATTCAAGCCCTTAGCAAATGTAAGCCATTGCATTAAATGTCTGTTGCCTGATGCAGTCTGCCTGCCTCACCTCCATGACGTCCTCCAGGTTCTCCTCAGCGTCTGCCTTCTCTGTCATGAGCTTAGCGGCCTTGAAGTAGGTCTTGGCCAGAAGTTGACCATGACAGGACGCGTTCCAATAGGAGCGAGGGATCTCCACCAGGCCATAGCCCAGCAATAGCACCAGCAGGAACAAACCCCAGGTGTTGGCTGCTGTGATACCAATGACCTGCAGCTGGGTCCTGGACAGATACACCCCAAAAAAGACACAAACACACACACACACACACACACACACACACACACAAATAATGTTATTATTTGCAATACCCATTGAATAGCCTTTCTGTATGATATTTTAAAGCAAAGCAAAATGACAGGGATTTCATGAGAAACATATAAGACCAAGGTTATAATGAGATAACCAATACTACCAGTGTAAACGAGAAAGACACTCATATATCAAGGAAGGCCATTAGGTAACTGGCAGAACTGACACAAAGGTACACTGACAAAGAATACATTGCAGGTCCACTTTAAGTTAATAAAATACATACGCACACCTATTGGCAATAAGGCCACACATAAGGCAACTTGACCTCTTTTGCCTGTTATCATATAAAGCTCGCCCCCTATGTGGGGGGTAGTCATGAACATTCCCTGGTCCTTTCTCTGTCAATTGGCCTTATATCAATTAGGAACTGCCAAATTTAATTTTGGTTCATCCGTGTTCGCCCAGGCAAAAGTCCCATGGCTTGTGTGATGTACAGTAGGAGGGGACGAAGCAGCAAGAAACTCACCATGAGAGGTTGAACTTAGGGCTCACAGCCACATAGATGAGCAGCGAGCAGAAGATAAGCAGATAGGTGCCATAGTAGATGGCGTTCTCAATTAGAGCAGTCTTCACCTTCCCAGAGATGGAGAAACCTCCAGAACGTGCATATGATTGCATGAATGGTATGAGCAACCTGCAAATAAGGCAATAAGCAATGCAAACCTTTTTTAAAACATAGGCCTACTCATACATCCGATGTTGAAAATCAGGGGCATAATATCATCAGCTTCTCACCATGTCAAAGACTGTGAGGTCCAGTATACAACTCGCCAGAACACAGGTAGAATTCCATCAGGTATGTAGCTCCATGGCTTATGACAAACATGCTTTGGTCTGCAGTGTAAGAAATTTTAAAGATTAGAAAATTATACATAATAGAGAAACTGACTTGGTCACCAGACTGACAGCTTTGTACGGAATAAAGAAAATGGTCATAATTGAATATGTGAGGTGGTGTTTGTAGAGACCTTATCGTTGGAGAAATGGACGAGTTATTCGACTGATTTGAGTATTCTGTTGATGGAACGACCGCCTTCTCCTTGTTGTTATTAATCTTGCATTGATTGTATATACTCTGCAACCAGAAACACATAGGAGGTGTCATGCGCTAAGGAAAGCTTTAGTTGATGGTTAGTTAGTTACCTAACAAGTCATGTGTTATACGACTCACCGTACTGACATCCAGAGGCAAGATGAAAACGATCAAGAAGCAGAGAAACCACGCGAGACAGGTGGCAAACAAAACCATCCGATGCTGCTTGCGAAAGTCTCCATAGCGGTGTAGAAGGAATAGTGCAAGGAAAAACACCACTACAATCTCGATACCCAACGCCACACCACTCATTGTGACAGATGAAGTGTGTCCGAACACACCAAGTCGAACTACTAAGCCATCACTCAATACTCGTTATCAGAAACCTGACAGTGAGTGTGTGACAGTGAGAGAGAGGGGGGAAAGGAGCAACTCAACCCTGTCCACGTGTACAACAACGTAATAAAAATGTCTACGAATAATAATTTAAAGAAGTCAACATTTTGAGAGAAGTTAAAATAGCGGGCAATAACACGAAAAAGCTGAAAATAAACTGTCTTGAACATGCATCTACGTTACTTGGCCCACAACTTTTCAATAAAATCAATCAAATACAACTATAGAATACGTTTGCCACGAACATTTCTTACAGATTTAACAGTAAACCTCTACAGCCTTATCTGGAAATGAGTAAACTGTCTGTAATGGTTATGAGTCGCAACGCTTGGCATTCTCAAAGCAACACATTATGTTAATGTTGGCTAGTGCTAGCGACAGTAACATCCACGAGATGGCTTCTATCTTTAAGTATATAATCTTAGTAAAACAGTAAAATATACTTTGAAGTCTTACAATGCGGCGTGCCTGTTAACGTTACATAGCCTCCGGTGACAAAATCCAGACACCATTCCTATTTCTAGTTGTCATTGCGTGTCAAAAGGCAACGTAAGTGCTGTCTCTGAACCTTGGATATCTTACGTAATCTGAAGCCGTACGTTTCCTATTTTGCCTGTGCATTGTGGGATATGTAGTACGATAAACGTATGTGCAGCTATCGTGTGTACATGGTGTATTATCAGAGACTTTGGTATTACTTGAGTTTGGTGGATCATGCAGCCTGTTCACAAAAGTGTAGTGTATGGTGATATTTTCAATTCTTCCTCTTTGTAGTCAGATGAAAGACCTTATGCTGTTAGTGACCTATAACTTTTTAACTGTTTTGGGGCCATTGACTGTAGGCTAATATCCTGCACTCCACGGCTGATAATTTACCCTACAGGTAATTTAGGCATTTGAGGAGGTACAGGAGGCAACTCCATTCAGTCGTTAGACCATAGGCTACAAGTGTCAAATTAGTTTTCGAACTCAAACTCATTTTAGGTATTCACATAGGTCTAGTGTTCAATGTCAGTTTATTAATCAAACTTTTACAACTTCAAATAATTTTAACAGTTCATGCAACTCAATAAGTAACAAGGCTAGGCCTATGTCATTCAAGCTACTCAACACAGATTTTGCTTTTCATATTGAATCACCCTGAAAGTGATCCCTGCATGGCATTTTATGGTTGATTTATGTCACACATTTCTGCCTGTTTTGCTGCAGATCTTTCCTCTGTTTAGCTGAAAGCCCAGAATGGCTTTTGCCTCCTCGTTTCCTTCTCCCCATGAAACAAGTCTGTGATATCAAGCCTATAATGCTTCAATTATTTCACATGGTGTGCTATCGTCACAAGCTGCCCATTCTGAAAAATGTGTTCTGTTCATAGATCAGTGTAGGCCCAAAAATAAGGGTCATCTGAGCGGAGTGATCCCAACAGGTTAATACATACGTCTGGGTCTTCTACCAGAGAATCTACGTTTCCTAGGAGATCCAAACAAAGGTTTTCCAGCAACCCCAAGCAAAAATTCCATTCCTCACACAGGTCTGGGCCTCCAAGGACAGTCAACCACAAGGATCCAAACATGTCCAGTGACTGTGGCCAGTCCTCGAACAACTCTTCCATGATTGGTTCAAACCAGACTGGTATCTGGTGCTTGCAGTTATATATTAATTCTTAGAAAGCTTGTCACTTAGCGCATGTGATTCAGAGCCATAACTGTCCATGGGACAGGTGTATGTGTGTAAGTGCACACTAGCCATCTGCTTCTGTGCTGAGGTTAAATCCCTTACCCATAGTGCATGGCGCAGGGACTTTGCAGAGGATTATGCCAAACAAGTAATAGTCCTTTGCTAATGCAATAACTGTAGCCAATGTAAAACTTGATAGTTAAATGATTATTAAGAATGATCAAATATATATTTTTTAAATGATAAATCTGAACTACACCACAAATAAAATCCCCCTTTTCATAGTGTCAGGCATGCCAGGGAATAGAAATATAAACTAAAGGAATTTTGACTTTCTAAATTTTATAAGTATGCAATACATACACTTTCCCCCATGCCTGATTATTCAATTGACTGAATATCATTTACACTTAATGGGAAGTCAGAGTAATAACAATGCTTAATACTGCTCACATTATTTTTGTGTCTCTCTGAAAACATCAAAACAGCCATAAACACAAAGTTCAAAGAGCTCTCGGAGAATGCAGGATGTCATATTAAAAAGGCCCCTGAGAGAGGTTGAAGGAAAATATTCTGGAAAGTTATCTCAAGGGTTCAGCATGGAAGGTCATCTGGGACTTTGGGCCATTGAGCAAGAGCTCCTATAATCTGGAACTAACGTTATAGTGTGTCCTATTGTGTGCATTTGAAAGGAGTGAGTCTCCATGATCAAGTCGACAGATGCCTCATTCCACAATTTACGACCACCAGCAATTTTTGATGCTTATTTTAATTGATGGCTGTTGATTTTTATCTTTGTTCTTGTAGTACTATTGTGGTTTATTTGTAGGCTTATTATTTTATACTGTGTAAGCACTTTACTCAACACAATTTTTTCATTGGCATTGTAGTATGTTTTGACTGACACTTTCTTGCCTTACGATCGCCATAGTACCCCTCTGCATATCCCCACTTCCACAATTTAAAACATAGTACCATGCATCCTCTTCCAGTTGGCTTCCAGGTCAATTTGTAACAACTACCACTAGGTGGCATTCCCTGAGACTTCAGAAGCCCTACTTCTAAACAACAAATATAAACCACACCAAGTTTGATTTAATGAATAATTTTTGTCATGTTACATTATATTTGCATTATATTTATATTTAATCTATATTTATAATACATTTTTATAAACAAAAAAAAGATTTATTACTGTACTTAAAAATGTTGCACTGTACTGCATATGTTATGCTCTACTGCAGTCTTCCAAGGGTCTATCATTGGAAAAATATTTTTTGAGAGTTTTCTAAGCACTTTGTAAGTCAGCATCAGTGATTTGAATTTGATGTGAGCCGCCAGGGGCAACCAGTAGAGCTCGATTAGCAGAGGGGTGACATGCGTCCTCTTCGGCTGATTGAAGATGAGACGCGCCGCAGCATTTTGGATCCTGCCAGAAGTGCATTTCAGTAGTCAAGGCGTGAGAGGACCATAGTTTGAACCAGCAATTGGGAGGCTTGTTGAGTTAGATATGGTCTGATCTTTTTGATATTGAATAGTCCAAAGCGGTAGGCCCGGGCAACAGAGGCAACATGGTCATTGAAGGTTAGCTGGTCATCAATCATAACACCTAGGTTCCTGGCTACCCGTGAGGGAGCAAGAGACAAGTTAACTGTGGTATTTGGTGATCATTTAGATGCCCTGGGGTCATAGACAGTACCAAAACACTAACCCAACTCTGAGATGACATTCACATTGAAGCCCTGAGAAACAAGAGACACTCTTCCAAACAACTATTGTTTGAGTTGTGATTTCTCTTCTGTATCACTTTCAAGAGATGATTACTTCTGATGGCGTCTTATGTGTATGGCATGTATCAAGCCGCCAGTTTAAACTAAAGTAGCGGGGATCATTCACATTTCCTTCTTTCCAAAGGAGGGTAACCTAAAACACTCACTAACAAAAGCCGTTGTTTGGATGATGAGGCTTCCCCCGGCGCCAGTCAAGCCAATGACAGTACCTCAAAGTGATTGCTTCTTTAGGCAAAGAGGTGACATTTTGGCAGCATCCTTAAGACAGAGTTATTGCTGCATCTGTTATATGATGTTCAAAGTCTGCCAAGGTGCCTTTACCTGTCTGAGATCGTCTGAAGTTGTTCTTGACACATTCGGGGCGCTCTTGCAGGATGGGGCTGAGTAGCTGGGAGCCCTTGTGCAGATCCAGTGGGGCCCATTTAGATGTGAGAACAAGTGGCTCGCCTTGTCCCCAGCGTGGCCCTAAACAACAGGTACGGCAACATGGAGGGCTTTGTTTGAAGTTTGATCCATGGGAAACCCTGGGCACAATGATTTGGGGGGACAATGCGGGCCCAGTGCTGTCCGTCCCCAGGGTGGCACAGTCGAGCACGGATCTCATTGCCTGCCCCAAATTAGAAGTCCCCTGGGAGTAGCCCCTCCCTGGTCTTACCAATGTTAGTTGTCTGAGATTACCCAACAATAAGGTGTAGCCTTACATGTGGCAATCGAGGGCAGGGTGTTCTGCAGTTCATGTTCATGAGAGTCCGAGAGCCTTAAATAAAGTGAAACCTTCAGTAAAACTGCAGGCAATCTGTTAAAATCAAACAGGCTTGAAATTATGTAATGATAAGGTAATAATGATTTTATTTGTCAGTGAAGCTCCGACTGGAAATGAGTGGGTATCAGATTGGAAGTGGGTAAAGGAAATGACCTCATGCTGGACAAATACGTGAAGCCCCATGGGCCTTATAGACCCACAGCAACATTGCAGCTCCCCCCTGTCTGTGGAGTGACTGTTGTTTTGTTTTAGTTTCTCATGTGTAATTCATACTGGCCATTCAGGGTGCTGATAGTGCTACTTACACCCACCTGTTCAGATTGTTTTTTTTTTTCAGTGACTGTTTCCGGGCACCCCCTCAATGAGCTTTGTCCTTTGCAGAGAACTACAAAGACAGGTGAGTGGGGGAGGACCTGTACTGTGTGTTTAGTACATAACACTGATTATTTCATTTCATCTAGTGTTTCACCTAATACCCCAAATTGTTCAGAAAGAGATTAATGGCAAGAAATTAAAATAGAAAAATATCAAAAATATGGCCTTCTAAAATAATGTCCTAATGTAATGTTTGAGTGATTTTCAGTTCTCATTCAAATCACTCTGTTTAGCTTTAAAGACCAAAAACAAAATGTACTGTAAGTGTGTGGTTTCAGACCACAGGTATGAATTGGGCCTCCTTGGGAGACAGTGAAGGACAGAATGTGTCATTATTTATGGCTGCACTTGGAAGCTTGATCAGCGGCATTGACTCTTTGCCCAGCCTGCAAAAGCCACAGTACAACTTACACAGGTTTTCCAGCTTTACATTCCAGCTCTAAGCCGTTCCACAGATACAACTGTTGGGATTCAAGAGAGAGTGACAGGCACAGTATATGACGTCATTCTCACTGGAGAACAATGCTTTTCTGTCATATGAAGTGCCTACCACTCAATGCCGCTCACTGGTCACTTTGCACTTGCCCGAAATGACACCAAGTCCACCCCTTGTCCAGCCCAGTTCAGAACACACTCTGAAATGTTGCCAGACGTTTGTGTTTTCCCTCTGCATTATACGTACACTGAAGAAACATGAGCTGCCTGCCTCCCACTCTCTTTTCTCTCTCGCTCTCTCTTTCTGTTCTGTCCTGCTCCTCCTCTCATTCTGTCCCCTCTGCTTTTGTCCCTTTATTTCCATGGGTTGCGTCACACCTTTGGGCGACTCAGGGTACAGGGCCGGGTGAAGTAGAGCATGGCCAGCAGGTGCTGCTGTTGAATGCAAGCGCGGAGCAGAGAGCCTTTCCCCTGGACGCCCAGGAAACTCGTAACAGACACGACAGAGGATCTCTTCACACGTCCGCTGATTGAAGCTCCAATTCCCTATGGGGCCATGTTAGCACACAAAACAAAGATTCTGGATTCATTTCTCAACAAGCTGCTAATGTGCTAGACAAATAAAGTGAAAGGTTTATTCATCCTGTCACACTTTGAAAGCATTGTAAACCTTTTCCCCCATCTGCCATTGTTGGTTGGTAAACAGTCTTTTTCCTTTCTCTTCTGACTTGTGTACCAGTCTGAGTACTTAGGGGGGATTGCAAGAGCTTTGTAAACAGTGCTATCTCCTGGTAAGCCCTCCCTGTACAGTGTGTATGGCCTCATCAGATACTTGCATTCCAGCGCCACCTCACTCACACCTGTCGGGACCTGTCAGGGCCTATCTCAGTATTATAATGTCAGTATGTTTTGCATGTGAAAGACGTGAGTCTTGCTCGGTATTGAATTCCCAGAATCCTATAGCATTAGCTGATCTATTTGAAAACGAATACGTTTTGGGCTTCCATTCCCATGACCGTTGCACCATGTACTGTGTGGGAGAAAGTGCTTATCAGGGCCTCATTTGTAAACATAGACACACATAGTCTCTGCGGAACCTGATTTGAATGTCCTCAGACAACCACATATACCACATAACCACATGAGAGGATTCAACAATTAAGCACATACTTCAAATCTCATCAAGTTGACATAAATAACTGTTTAGTGATATAGCTTTATGGTCATATCACATATGCCAATTACACAGTATTACGTACTTGGGTAAACAGTTGCTTTACATCTTTAAATATCAATTTAGTAATGTTTAATATGACATTCACTCAATAAAACAGGGGTTTACAAACTTCAGTGACACAGCATGTTGCAGAATATGTAGGATTACATTCATTTGTCAAGTTGCTAGATGCTATTTTCTCTTATAGATCCCCAGACAATGCACTGAAGACCCATGAGGGTTCCCCGGACACCACTTGGAGAACCAGCAACATGCTTGGAGAAGCATCGCAAAACACACTTAGAGAACCATTGTATCAAAGGACTGTACAGCTGTATAAGTGGAAGAACCACTGCAATAAGGACTACAAAGTTGTATTTGTGGAAAAAACACTTCAATAAAGGACAATAAATGTGTATTAACTGACACCTTATGTGGATAGTTGTTTGTACGATTACTAAACCCCATTAAGGATTTTTAAAGATGACAGAAGCAACGGTGTTGTGTTGATATCACTGTTTTTAACTCCTTTGAAAGTTAGCAGACAGGTGTTGTGTGACCATGCAGCATACACGAAATCTCACCACACAAAGTTAACGCCTGTGTTTTGTTATCTGTGCCCGTGAATTTAGCCTTCCACCACTGAAAGAAGCAGAAAAGCACACACGACTCTGTGGGTGGGTAAATATTTACCTTCAGACTGAAAACCCTCAAACATAACCACTTGGAAATAACAGATTGAACTGAGGGCCGCAATGACCTCAGTTAAGTGTCCATGTGTACCACATAAATGTGTGAGGGAAAGGAAGGGGGGTGGGGACTTTCATCTTCTTGAGGGATGATTCAATGTTGTTTGAAGTTTTCTTTTGGAGGGAAGACCCACAAGTAATTCTGCATCACAGAAAGAGAGAGAGAGAGAGAGAGAGAGAGAGAAAGAGAGAGGGAGATGAAGAGAGAGAGAGAAACAAAGTAGCCTTTTCCTTTCCCCCCCCCTCCCTTTACAGGGTTGAGCTGGCAGTTCCATGCACCGCCTCCTCCGCCCCTCACTCCTCCTCATCATTGGTTCTTTCATTCTCCTCTTGCTTCAGTCCCTCCTCCCCTCTGCTCTGCTCTGGAGTTGGCGCCTCACTCACACACTCACTTACTCACTCACTCTCTCTCTCACACATACACACACACACACACACACTTACACAGACACACATAGTCTCTCCGGGCTGACATTGCTCAAGATATTCCATTTTATTCTTCAACCAGGACTAAGAAACGTCTTTTGAGGTAAATGCATTCTTTTATTCTTTCACCCCCTCCCCTTTTCCCACTTAAAATATGATCACTAGAAAGATCGTTTTACTCTTTCAACTTCAGTGAAGAACAGTGTGTTTATTACCGACACCATGTGAGACTGTTTTCCTTTTGTGGCTTTGCGGAGAAGCGCAGAGTTTGGCCCAGCTTTGCTTGGCTGTCCTCCTTGTCTTAGATCATACAAGCTTTGTGTTTATGGCGACAGAAGTCGAGTATATGTCCAGTGGTTACATAACTTAAACTTATTTACATTTGACATCCACCTAGTTTGTCTTGCGTGATCTTTTGCCATGTGGTCAGTGTCAATGTCATTTGGGGAAGTGGGCTCAAGAGAGCTTAACTGCTGTCGCTTGTCATGAGTGTGTAGTTCAACTTCCTAATCTGAATCCAATTGATAAAACCTAATTTCATGAATGAAGCCCTTTTATGCATGGTTGATTGGTCTTGGAGTGACTCTCCCCTGAGATGTGGTCCATGGTAGATGGATCTTGGAGTGACTCCCCCCTGAGATGCAATGCCTGGCTCCAGCCAGCTGATGGCTGTGGGGAAAACAGATGTTTTGTGACACGGCACTCCAGGACACCAACACCACATGAAGAAGAAGTGTCTTTAACCCTCACCCCCCCCCCCCTCCTTTTTTTTTTTTTTTACAATATTATGGTTATTGATGTCCACCTCACTGCTGAAAATGTTACTCCTACAGGGCAAGTGAAGAGCCTTGAGGGTTCCCAAAGTGAAACAGAGAGAGAGAGAAAGAGGGAGAGAGAGAGAGAGAAAAAAGAAGCAAATCATCAACAGGTCTTTGGCATCTGCAGACATGACTCAGAGCAACGGGGAAAATCCGCTACCAAGGAATCGGGTTCAGCAGATCAGGCAAGGAATACAGAGCCGCTCCATGAAGGCCAGGAAGAAGGTTCAAAATATTTCAAAGGAGGACGTGAAGAGCTTCTTCACCAAAAATGCCTTTGTCATTCTTACTGTTGCGGCAGTCATTATAGGTAAGACTGTGTGTCTCCCACAGACAGCAATTTAAAAATGCTGTAAATAAGATGATACAAAATAAGTGTTTGTAATAATTAGAATTGTTTTGAAAGGTTCTTGCAGAAGATGTTTCTATTTGCACTTTTGATGCCTCATTTTTGTTCTGGAAGTAAACAGCAATGGATTTCTGTCTGTTGTGTCCAGGCATAATTCTGGGGTTTGGTCTGCGGCCTTATAAGATGTCCTATCGGGAGGTGCAATATTTTGCTTTTCCTGGCGAGTTGCTTATGCGTATGCTGCAGATGCTGGTGCTTCCCCTCTTGGTCTCCAGCTTAATCACAGGTACGTGACCCCAAAGAAACCCTTCAAGCACACGCCATTTTATGCTGATGAAACTGCTCCCAGTGAATATGTAATTTAATTTTCACACATTATAAATATTAACAAATCGGATAGCATGAGTTGGACACCAACCAACACTTAACTATGGGGAATGTTTAAAATGCATAATTTTTGGTTATGGTAAGGCGCTGAAGGAAAATTGGCTTGACTGAATGACAGAGTGATCTTTAACCCACTTTCTGCCCTTGATTGTTTTGGGAATGTGCCACTATGCACAGAGAGCAAGGTAGGGAAGACAATGTGTTTAACTGGTAGCCATATTAGTTTTGTTTCGCTTAAAGAAAAAGTGAAAAAGCAGCCCATTCCTATTTACATATTATTTACTTATCTTTAAAAAACATATTTTGGTGTAAATATCTTAAAGCATGCCCACAGCTAAATATCTAAAGCTACAATATGAGTGAGCATTGTGAGCTTCAATATGCTGCAATAATACTCTTTCAATATGCTGACGACTTCACTAAATACAATCAAAACATTTTAGGAAACATCAAACTTAACAAACACAGCAAACAGTTCTTTTCACCCCAGGATCAACACCAAAGAGTCTGGAGCTGGATTAGCAGGAACACTTGAGAAGCACAGTCCAGAAACATTACACCCTTTTTAGATAATGCGCAGATGTCTCTTTGATATCACTTGGCCTGCGTGGAGAGACAGAGAGAGAGAGAGGGGAATCTGTTCAGGAAACATGAGTCCTGTTTCCAGATGCGTGGAGCACAGATGGACAGAGCAGCAGGTGAGGGAGGGGAGGGAGGGGAGCTGACCTGTGTGGCACCAAGGGGTGTCCAGTCCAAGGCGCTCCTGTGTGGTCAGCGCCTGGTAAGCTCCTCATCAAAGCCGTAGGCCAGAGGGGGGCAGGAGGGCCTGAGGGGGGTCAGAGGGCACTAAGGCCATGGAGAGGTATGGCCAGAGTACACAAAAGCCTCATTCAGCAGCCACTGAAAATGGTCATCTCTATTGTAGATTCCCTGGAGCCCTCTCCCTCCCTCTCTCTCTCACTCTCTCTCTGTCTGCCTCGCTCTGTAATAGCATTTCACAGTTAGAAGGCTTTCCCCAGCACAGAAGGACACAGAATAGGTAAACATGAAAGGGACAGCTAATTAATGCAATTAAGAGGAATGCCGCTCAAAACAGATTCACTAAATCACAAAGGGTGAAGTAACTATTTACTTCAAGCAGCAGAGTCTTAACTCTGGAAAAGGTTCTGAAAATAGCCTTTGTTTAGAGATTGTCTAACAACTCTCACAAGATTCACTTCAAAGGATTTAATCAGAATATATCATTTAACTTATGCCGCCTAGGAAACGTTGTCTATGCTCAAATTGTGGGATTTTTCTTGTGTTGGTTTCACAAGTTGGATTCCTTCATTTAGGTTAAGAATATTTAGATTTAAGTTAAATATGATATTTACACTTCACCGCACTCTTTATTTTACTCCAGGTTTTAGTGTTACAGGTGGTAACTAACTATTGTATATCTTAGTAATAAAATAGTCTAAAGCTCAACAGTGTTACTTTAATTAGTTAAGTCCCAGAAGATGCTAGTGACTTTAATGCGACCCAACCTTGCTTGAGGGCAGGCACGGCGTTTGCACTTTTGTGTGACACTTTGTTCCCGGAACTGCTCCCTGAATAAAAACGTCATTTGTCCGAAAGGATAAGCTTAGGCCGCAGTGTTTCTTGTTTCCACGGCGATGAGAGTAATTATTGAGTCGGGGGCGAACATGACTAGGCAACAAGTTTCCCAGGCTTGACGGAAAGGAAGAGGAAGGATAGCAAAGAAAGAGAAAGGCCAGGGGCCATGAGATCAGTGTGCTTTGGGGTAAAAGAGGCGGAGGCCCAAGGCCACAGTGGGGGCACGTAGTTCACTATCAAAAGAACACATACATCTCATGGGCACAAAAAGCTCTTTTGCTGAAAAGCAATAATGATGTGGAATGGTGGCTGAGAGTTTAAAAAAACAGATGTTTCGTTTTACTACCCCGTGGATCTATTGTTGTTTCAGGACTTATGTTCCTTTTCTTTGAAGCTTCCTTTTTTGTGCATGTTTCTCTTAGAGTCTCTTATTTATTGTCATACCAGGCTCTATGTTTTACCAGTTCATTCTAACGGGTGAATGCCTGTCACAAAACCTGTATTCGGTGCACAGAATATTTATGTATTCAGCTTAACTGCCTGCCACAATGCCCTCGCCATTGTAGACTTCATCATCTGTTGCAGGAATCCACACAATCTCTCTCTGCACAATCTCCCTGTACAATCTCAGTAGACCCATTTCAACTCTTCAGCCTTGAGGCACCACGAATCAATTTTGCCTGAGCTCCAGTGTTCAGCTGTTAAAAAGCATGGCTAAAAGCCTGAAATTACTGTGATATGTCTTTCTTTTGTAATTCCAGGCATGGCTGCCCTGGACAGCCGAGCGTCAGGCAAGATGGGCATCCGTGCAGTGGTCTACTACATGACCACCACCGTCATTGCTGTGTTCATCGGCATTGTTATGGTTCTCATCATCCATCCGGGCAAAGGCGGCAAGGACGAGTTTACCAAACACGAAAAGATCGAGCAAGTCAGCGCAGCGGACGCCTTCCTGGACCTCATCAGGTAGTGTCATGGTGGGCAGGGGGAGTGGAGAGGTTGGTTGCACTGGAGGGGACTCTGAGAAAATACGGACTGTGTGTCTCTCTGGTTCTTCCACAGCACTTTGCCATGTTACTCTGTCCAAAGTAGATTTGGCCCAGAGCTTTGATCTGTGACTGCAACAGCACCCTAGAACAGTCCATGAGCCTGAGGGTAACACTCATTACCAGTTTACTGACTAAGCAAGAAAAGCCGTTTCTTGGAGTGTTATCACTGGTCTGTATTTGACTGAAAGATAATTCTTGGTTTTCTTTATTCTTTTGCAGAAACATGTTCCCCCCGAATATTGTGCAAGCTTGCACACAGCAGGTAATTCCTAATGTTCCTTTGTTTCTTATTTCCTGAAGCCTCAGCTACTGAAAAACATTCATTCTTACTGTCTCTGTCACGCAGTTCAAGACCACGTATGGGAAGCGTGTGGTGCACATCAAGGTCACCATGAACGACACTCTTTTCAACCTGACCAACGGCACCCATGAAATCACCCGTGAGGAGGTGATCCCTGTCCTGGGGACGGTGAACAGTATCAACGCTCTGGGCCTGGTGGTGTTCTCCATGTGTTTTGGTCTCATCATTGGCAACATGAAGGAACAGGGGCTGCCGCTAAAGGACTTTTTCGACTGCCTCAATGAGGCCATCATGAGGCTTGTTGCCATCATTATGTGGTGAGTGCTTGGCGTCGGCTTTAATGCATTAGAAAAGAAATTTGAAGCATCTCAATGCTGTGGTGTCCCACACTATTTAACCAAAGTGTTTCATGCCTGTATGTCTGTATAAGCATCAGTCAGACAACATGTTTCAGACACACCACTTTTTTTGAGGAAATACTAGCCACATGGAAGGGCTTAAATGGCTTTGTTTACTGAGTTTGTTTCCATGCATAATTCTACAGTGCTGTGAGTGAACTCGGTGAACAGCGGCCTGTAAAGTCACAGGAAAAGTGTGCCATGGTGGATGGTAAGATGTGACGAATGTGTGTTCCATGCAGGTATGCTCCAGTGGGTATTATGTTCCTGATCGCAGGTAAGATTGTGGAGATGGATGACATCTCACAGATGGGCGGCCAGCTGGCCATGTACACGGTGACCGTCATAGTCGGCTTGCTGGTTCACGCGATCGTGGTCCTGCCCACACTCTACTTCCTAGTCACTCGCAAGAACCCCTTTGTGTTCATCGCCGGCTTGCTGCAGGCTTTGATCACAGCCATCGGCACATCGTCCAGGTGAGAGACGCCATCTTGCTCGTCAAGGTTTCTGTGGTGTGCCTGTGTTGCAAGGTCACGGGTTCAAGAGGTTCAAAACATGTTCCCCACTACTCCACAGTTCTGCCACACTGCCCATCACCTTCAAGTGTCTGGAAGAAAACAACAATGTGGACAAGCGTGTTACCCGCTTTGTGTTGCCAGTGGGGGCTACCATTAACATGGATGGCACAGCTTTATACGAGGCTCTGGCAGCCATTTTCATTGCCCAAGTCAACAATATGGATTTGAACTTTGGCCAGATTCTCACCATCAGGTATCTTATGATTCCTCTTGATTTCATCAGCAGATCTAGGTTCATGTACACTATTTTAGTCCATGGAAGTATCATCAATAAAACTGAGTTCATTTCAAGATCTCTTTACCTCTTCCTGGAACATGATTTATAGGCTATACGTTTTGTAATCCCAGTGGATCAAAGCTGAAAAGTATATTGTTTCTCCCTTGGAACAGCATCACAGCCACGGCCGCCAGTATTGGTGCAGCTGGAATCCCTCAGGCTGGTCTGGTCACTATGGTGATTGTGCTGACCTCTGTTGGACTGCCCACTGATGACATCACCCTGATCATTGCAGTAGACTGGTTTCTGTGAGTTCAGTTAACTGTGTTCTCGGCTTGAATTTCGGCACTGTATAATTGCGGTTAACATTGACATGTTCAAAGCATTATTCAACTTCAGTTATATTCTTTACAAAGAAATGGCCCATGAGATAAATGAATATTTACCCTCGTAAATGTATTCATGTTTATGATTATTAATTAACAAATATTGCAACAAGCAAAATGGCTGTAAGTCTACCAATTCACATACAGTTACCCTTTTAATTTTTCTACCCAGTGACCGATTAAGGACCACAACCAATGTGCTTGGAGACTCCATTGGGGCAGGCATCGTGGAGCACCTGTCCAGACACGAGCTGCAAGCCAAGGATGCGGAAATGGGCAACTCAGTGGTAGAGGAGAAAGACATAAACAAGCCCTACAAGCTCATCCCTCACGAGTCTGACTGTGACAGCAAGACACCCGATAGTGAAACCAATATGTAGAACAGATTGATGCAGTTTGTGGGTGTTTTTATTATTATTTTTGTACAGAAAAGGATAGTTGCTGTACAAATCGGAGATGTCTTCTTAATGGTTTGATTTATGCTGGAACCTGACCTTTAAGAGATGAGCATTAAGAAAAAGCTGAGGTGAAAACTAGGATTGGTCGAAACACACCACCAGACACCAGCCTATGTACAGTTTTGATTGTTCAACCATTTTGTATGTTTTTGCTAGGTGTAGCATATATACTCTGAGGGAAATGTGGTCTCTCCATTTAACACAATTGTGAATTAGTAAAATACACTCATCACACAGAAAGATGAAGCACATACAAATCCTGGCGCAGTGGTCTGCCTGCTACAGCGGCATCCGGGAAGCACCAAGGGTTGAGGTGTCTTGATCAAGGGCAGTTGACCGTGGTCTACAGGTTTGTGGATTGAACCGGCAACCTTTTGGTCACAGATCCTAAGCCCCATGGCTGTTCCATGTTTAAATAAATTTTTTCCCATTCATGAAGGAAATCTAATAACAGAGAAGCTATTGTTCTGGCTTTATATTTTGTGTGCCTGATTTATATTTTTATATTGTCAACTGGAAACATTGGCGCATTACTGTTGTAAGGATGTGTTGCATCTCGTGAATATTTGTACTGAGCCATGGGCCAAACATTCACAAAACATTTCCCATGGGGAATGGTACTGGTAATTATTTTGGCGGTATACCGAGCATGTTTTGAATGTTGGTTTACTATTGAAAACAAAATTGTTCTAGGGATACCTAATTTGACATTTGGAGTGAAAATCAATTATAGTCATCATATTTACCTTGTCTATCTGATTGACTTAAATTTAGATGCATTAATTAATACCAAATTGCCATATTGATACAATTGTTTTTACCCAGAATTAAGTTTAAAGTCAAATTGGCAAAACTGTGTAAACTGTAAGAGTTAAAATATGCTGTATGGTAGAATTATGTGAGTAGCATATAATTAAAATGAATTAGAGAAACAGTGAATTTTATAAAGGGCAAAGCACTACAGTTACCTGGATAGGGACTGGAGGATTTCAGATGTCAAGCAACAGGTATCCCATATCACGTTTGGATATCTGGGAGAGCTTTCCATATATGTGACTATGTGTGACTTCTCAGTGATGGCTTCTTTTACATGTATTGTAGAAAGCTAACAAACTTAGGTTTCTGTTAACTGTGATTACGTGTAGGTACTAAACAAGGGAGAGAAAAAATGTGTACATTTGCTTTCCATATACAATAAACGTGATGTGAACCACAGTGGTTCGGATAAATGCAAGTTGTGCATATATACCTGCATAAATCTGTCATGTTTGGAGACTGAAATTGTACAGCAAATAAAGCCCCTCTTTTACAATTTTCTCCTGCATGTCTTTAGTTTGGGCAAATAGAGATAATATATATAAATATATTTCATAGTAGGAATTAAATAAATTAAGCATTACATATCCACAGATCAGTATACCTAGTATACCTTTATTTTAAACTAAAAAAAAGTTTAATGAAAACTTTGTGCAGTGCAGTTTATTTATTTCGATTGAAGACAAAGTAAAAAGACACTGTAATCAGGAATCTAATACAGAGTACAAATCATCAAATCAAGATCACTGCTGTCGAACATCCCACGTCGCAATGTTTTGGTTTGTAAGTATCATGTCCACGAGGGGGAGCCAAAGACCATACCACCCCAGAGCTGAGCCCATCTTTGATTATAGCAGTCTCTTAACCCGACCACAGGTAAATATTACTGCATGCATATAGTTGTTGCAACTCTTGAGCTATTTACAATGTATTTTACTATTTTATTTTTTCATACGTGTCGTTGTATCCTCGTGAACATATAAGAAAAATAGTTGATTTGGCGATATTGAACAGCCAGACTATGTGGCAATTTCCCCGCTGAGAGGCGTATGCGTGCGGTGATTGTCTTGTTTTGAGTCCGAGGATTCCAAGAAGTCATCGTGAGAAGTGGAGGCCTCTGGGTAATGATAGTAACATCTCTCAAAAACGAGTCGTCTGTTTACGTTTGCTGGTAAAGTTGCTTCGAGTGTGTCTTATGAGTAGCGAAAATCCCCGTGGCGTTTTTTTATCGGGAAAACGGCAAAACTATAGTCTATCAAGGCTCAGACATTATCTTCTTAGTTAAGCTGCATCGCTATGCTAGAAAGAGGCTAGTCAACTCAGTTCATGTATCCATTGCTTCCTCTAGATATGAATAAACCAAGAGAGGGTACACCTTGTTTTGATTTTTGTGCATTCATATAAACGTTCACAAACTAAACACACTACCATTGTCAACTCCTTCCTGCTTCGGATATATGCAACGTTAGTTGCAAGCTAACAAAGCTAGCTATGTATTTATGCTTTAACGTTGACGTTAGCCATTTAACGTTGGTTTAGCTTTCTCTGCAGAAGTTGATTCAAAGCAGTGGCTAAGTATTAGCTTACATCCTCTACTCTGGTTAGCAAGCTAACATGCTAGCCAATGTTCACTCTCCAGTGTTCTATCGAGTAGTGTTTCTTGCACAGTTTAGAAAGCTGTTATTATGTCCATGTAATTCACGATATCCATAAGTAGGCAAACTGACTTCATAGATTGATCTACCAAACTCAAAATGGTTGATTACAGGTTGCGACTGATAATAGCAAACAGGCTAATGTTATAGCTAATGTTAGTCAAACTAGCTAGCGTTAACAGTTGATGGATGTTGCAAACTACCCATTTTGCTGCAAAAAACATGTGAATAGGTGACATAAGCCCAACATCAGTTAGCAAAAATTTGAGAATTTTTTATGGTTTCGTGGAGCACGATTTTAGCAAGCTGACTAACACTGCACAAGTTAGTACAGTGCATTCATTGCATTTCCCTCGAACATTTATCAGTAACAAACTTTGAGAAAAACGTGACCTTTAAAATGATAATAATCTAATGCTATAAAGTTTGGCGTTTTCAAAAAGGTATGACGGCATATCCTTAGTAATACTAGACTAGGATGTGTCAGTTCTATACAGTTATTATTTTGAGTTGCTGACAGCATGACAGACGAAGGACTTTTATAATTGTGGCTTAAACCTGCTAAGTCGAAATAATAACGTTTGTCTTTTTTTTCACAATTGATGAACTTTCTAAAGACACATTGTCATGTGAGAAGAGGCCAGAGAGCTGTGAACACTGAGCAATCTGTGCGTCAACAGAATTACCTGACCCTGTCTTCAGTATGAATGGGGATACGCCCCATGTCCCCATCACCACTGTAGCAGGGATAACTAGTCTCACAGACTGTAAGTATAGCAAAGACATTTGAGTGAGGTAATCCAGTCTAATGATAATGAATATGCAAGTATTTACTTGATTGTATACCTCTCCTTTTTTTTTTTTTTGTAGTGTTGAACCAACTGCCTCTTCCATCCCCACACCCTGCTACTACCACTAAGAGCTTACTGTACAATGGCACCATCGCAGAGGAAGTCGGCTGTCTTCTGGCTTGCCAGGATGAGAATCTGGTGGGTCAGCTGACCCAAAGTCTAAGCCAGGTGTCCACTGAACACATGTGAGTTTTTGGCCCTCCTTAAAGTGTCATACTGTGAGAAGATGAGAGTTAAAATTAGTTATTTATTCATAAGGGAAAGTAATACTTAGTTGACTAACTGTCTGTTCACAAATAAAGTAATGGGTCACTACTATGTATTTCAACATAAATCATACTCTGTACCCCTTAGAGAACTAAAGAACAACCTAGGCAGAGATGACTTGGAGGGTGACATGCCAGTCCTCCTGCAGATTGTTCTGTCCCGAAGTCCCAACATCTTCAGGGAAAAAAATATGCCAATTCAATATGGGACTCAGGACGGTAAGTGACTCATTTCTATGTTTTTATTTTTATTTTTTGAATTCTTAATAATGTACTTTAGCATATAGGCCTAGCAGTGTAAACAAAATTACCCATTCCAGATGGACCATCTCGGCCTGTCCCCCAGTAGTTATAATCTTTGCACTGCTTGTGTTGGCTTAATATTTACTATTTATTAGGGCTGGAAAATTAATCACATTTGCAATCTAATCGCAATTTTGAAAAGTGCAATTTCGAAATTCGCAGAAGCACGCAAATTTTTTTTTGTTTTGTAACTGCGTAGACTTAATGCATAGACTTGTTTGTGAGCCACACTCTGCACATGTTAAACAAGGATTGGGGTTCAACGCAACAATATATTCTCTTGAATAAAAATATGCTGATTAATGAGTAGTTCATTTTCTATTTTTAATTAGAGATTGTGTACAAGTATGCATATTAATGGGACATGTGGTGCTTGTGGTTTTTATTGTGAAAAATCACAATAAAATCTCAATCGCAATATTGGGGGGAAAAAATCGCAATTTTGATTTTTGACACAATCGCACAGCCCAACTAGTTTTGCTACCTTTATGCTATCTTCTCATGTCATAAGTTGGTACTAAATGAAATAAGGATGGACTAACACTCATAAGTCTTGTGTAACTGCAGTGTAATAGAGTAATAATAATAAGTCATAGTTCTCTTACACCCACATAAATTTGAAATGTAAACATATGGTTTGAGGTTTCCTTCAAAGCAATACAGCAGTATTGTGTTGCGGTATTGTTTTGCAACTGATGCAAATATTGACTCATCGCTGTTTTTAAATGTTGTAAACTGTGTGTGTCAGAGCGATCTAAGGGGGTGTTAGTTGAGAAAATTTTGAGAACCACTGCAATACACCATCTTTCTGAAAACAAAACATTACATGCACTAATCTAGCTCTGATTCTTACATTTTCTCAGGCGCAAGACAGCCTATGACCCCACAGTATAATGCAACCCAAAATGCCATGCAGAACAGCCCAGCCCCATCAAATTACCAGCCTGCTTCCATGGCACAGAGTCCAACAAGGTGAGAGTGAATGTTTTGGCAGAGTGTTTACTCAGTGGTGTCTTTCATCACATGAACCAGACAAATGTTTTGAATTAGCTGTCAATTTGCACACCTTTTCCTCATGTTACACTACTGCTTGTGTTTGCAGTGGGTTTGTCCCCCAGCAGACGGGTCCAGGCAGCAGGTTTCCCCAGGGTAGTCATGTATCCAGCCCTTACACACCACAGAGCCCAGTCCCCTACATGCAGTACCCTCACCCACCTGGCTACAGTCAACAGCAGCAGATGCAGCAAGGTGAGAATTTATTTCATAATAAAGCTCTCTCACCACATGAAAAATCTAGTTTGCTTCTTGCAATTTTTGGGTTGTATTTAATTTAATAAAAGTCACAGTTTAATGATTAATGAACCATTAATACTAGTGTTATAGTTAGCGATCAATTAACTGGTTATATAGGTCATATTGAAATTTGTTTTGATTTGTTAAGCGTTACCTTATTTTGACAATGTGTGTTGCCATACTTGTATTACAGTGTCTGTACTGAGCCCCACAATACCTGGTGGCATGCGGAATATTCATGAAAATCAGGTATGTATCAGTTGGGCATTAGCCAGACTAAGTCGTTTTAAGGATACAATTTTAGGGGTTGTTTTCATTTCCAGTACACTGTAGCTTTTGAATGAATGTCCATGACTGATTTCCCAAAAATCAAGTGTTTTGCCCCCAGGGTATTCATAAATATCCCACATCTGGGTGTCTTGATGCAGCACTATTTTACAACTGCGCATGAGCCTAAACCATTAGAACGTTGGTCTTTGGCAAAAAAAACAAAAACAAAACTTAAGTACGGTATTCAAATGTAAGACTTGTTATTGTTAACCGCTTTAGGATATTTGCTGGGCAGCGGTATTCGGTATTCTCCCAGTGTTACTTTGTTTATCTGTAATATAGATATACAGTGGCATCAGCCGCGTAAAGTTTTAACGTTCAGATACATACCGGTAGCTAATGCTAACATAAGTTGACAAAGTGACAACTGACATAATGTTTATGTTAATTGACCAGACAGTTTTAGGGGGAGAAACTAAAGTGAACATTTTAGCAACCACATTAAGTGATAATAAGGTCTGCAGTGAAGTGATGATTGGCGATGATTTATGAGTAAACGTTAGCTAGTTACTGTGTTTAGTTGTAATTTCGTTAGTTGTTACTGACACTGTTAACGGAACGGTTCTGGTTATCTGAGTGGTTAGGGCCCATGAGTGATCAGTTAACGTTTAAACCCGTTAAAGTTAGCACAACAAATCGCAGCGAATGCTTACCGGAACCAAATTTTCTTGGATAATTTTAGGAGAGGGACCAGTCCTTGAGAAACGCTTCTCTTCCTCTAAGGTCACCACAAGCGGTTTGTTCACCAACAGGAGATGGGATTCACAAAGGTAAGGTCTTTAAATTTCACGATGACTGAAAGGACTTGTAATTACATGGGAATATAAATCAGCATTTCCTACCACCGTTAAATGGATACATGTGCAAACAACAACAACAAACTGCCTTGAATTAAACATTATAAACTATGGATTAAAGTTAATAATCCGTTACAAATGACTAAAAACGAGTTGTAAAGAATGACTTTAAATTACTAATCTACTTTAAATTATTATGTGTTGTGTGATTCTCGGGGTTACCCAGCTAGTTCAGAAGAAATATTATCCACAGTTGGAGATGGCATTGATTGGATAACATACTGTGAACCAGCGTCTCATAGTTCCTTTCTTTATTTCTGGCTCAGCTGCTTCCCGACCACCACTTATAATGCAGTCACCTCCGCAATACTCACCACAAGACGGTTTACCAGACCTTCTACTTAACTCCCCTGACCTCAAGCAAAAGAGAGGGAAGGTGACACAGGGGGACCGCAGGCAAGCTGACAAGGCTGCCACCTATGATTTCATGGCCTCTGAAGATGAGCTGCCATTTAACGCAGGCAAAGCAGGCCAGGGCCTCATGCCAGGGGAGCCAGTGCAGGAAAAAGGTGTGTGGCAATCCCTTTTACTCATGTGCCGTATTTGTCTTTCGGACAGTCTTGAAGAGTTGCTTTATTGCTTCTTGCATAATGCATTATATATAATAATACATTTATTATAGCTGTAAAATTTACTACGTTTTGAGTATATTTAAAAAAAATCAAAGAATTATCAAATAATACTCTATAGTAAAGTATGTGTGATTTGCAACCTTTCTATTTTCAGACAAGCCGCTAAAAAAGCGGAGACCTGACCCTCACCCTCATGACTCTGGAGCAGTGGAGGACCACATCAGCCCCCAGATAACCCCCCAGGAGAGTGGTGCGACTGATCGCAACGCCACTCGACAGCACTCCCACACGGACACCCAGAGGGTGCAGGAACAGTCGCAGCAGGGCCAGGGCAGCTCGAGCAGACTCCGACGGTCGGTTTCACAGAGGAATATTCCGGAAGGGGAACGAGGCAGGATCGAGGACCAAGGAACGTCGCAGAAGGACATGGTCAAGGGCTCGTCTCCCGTGGTGGTACTCCAGAAGCTCTCTCAGAAGGAGGTGCAGAAGCTGATTAAAGACAAACAGAAGAGCCCCAAGAGTTCCCACAAGCATCACCATCACTCCAGCAAGGGTATGTAAAAAGACTGCAAAAGTTTGTCATTTAATGTTGTTGACAACAAGGGATTAACGGTTAGAGTGGATGCCTTCATTAATGTTGCTTTACATTAGACTTTGTTGCTTCTACAGAGGGCCTGTGATAGTCAACACCTGAGAATGTTTAACACCTGTGTCATGTTTTAGAAGCTATCAGCTAAATTAGAAGTGTGTTTGGTGACTTGGAGGTTCCTACTTTGTTAGTCCCTAGGGTGTATCTGTTTTAATTTTTCTGTTTTAATTGTGCCATCTTAAACAAGGCACAGCTGCAGTGTGCTCTCATAAGTAATCAGTCAAGGAATAAAGGGGCACATGGGACAGGGGCAGTTGAATGTTTAGGAGCTGAAATAGCATTTTGCCATTCTGAGCCCTTTAACATAGAGAAGCAGCACCACGGGTAAAAGCTGAAACACTTGACTTGGAATACTTGCTGGCTCGACTGTAGTGGGTAACCCGTGGAAACCTTGTGTGTTTCTCCTCCCAGAAATGCACTCATCGATGGGCTCCAGCATGCTGGGCAAGCGCAGCAGACGAGCTCCCGCCGGTGACAGACCCAGATATGCTGAGGTCAGCTCTGATGACGACAGCGACACTGAGCGAGACTGTAAGTGAAGGCTTTGCAGCAGCACCCTGAACATCCAATAATATGGGTTGTCTGAGAGCATAGGGTGAAACCCATGTTAAATCATGTCGAAATTTTTGCTGGGTTTCCCCCCATAGCCTTGACAACAAACACCTCCCACCTGACTAATTTCTTAGAATTTCCTATTTGTACATATTTCGAATTTCGAATAGTCTCTGATTGTGCCCCCACCTCAACTCATTTTCTGTGGGGAACACTGGTGAGAGTACATCCAGTAGGGGTAACTGGTTTGTGTTTGCTGTATGTAGCTGTGAGGAAGCGTTCAAGGAAGGACAATGACCGAGCCTGGGAGTACGAGGAGCATGAGTCGAGGCGAGGCACAAGCTCACGCAGTCGCTATGGGGACCGCAGTCCTGATGCCTCCGACCAGGAGTCACCGCCTCCACCCAGCCTAAGTGATGGTCAGTACATACTTCTGACCAGCAGAACTTACATTGTATGTGTTTAGTTTTCAGTAACAGGACACAGGACTGACCACAAACCATGATTTTGAAACATTCTTTCGTTTCTTGGAGGGATTGTTGTTATTCAAAGCATATAGTGATTACATATGCCTTAAAACCATGTATTCACATCTTTAACCGACACTGGGATGTGTTCTGTGTTTCTGCAGTTGCACGGAGTCTGCAGAAGAAAGAGAAGCAAAAGAAAAGGAAGGCCTATGAGCCCAAACTCACACCAGAAGGTAGCGAACCTCCTGTCCATTTCCTGTTAGTTTTGTGCCTTGCAAGTTCCCATGTGTTACAACCCCTTAAAGTACAACCCCTTGCAAGGTGTTATAAATACAAGGTGTTACAACCCCTTAAAATATTGTACTTGAATTTAGAGAGTATATCAACAATGTGTCTTTGCAGAAATGATGGACTCTTCTACCTTCAAGAGGTTCATTGCCAGCCTGGACAACATTCTCGAAAGCCTGGAGGACGTTGACTTCACTGCACAAGGTGAACAGCTTGACCACACTGCTACTCAGTACAGTGCATCTATGTAGTTTTTTTCATAGCACCATTTATGGCCTGAGTAAGGTGAACACACACCCATCTATTGAGTTTTTCAGAATTTTAGCAGTCAACTCTTCTCTAAACTCACACCTTTTGTTTCATACTTGGCAGATGATGATGAAATTCCACAGGAGCTGCTGCTTGGCAAACAGCAGCTGAGTGAGCTGGCAAGTGAATCTGCCAAGATCAAAGCCATGGGCATCACTTGCAAGGTAATGGTGCCTCAGAACTCAATGACAACATTATGAATGCTAATTTCCTGCCGATTGTAGTAAATGGGTTTGCGTATTGACATTTCACTTTTGTTCTGTTATTGCCATTGTCAGATTCCATCTGATAGACTGGTGAAAGTGTTGAGTATCTTGGAGAAGAACATTCAGGATGGGTCAAATTTGTCTACCCTGATGAATCCAGTAAGTGGTGTCTCAACTCGTCAAACTGTACATTCAACTGTACATTTTACAAAGGGCCCAACATCAGTCTCATATTTGATATCTTTGTCATATTTGTCATTTTTGCTCCATGTTCCACTACTGCATTTTGTGACGCACTGGCCTGCAGAATGTTGCTCTAATCCTAACGAGACACAACCTGTGTCTCATTGATTCTTAATTACTGTGATGAAATGTCAGGTGTCATTAGTTATTTGTCACTCTACTGGGCTTTTTTTCCTTGTAAATGGAAAGGATATGGGTACACAACTTAAATTCAGTTAATCTTTTTGTCTGTCTATCTGACTAGGCCTTTAGTTTACATGTAAACAGAAAATTTAAAAATACCAAAGCCCTTTATAATACTGTATTCTGTGGATATATGTAGATATGTTTAAATAAATTAAAAATGTTCACAGTGTGTGGTTCAGAAAACACTGCCATTCTTCCAAGATTAAAGATCCCATGGAATGTAATGGGGATTGTTGACATTCCGAGGAGTTTTTCAGGTCAGATCTGTTTATCCAATCACATGTGACCCTTTTTTTAATCCCACAGGAGAACGACACAGAGGATGAGGAACGCCTGTGGAGAGACCTCATCATGGAACGCGTCACCAAATCAGCGGACGCGTGCCTGACGGCGCTCAACATCATGACGTCGCCACACATGCCCAAGGCCGTCTACATTGAGGACGTGATTGAGAGGAGCGTTCAGTACACCAAGTTCCACCTGCAGAACACACTCTACCCCCAGTACGACCCCGTGTACCGGCTGGACCCTCAGGGAGGTGAGGAGACTGTGGAACCCCTCTGTGGAACCCCCACGGGTTCTCATTCTATCTGATGCCAGCTTTCATGTATGGGGCAGAGTGCTTTACAATTAGTGATCGAGAACATCTACAAACTCAAGCCTTGTGTTGTCTGTTGCAGGAGGTCTGTTGACCTCCAAAGCCAAGCGGGCAAGGTGCTCGACGAGTAAGCAGAGAGTCATCATCATGCTCTACAACAAGGTGTGTGACGTTGTGAGCAGCATCTCAGAACTTGTTGAGATCCAGCTGCTAACAGACACAACAATCCTACAGGTACGTGCTGGATTCACGTTTGTCTTTATTTATCTCTCTCCTTTTCATCTCTCTTTCTCTTTGTCTCTCTTTCTTTCTTTCTGCCACTATCTGTCCTTTGTGCTGCACCTTTACGTTTATTTGTCACTGTGGATCTGTGGATTGAATAGTCTTTGCCTTCTTCCTTCCTGACAGGTGTCCTCCATGGGCATCACGCCTTTCTTTGTGGAAAATATCAGTGAGCTGCAGCTGTGTGCCATCAAACTGGTGACAGTGGTGAGTCTCGTTCATACACACGCGCACTCTATAATTTAAGAAAAGTAACCATTAAGATGCCGCCCCAGTTTAACGCTTTCACAGTGACATCTAATGCAGTGCAAGAAGTTCTCTAAAAGGGGCATCCACATGCGTTGGGCGCTCCTGTTGCATCAACATGTCAACAGGCTTCCTCACAGCCCCACACTGACTTTGTTCTGGTGCCCGTGCAGGTGTTCTCCCGCTATGAGAAGCACAGGCAGCTAATCCTGGAGGAGATATTCACCTCTCTGGCCAGACTGCCTACCAGCAAACGCAGCCTCAGAAACTTCAGGTGACACACACACACACGCACATCCTCCTATACATCGCAGTTTTGTTTTCCTTTAGTTTTTTTTGTTTTTTTAAATACTTGGTGGTTGCTTGAAGTATTGCAAACGTGTTACTTCAAGATAACTAATGCAGAGGTGTGCGTGTGTGTGACGGGATGTGTGTGGACAGGTTAAACAGCAGCGATGCAGATGGTGAGTCGGTGCACATCCAGATGGTAACAGCGCTGGTGCTGCAGCTCATTCACTGTGTGGTGCATCTGCCCTCCGACCAGGACTGTGCCGAGGAGAGTAAGGTAGGAAATTGCACTGGCACGGATTTCATCAACCCCCAAAAGAAAACTCCATAGATGCTACAGTGCAGTAGGGGCCTGTTGTAACTCTAGAACATGTCACAGTGGTGTTGTTCTTAGCTGGCATATACACACTCATGTCATATCTGGTCTGGATTCATTGTTAAGATTGAACTTAGGAGAAATATGACGTGAAGCCCAGGTTTTGAGCGAACTGAGTATAAAAAAAATAATGAGAAAAAGTTTGGAAATATTGCACACATGTAAACTGAATAGTGAACTGGCTGCTGACACTAATTAAATGGGCTGCAGAAACCCACTTTCTGTTTTATTTTCCTGTGTCTCATTTAGTTAATGTTAGCTGCTGCTTATGAATTAAATCCCACCAGATTTCTCCTTTCATTCGGTCTTGTTTATCATTAGCTGATTAGGTTAGAATTGCAGGTATGTTGCAGGTAAGTTGCTGAGTTATTGTGCTCTGTGTAAAGGTGGATGAGGATGTTTTCATCAACAACTCATATGAGACAGCCAGAAGGACAGCCCAGAACTTTCTCTCTGTGTTCCTCAAAAAGTGAGTCCACCTTCTCTCGTGTCATAGTTTGCTCGATGATTGTGAAGTGGAATTGGTGGATGTTGATATATCTGGCTGTGTGATGTGTCCTCCGTCCTCTAGGTGCGGGAGCAAGCAGGGCGAGGAGGACTATCGGCCGCTGTTTGAGAACTTTGTGCAGGATCTGCTGTCCACGGTCAACAAGCCCGAGTGGCCAGCAGCGGAACTGCTGCTCAGTCTGCTAGGGAGACTACTGGTCAGTTCCTCATTACAGTCATCATTATGACACCAATGTTCATACACACACACACACTGTCTTGAATATACATACAAGCTGAATGTTAAACTGGGTTTATACTGGATTTATTCTCCTCCACACTGATGCTGACACAATTTGTCTGCTGCGCACCTGACGCAGAAGCTTAAACCAAAAACAGCGGTTCAACTCACACTCTTAATAACACACACTGTAATTATACATCTTTACACACACCTACACACTCACACACACACACTCACTCTTAATTATACGTACACACACACATGCAGACACACACACTTTACCTTCTCTCAGCACAGTGTGTGTGTGCCCTGACTCTCCTGTTCCTGTTTCAGGTCCACCAGTTCAGTAACAAGCAGACAGAGATGGCTCTAAGAGTGGCTTCCTTGGACTACCTGGGCACTGTCGCTGCCAGGCTCCGCAAGGATGCCATCACCAGCAACATGGACCAGCGCACCATTGACCGTATCCTTCAAGAGGTACCCAAAACCGCCTCTGACACACACAAACATATAGACACACGTATATCACAGATGTAGCACAGCACAGAGTGTGATTCGGTATAAGCTGGCTAAATATCATTTTAGTGTTGTTTTAGTGTAAGTGTGTCTGTACAAGAGATACTGGTAGTTGACAAAAAACAATTACATTTTACTGGTAATCACTTAAGTGTCGCTGGATTGAGTTAGTCTGAGTTCATTTCCACCTCAATGATTCTCCTCATCTGGCAGGCCTCGTCCTGGACCCCTGTGTGCTAAGCTCTGTCCTGTGGACCTCCACCTTATGCCTGCTGTTTGTCTCTCCTTTCTGCAGTCCTCAGGTAACGATGAGATTCAGCAGCTCCAGAAGGCTCTGCTCGATCATCTGGAAGAGAATGCAGAAACTGCACCTGCACTGATTGTGAGTGGCCTTGCTGGTCTTTACTGGCCTCCTTACTCTCCTAGGGGATGTTAGCATTCTTCTCCCTGGACATTTCTGAGCTGCTGCTGGAGCCTGATATGTGTCTTAGGTCTCAAAAGCACATTTATTTTAGTCAGTGCTCCTGTACTGATGTTGTGGCTTATTTACCTCTACGTATTTCCTTGTTGTCCTTCAGTCTGTTTACCCTCTACGTTTCATGTTCTGTCGTCGTTCAGTTTGCCCGTAAGTTCTACATTGCCCAGTGGTTCAGGGACTCCACCACAGAGGCGGAGAAGGCGATGAAGAAGGGCCAGGAGAAGAGCGACGAGGCCATGGAGGGCCGACGCCACGCCAAGGAGCTCAAGAGCACCGGGGACATCATGCAGAAGGCCGAGGCCCGCAAGAAGTTCCTGCGCAACATAATCAAGACCACTCCCGTTCAGTTTAATACACTCAGGTACCTGTGACATCCTTTCGAAGGTATCCATTGCAGTGGTTACAGGGCAGAAAAAGTGTCTGTTAAAATTGGAATTGGGCGGGGGGTTTCATATGATGTATGAAAGGAAGCATAAAATCAAAATCCCATTTTATCTTTGTAAAGCAACTTTTGAAATGATATTTGTGGGGTTCATATCTGGAGCTGCAGCAGGTGCACAATTTTTCTTTCTTCTGTTGACCAGAATGAACTCGGACACTGTGGACTATGATGACGCTGGCCTGATAGTGCGCTACCTAGCCTCCATGAGGCCGTTTGCACAGAGCTTTGACATCTACTTGACCCAGGTAAGCATTCCTCCTAAGACATTGCTGTTGTGTACAGTATTTACACCCCCCCCCCCCCAACCCCACAGTCTCTCCTGGGAGGCTTCAGTGCTGTGTGTGCTGTCCAGTGTTGGCCATGTGAGCACCATGCTTGTTTGATGTTGGCGTTACAGATCCTGAGAGTCCTGGGTGAAAGTGCCATAGCAGTCAGGACTAAAGCCATGAAATGTCTCTCAGAGGTGGTGGCTGTGGACCCCAGCATACTGGCCAGGGTGAGCAAACCCACTTTGTCTCTGATTTAACATTTAAACATTATTTTGGTGTTTTGTTTTTCAAATACTGACTTGTACTGAGATACTGACATTTTCAAAAGTGGATGCTGATCTCTGTCCTCATGTTTGTATATCAACCCCCCTTGCAGAAAGACATGCAGAACGGAGTGCACGGGCGTCTGATGGACTCTTCCACCAGCGTGCGGGAGGCTGCTGTGGAGCTGCTGGGTCGCTTTGTCCTCAGTCGCCCCCAGCTCACAGAGCAGTACTACGACATGCTCATCAAGAGGATACTGGTATGGGTCATTCCTGGGCAGGCTTGTATAGTGTGGTGGTGGTGTAGTGGTCAAGGTGCCTGCCTAGCATGCTGGTAGCCTGGAAATTGTGGGTTTGAATCCCAGCTGTCACCGGTGTGATCTTGAGCAAGGCACTAAACCCTAAGATGCTCAAGTGGAGATTGGCCCTGATTTAGTTGCTAGTTGACAGATTTTACTTTGGATAAAAGTGTTTGGTAAATGCATGAATGTCAGTGTAATAGAGAGGAGGCTGGTAGCTCTACACTGGATGGCCAGTCTGACTGTGGAGTAAATTTTTTAAAATTTAAGCACAACAGCCTGTTGTACAGACTGCTTTTCCTGTGGAACCACGGTGTGTTTCATATTTAAAAAGTGTTGTTGTACAAATAGTTTGCAAAAAACAAATTACATGAATTAATCTGTTAAATGCACTTTCTTATTTATTTTATTTATAGTTTAACATTCACCGGTGTGTTTTCCGGTGTGATTTGTGTATGTTAGGCCTTGACTAAATTGTTTGCAGTGGACGTGTGAATGGTAATAAAGTTTGTGGAAAACGTTTAATGGAGATGGTTGTCTTGCTCTTTCTAGGACACGGGCATCAGCGTGAGGAAGAGAGTCATCAAGATCCTGAGAGACATCTGCCTGGAGCAGCCCACGTTCAGCAAGATCACCGAGATGTGTGTGAAGATGATCCGCAGGGTTAATGACGAAGAGGGCATTAAGGTGTCTACGTTTGCCTATGCATCACAATTTGTTTTTAACTTATTCCTGTTTAATGAAAAGGTTTAATTTCTGCATCTGTCCCAACAGAGCTGATAGTTTAAATGCAGCTTTTTTTTTTGTTTTTGTCTCACAGAAACTGGTGAATGAGACATTCCAAAAGCTGTGGTTCACCCCAACGCCAGGCAACGACAAAGAGGCCATGAACAGAAAGATTCTGAACATCACTGATGTGGTACGATTATGTACACTCAAACAGCTTACCTTAATAAAAAAAAAAAACAGGCACAGTAAATGTCCATTTGTTTTCATCAACACATGTCTACAATTTGTGATATTACTGTGACTGACATGTTTTATAAATGTCACTAACATTGGCACTAACATTGTGCCTTTTCATACAGGTCTGCCATTGTTTCTGAAATTACCTATAATTGACGGTACCACTGTGCTGTCTCGTTTTATAAATAGCACCTCTCATAATAAAATCTCTCATAGGTTGCTGCTTGCCAAGACAGTGGTTATGACTGGTTTGAACAGCTTCTGCAAAATGTAAGTGTCTACGAAATAGAATTTTTAACAGCATGCATATGAAGTGTTTAAAAACATTTCCCAAATGATGTATGATAATATAGATAAATATTTCTCCCAAATATTGAGAGTATATGATATTATATTTCCCATATGATATATGATACTATAGATGTATGAAAATATATCTCCCATATATGTAGAGTATATGATAATATATTTTCTATTTACCTGGACTAATCCATATATTTGGAGTGATTATAATGTTCTTCTCCCAGTTCTGGAGGGTATGATAATATCTATCTGGCGTAATTTGTTGTGTATGATAATATCTATCTGGCGTAATTTGTTGTGTGGTGTCTCAGCTGCTGAAGGCAGAGGAGGATTCCTCCTATAAACCCACTAGGAAAGCCTGCGTGCAGCTGGTGGACAGTCTGGTGGATTTCATTCTGCGCTATGAAGAGTCACTCTCAGGTAACCAACACTTATCAGCTGTCTTTGCTAGTTCAGTTCAGTGCAGCACAGAGAAAGGCTAGTATGTTGTAGTTTTGTAAGAGAAAGCTCCATTGCCATAACCAGTCAGTTATAATATCTGAGCCATTAGTGTTATCTTTCCACCTTTCCGCTGCTTTGCTCGTTTGACCACAAGATGGTCTCGTGTCTGTCTCCTGCAGAGCACAAGAGTGTCAACTCCACTCGGCTGGTCGCCTGCATCACCACCCTTTATCTGTTCAGCAAAGTCAAGGCCGACTTCATGGTCAAACATGCCATGACCATGCAGCCCTACCTGACCACCAAGTGCAACGTAAGACGGCACTTAACTTCTCAACCATGCACAGTCGTAGGATGCCATTATAATGCAGTCATTTGTGTCTATTTGTGCATAGACTTTACTACATTCAGCAATGGCCTCCAATGCGTTATTGATGCTGTTTCATCATGCAAAGTAATGCTGTGTGTTGGTGTTGAATTCCAGTCCACGAATGACTTCATGGTGATCTGCAATGTGGCCAAGATCCTGGAGCTGGTGGTGCCACTGATGGAGCATCCAAGTGAAAGTTTCCTGACCACCATTGAGGAGGACCTGATGAAGCTCATCATCAAATATGGCATGCTGGTGCGTCTGCGTCTATGAACTAGCAGAAAGATGTTACGAGAAACCACTGCTCTCCCATGCCTTCCCATTATTCTACTGCTGTGGATCCTTAAAGCTTGCTCTTGTTTCTCAGGTGGTCCAGCACTGTGTGAGCTGCCTTGGCGCAGTAGTGAACAAAGTGACGCACAACTACAAGTTTGTCTGGGCTTGCTTCAATCGCTACTACGGTAAGCTCAGTAGCATTAATATTCAACTCCATAGTCTGTTATCTTCCAATACTTTCAGACAGGAGGATATCATTCAAGGTCCATAGAGGCCATTCTCTGCTCAGTAATGGGCTTGGTGGGGACTGACTGACGGTTTGTGGTGCCTCTTCTTAGGTGTCCTGACCAAATTAAAGGTCCAGCATCAGCAGGGCTCCAACCACTCCATAATGGACGCAAAGCGTCCCATCCTGATGCGCTCTCTCTTCACTGTGGGTGCCCTCTGTCGCCACTTTGACTTTGACCTGGAGCGCTTCAAGGGCAGCAGCCAAGTGAGTTTTTATTTGGGTGATGTGTCATGATTTGTTGTCTGTTTGATGGGGGGGTTCCTCATTCCTCAACCTCTCCAATGCATTATTTTTGTGTGTTTGTTTCCTAGGTTGTTATTAAAGATAAGGTTCTGGACCTCCTTCTGTACTTCATTAACAATGAGGATGAGGAGGTGCAAGTAAAGGCCATCATCGGTTTAGGTAAGAATAAACAAATGTATTACAGCTGCTGACCTCCACAGTGGACCTGCCTTGATGTAGATTATATTATACCTCACCTCGATCGATAGATAAATAAATAATAAATACAAAAATAAAATCGAGTTCCAAGGTCCAGTACACAATGTCTTATTCATTCGAAAATGTGAAGCTGGAATTATTTTGATTGTAAATTGATTGTAAGCTGAAACTATTAGATGATAAGTCAAAAGTGAGATCCACCTCTAGAGTCTTGTGTGCAACCTCATGTGAACTGCACCTTTCACCCTCTCGCCCTCGGTCTGCTTATCTAACAGGCAACCTGCTCATCATGCACCCCAGCCTGATGTTCGTCCCCGAGGTGAAGCGCCTTTACAACGGGTTGCTGTCAGACATGAAGAGCCCAGTGAACCTGAAGATCCAGGTGCTGAAGAACCTGCAGATGTATCTGCAGGAGGAGGACATGCGTATGCTGGAGGCCGACAGGGAGTGTGAGTGTCTGTCTCCACGGGAACTATTTGATGCTATTTCATGCTTTACTTTGGATTGTTTCAGTGAGCCAGTGGCCCATGTACTGTACAATACCAATTTATTGACAGTTTTTGCCTAACAATTAAATTTACATCAATACATTTATCAGATACTTTTATTTAGCCATGTGTTATTTAGTGACTTATTTGTCAACTATTAATTTGTTCTGGTCTAGGGCCAATCTCTGCTAGAGCAATTTAGACTTAAGTGCCTCACTTAAAGACACAATTGTGTCTGCCAAGATTTGAACCCAGGCTAGCCAGGTTCCTTAACAGGTATGGTCTCACCACCCTTTCCACAAAGGGTCAAGTCTTCCCAGGATCTGGCCAAGCTTAAAGCACTTAACCTCTGTTTAGAGAAAGGGTGAAGATTGAGTAAAGCCAATCTTGAGTCTACTGTTCTGACCTCCTCTTCTCAGGGAACAAGATGTCCAAGCAAGAGGACCTGAAGGAGATGGGTGACATCACGTCAGGCATGAGCAGCTCCATCATGCAGCTGTACCTGAAACAGGTGCTGGAGGCCTTCTTCCACACGCAGTCCAGTGTGCGCCACTTTGCCCTCAGCGTCATCGCCCTCACGCTCAACCAGGGACTCATCCATCCCGTGCAGGTGAGGATTTGCTGGATTTGCCGTGAAGTCACCTTGAACAAAAACGTAGTGTTCACATCCAGAAGTATGTGCCAAGTGCTTATTGTGTGTGTCTTCATGTGCAGTGTGTCCCATACCTCATTGCAATGGGAACGGACCCAGAACCCACTATGAGGAACAAGGCAGACCAGCAGATAGTGGAGATAGACAAGAAGTACACAGGATTCATCCATGTAAGTCACAGTCACTCCTCGCGTAATACAGCTGTACATTTCAACTGTTTCGTGCCTCCATCTTTTTTTTTTTGTATAGAAATCATGAAATGTATATGTACAGTATTTAGTTTACAACCGACACTTCATGTCTAAATCCATCCATCCATTTTGGCTGTTCTCATCAGCAGTATCTCTCTCTCCTGTTGCAGATGAAGGCTGCGGCCGGGATGAAGATGTCCTACCAGGTGCAGGAGGCCATCATGGCTCACCGTAAGGGCATGATCCGGGGCTTCCGACAGGAGGAGTCCACCAGCGCGCTCTGCTCGCAGCTCTACTCCATGGTGCGCAGCAACCGGCAGCACCGCCGCGCCTTCCTCATCTCGCTCCTCAACCTGTTCGACGACACCTCGGTGAGTTGGCCTCGCTCTCCGCTCTAGAGATCTGGGGGGAAGGGGACCCGCAGAGAATGATACAGGCCCTGTGCAAAATACACGGTAGTGAGGAAAGTTGTTGAGTTCCTTGGGTTAGTGCGTCTCATTACCTTGGCTAGTCCAGCACTCCAGTTGATTTTGATTGGAAATGGAAAGGCAAGGAAATGAAAGTAGTTGATATCCCTGGAAGCACTTTATGTGTCTTTAATTTGGCTGTGGTCCTGCTGTTTTCCTCCTGTCGACTCTGCCTTAAAACGATGGACAGATGGCTTAATGAGAGATGATTGCCGGAATGGTGCTGTTCGAAGGCGAGTAGTTGGCGGGTCAACCGAGGCAACGGAAGCGCCTGCGAGGGCCAACACACGGCCCACGGCCTGTGTGGTCGCTAGGGCCCCTGCGTGTTTCATGGTTGCACCCTGTCTGAGACACCTGCTGTCTCTGCTCGCAGGCCGGCCTCTCCAGCCAAAGCCCCGTGCTTGTTTAGGGCCTGAGCCAGGCGCACAGCTGCTCTCTTGCACTCTCTCATGTGGCTGGCGTTCAGAAACCGAGTTCAGACAGACAGACAGACAGAGACAAACTGAGACTTTTATTAATCCAGGAGGACGCTGATGTGCCAAGGTTCACTCATACGTAAATTACAACTGTCACAATAAGATAAGTATTAAAACACTAAAAGTAGAAGAGATGGTTGACTGCATTACTGCTGCATACCAATTTTCCATTCAAGCGCTGGTAGTGGAAGCCGTGCAGGTTGCAGTTTCCAGTTTGTCCATGTGTCTAACGCATGTGTGCATACTGTATGTTTTGCCTTGCAGAAGGTGGAGGTGAATATGCTGCTGTTTGTGGCCGACAACCTGGCTTACTTCCCCTTCCAGACCCAAGAGGAGCCTCTGTTCATCATGCACCACATCGACATCAGGCTCTCCGTGTCTGGCAGCAATCTGCTGCAGACTTTCAAAGAGGTGTTCACTACCTGTCATACATATAAAGAAATGCTCGCTCTCACTCTCCCTCTTTCTTTTCAGTGTCTTTCTTTTTTACCTTTACCTCCTTTTTTTCTTTCTCTCTCTCTCCCTCTTTGTCTCTCTTTCTGTCTCTTTTTTTGTTTTGTCTCTCTCACTCTTATCTAGACTCAAAATGTGTACTTGACCTTTTTTTATCTAGGGTACTTTTTAAAAAAATGTTTCCTTACTTGTTTTGGTTTTTGTACGAAATTGACCCCTGCCTTTTGAATACCTCCAGTCCTTGCAGAGGCCCGGTCAGCCAGAGAAGAAGGAAAAGGAAAGGCAGGCCAACAGCACTATGTGGGATGTGGACGTGAGCGAGGAAGAGGAGCACGACAACCCCGACGTTGACGTGGACATCGACGGCACAAAGCCGCAGCGTCCAGACGAGGAGGCGGAAGAGCAGCAGGAAGTTCCGTCGGTGGGCAAGAAGGCTGATGCCGAGTCGGACTCGGAGTCAGACCTGGAGGACGCCGAAGTGGTGATGGAGCGTCTGCCGGAGGACCCCATGCCGCTCAAAGAGTTTGCACGTGCCTCTCAGGGCATCCTGCTCCTGCTGGTGCTCAAACAGCACCTCAAGGCTCTCTACGGCTTCTCAGACGGGTAGGGTACCCACCATAGCTGCTCCATATCCCAGGACTTAGCCTTAGCATGAAAGCACACCGAAAATAAGTGTGTGTGTGTGCCCCACATTTAGGTTATTGATTTTAGTTGTTCCGAATTGTCTAATAATGTACTCCCCCCCCCCCCCCCCCCCCCCCCACAGCAAAATCCTCAAGTACTCCCCCACTGAGTCAGCCAAGGTCTATGACAAGGCTGTCAACCGCAAGCAGAATGTGCACTTCAACCCTCGTCAGACCCTCGAGTTCCTTTCCAACAATGTAGCCAACGTTGAGCTCACTTACGACCTCAAGATGAAGATCGTCCAGCAGTACCTTGACGTGAGTCTCCCGTCCCTTTCTTGTGGCCTATGCCGAATTAAATAGCATTGAAGTTGTCCTCCCATTTCTATGGCCTCCTGCTGGGTCAAATGATATCTGCTGTGTCCACTGTCTATTCACTGTCCCCTTCCTGTCTCCAGTTTAAGTTGCTGATGGAGCATCTGGACCCAGACGAGGACGAGGAGGAGGGAGAGGCGAGCGCTAATGCCCGGAACAAAGCCATCAACGCCCTGCTGGGCGGGGCCGGCCCTGCCGGTGGCCCGGCTCACAGCCCCCGCAACAACGCAGCCGACACAGAGGAGGATGACAGCGACACCGAAGACAAGACTCCTGGGGTAAGGCTCAGCTTTAGGCTGGTTCATGGGGGCACTGCATTGCCTTGTTGCCGTTGTTAAGCTTTTTCAAAGATGGGTCTCACGTATTTGAATATTGTGGAAGTTAATTTCAGTAATTGTGAAACTCGTACATTAAATAGATTCTTCGGACATGAAGTAAATGAAATATTTCTATCAATAATTTGTGTTCATTTTGATGATTATGGCTTACAGCTAATTGCTTAAAATATTACACTTACTGTAATTAATCTAAATGAGATAAGTTTCATGTTTTACAGTGAATTGAATTTAAAAAAAATTGGCGGAAAAGTTCTGCGTTTGCACAGCACACTTCACCAAATTGTCAACTATACCCTTTGGCCCTGCAGTCGGGTCTTCAATAACTACCTTGTTATTGAAATATATTATAAATAGAGCATATCAGTTTCTGGGCAGTAAATGAATGTTCTGTCTCCTCTACACTCCTCTACACTATCTCACCTCTTTTCCCCTGTATTTTCATCACCTTTGTTTCCCATTTTGCTCTTCAGGCCAGAAGGGCTAAACGCGGTGGCGACAGCGGGGAAGCGGTGGGCAACATGTCTGAAAGCGTGGAGCCGTCCGACGTGGTGGCCATACTGTGTCCGCAGTACAAGAACCGGCCGCAGGTGGCCCGTGTGATGCAGAGGACCGGCGACGGCTACAGCATCCAGTGGCTGTCGGGCTCCTACAACAGCCAGTGGACTGGGGCCAAGAGACGCGAAGGACGCAAGCTAGTGCCTTGGCTGGACACCATCAAGGAGTCAGATATCATCTACAAGAAACTGCCCCTGACCGCCAGCAACAAGCTGACCCACAAAGTAGCGCAGACGCTTCGGGCGCTTTATGCTGCCAAGGCCACATCTAGCTAGTGATGAACCGCCCCCTCCCCCACACCTGGGCCTCCACAAAACTGCCAAATCCCAGAGGACGCCATCCCAGTACACTACTCTAGCGCTATGGTGCACCCTTGCTTTATATTGTGCATATTTTTTTCCTGTTTATATATTAAATATATATTTAAAAGAAAAAAAGGACAAAAAGACAAAAAAAAAAACAACAAAGAAAAAATCCCCTAGTGATCCCAGGATGCGGTTCTAAGGTATCACTGGAAAATAATGTTTGCGAAACATTGTTTGAGTGCTCCTTCGCTGTTGTGCAGCTGTCTGATTTCTACTTTGAGTGTACAAAAAGTTTTCACATCAACAAAAATATTCTTTATATATCTGAAAAGTAATGAAATGTGTAAAAAGATGAAGTGAATATTGGGGGAATAAATTAGTTTCTTAACATTCTTAAGGTTTTTTTTGGAGTTATCGAGCACCGAACGGCTTTTATATTAGTTATTAGCTCTTTTGTTTCTTCTCCATTTTGTTCCATTTTGTGTGTATGACTATGCTGTACTATAACAGAGATCTACTTTTTACATGTAATTTATTGACGGACCCTACGCATGCAGCACCTCTCGGCTACTCAAAGGGTTTCTTTTGTAAATGTACCTTTTGTTGTATTTAGTCTCTCTCTGGTTATCAAATACAAAAACAAAAAAACAAAAATCCAAGCACTTGTGGCAGTAGACATACTGCGATAATGGTTTTTTTTTTTTTTTTTACATGTATTTTTGTTATTATTGTTTTTGTTTGTTTTGGCTTTTCCAGGGGCAATATAGCCTTTGTAAGCTCTGGGTTGAGTGTATGTATCTAGCACACTATCTCGATTCCAAGCTGAAAAACAGAATAAAAAAACTGTGTGCTTTTTCTCTCTCTGGCCCCCTCTCCCTCCCACCCCCTCCCACTCATCATATCTGTCTCCCTTTTGAGTGACTGGAGTGCACAGGCCACTGGCTTTTTGTACAACACTAATTTGCCAACTGTTGGAAATCAAAAACCGATAAACCTCCTACCTCACATACCCTAGGTCTTAACGTGTGAGCAGAAGCGTAGAAGGTTGACAGTGTTCTCTTTTGCAGCTAGTTTGATATTTAAAACAAGGACATTTTATTTAAGCTTATGATTGGAATGGTTTTATATGAAAGTATAGTTCTTTTTAGTCACGTAGTTGAACTCTTGTATGGATTTTGGCAAAGAGCTATTAAAATAATATTGTAACTTACCAGATGACTATCTTGCTTCTTTTTTTGTTTGCAGTGCTATGTCAAGGCCTTTGTTCTTAGTTTTTTCAGGCTCGAACACAATAGTTATGCAAAATGTTAAGTATGTTATAGCAGTTTCTGTTGTCTGCAACCAGAGCTATATTACAGGGCAGTAATGTTATATACATACTTGGTTCATACTTCAACATCATATGACTAATGAGTTTTGAGGTGTTTTGAAGTGTTTTAAAGTCGTTTTTATTCAGGTTGTTTGGGAGTAGATTAGCCACCAGGTGGCAGCCCGTCAGGGCCGAGACGTGTGTGTGTGTGTGTAAGTGAAAGTGTCTGGCTTTGGTTATAAATCTGTATCTCTTTCTCCTGCCTGTGGGTTGAATTTTGATACATCGACTCATATCTAAAGTCCACATACTTCGTTGTTTTCTGGGCTAAGGTGAAGTGAAATATGCCATCTGAATGAAGAATCTTGTGTGAAGAATTTGTGATTTCAAAAGCACCAAGTTCTTAATGTGTTTCACTAGCAACTGTTTCAAGTAGGATAACCCTTTTTCCTCCCTTCAGGTGTACTTCTTGTGCTGGAGCCGAGCTCCATGTGTGAACCACATTCGCTGGGAGAGTTTGTTTGCGCCCGGCATCCATCCTCTCCTGTGTGCTGTGGCGGTGTGAACGTATGCTCCCTGGGTGGAAGTCACTGTGTTTTCTCTGCATGCAGTCTGACTGCAAACGGATGCATTCATCTCCCCCGTCTCCAGGAGGACCACACTAAAGAGCTGTGATGGATGGGGAACTTCCAGAATCCCTGTCTCATCACTGTAACCAGTCTGTGTAAGTGTATGAGTGGAGGTGGGGTTTGGGGGCTCTGTGAGATCTGAACTCCCTCGCGAAATCTAAATGTGCGCAAGAATTGGTGTAATCCATAACGCCTATGAAGGAATCATTAGTCCAGAATTTTCCTCAGTGGGATGTCAATTTGCCCTTCGTGTTTTGGTCATTGTGTTGCTGTGTTTAGGCCCCTACTATGGAGTCTCCTAGGACTTGCGTAGATTAGTCTCCCACTGATGAGCTGTGTGGTAGGAAACGGCTTCACTAGATTCATTTTTATATTCCCAGACCTCTTACCTCATTCTGTCATGTCAGAGCCTTGTTCTCATTGACTTCCTAAGGCGCAATGATGTGTGTTTTTCCCATTACTGCCCATTGCCTACCTTTTGCTTTACATACTAGTTCTGTCGGTATGGTATGTGGAAAATGGATCACTATGAAATTGCAGACATGCTTTTTTCCTCAATGTACTGTACATGGGCAGTTTGTGTTTGTTTTTCCTGTAGTATTTCTAGTGATTGAGTTCTGATGTGCATATGTGTGAAGGTGTGCTGTCATGACAAACCTGGATGAAAATACCCAGATGTGAGGCCATCAACCTGGACCTTATGCTCCTAGGAATCAGGTATGTTAAAACCATGTTAAATCTGTGTCACAATCTGTAGGTGCTTCTTATTGTATGTCCTGCTTGTTGATGTGTTTCTTGGAAAGGCAACTCAATCTAGCTTGTCGAAGAAGATATTTTTTATTATTGTGCCTGTTTGTCCATTTTCTAATGGGCTTAGAAAAATCATGGTTATGACTGCTAATGTTCTGAAATTTAACACCATTCCAGTGAACTCGTTATGGTATTTTCTCTCTCTCTCTCTCTCTCTCTCTCTCTCTCTCTCTCTCTCTCTCTCCCTTTCTCTCCCTCTCCCTCTGTGCGGGTGAAGAGTACTGATAATGACCATAAGTGACTCACAACTTAAGATGTGTGCTATGCAGTTTATTTTGGCCTCCTCACCTCATCAGAGATCTCTGTGCACTAACCCACAGTATGTACCGACAGTTTAGGAGATTTCTGCTCTCCCAGGTCACTGATATTGCACAATTTATCTGAAAAGCAAAAGAACATGACATGACTGACATAACAAGCCTTGCTGAAGGGGATTAAGTCAATTCTAGCCTGGAGGAAACACTCGATGTACGATTATCAGGAGACAGTTTCTTGCTGGTGCCCCTGGATGCTGTACAGTAATTTATCAGTTTCAGAGTGAGAGTCTGTGGGGAAGTAGCACTGGAAAGTCTCCACCTGCTGTGGAGGAGTGGAAGTGGGGAGAATAACAGAAAGCAGTGATGAGCTCAACATTGTCCAAAAGAATACAAGATAATAAAACATACACACACATATATATATATATATATATATATTACAAACCGGATGCCAAAAAAGTTGGGACACTAAACAAATTGTGAATAAAAACTGAATGCAATGATGTGGAGATGGCAAATGTCAAGATTTTATTTGTAATAGAACGTAGATGACAGATCAAAAGTTTAATCCAAGTAAATGTATAATTTTAAAGGAAAAATATGTTGATTCAAAATTTCACGGTGTCAACAAATCCCAAAAAAGTTGTGACAAGTAGCAATAAGGCTGGAAAAAGCAAATTTGAGCATAACGAAGAGCTGGAAGACCAATTAACTCTAATGAGATCAAGTGGCATCATGATTGGGTATAAAAAGAGCTTCTCAGAGTGGCAGTGTCTCTCAGAAGCCAAGATGGGTAGAGGATCACCAATTCCCACAATGTTGCGCAGAAAGATAGTGGAGCAATATCAGAAAGGTGTTACCCAGTGAGAAATTGCAAAGACTTTGCAGTTATCATCATCAACTGTGCATAACATCATCTGAATATTCAGAGAATCTGGAACAATTTCTGTGTGTAAGGGTGAAGGCCGTAAAACCATACTGGATGCCTGTGATCTCCGGGCCCTTAACGACACTGCACCGCAAACAGGAATGCTACTGTAAAGGAAATCACAGAATGGGCTCAGGAATACTTCCAGAAACCATTGTCAGTGAACACAATCCACCGTGCCATCCGCCGTTGCCAGCTGAAACTCTACAGTGCAAAGAAGAAGCCGTTTTCACTGGGCCAGGGATCATTTAAAATGGAGTGTGGCAAAATGGAAGACTGTTCTGTGGTCAGATGAGTCACGATTCGAAGTTCTTTTTGGAAATCTGGGACGCCATGTCATCCGGACCAAAGAGGACAAGGACAACACAAGTTGTTATCAACGCTCAGTTCAGAAGCCTGCATCTCTGATGGTATGGAATTGCATTAGTGCGTGTGGCATGGGCAGCTTGCATGTCTGGAAAGGCACCATCAATGCAGAAAAATATATTCAGGTTCTAGAACAACATATGCTCCCATACAGACGTCACCTCTTTCAGGGAAGACCCTGCATTTTTCAACAAGATAATGCCAGACCACATTCTGCATCAATCACAACATCATGGCTGCATAGGAGAAGGATCTGGGTACTGAAATGGCCAGTCTGCAGTCCAGATCGTTCACCTATAGAGAACATTTGGCGCATCATAAAGAGGAAGGTGAGACAAAGAAGGCCCAAGACGATTGAACACTTAGAGGCCTGTATTAGACAAGAATGGGAGAGCATTCCTATTTCTTAACTTGAGAATCTGGTCTCCTCGGTCCCCAGACGTCTGTTGAGTGTTGTAAGAAAAAGGGGAGATGCCACACAGTGGTGAAAATGGCCTTGTCCCAATTTTTTTGGGATTTGTTGACACCATGAAATTTTGAATCAACATATTTTTCCCTTAAAATTATACATTTTCTCAGTTTAAACTTTTGTTCCGTGATTTATGTTGTATTCTGAATAAAATAGAAGTTGGCACCTCCACATCATTGCATTCCGGTTTTATTCACGATTTGTATAGTGTCCCAACTTTTTTGGAATCCGGTTTGTACTACCTAATAAAAATACACCGGCATAGTATGAAGTATTTAATGAGCTGTCATCATTAGTTGCATGTCTTAAACAGTCTTGTGTAACTCGTCAAAGCTGAACAGGTTCTGGCCAGAGCAGGGCTGGCAGGTCGAGTGTGGAGAGGGAGCGGAGGGAGCCTGATCCGCTCCAGCAGTGGTGGGGAGGAGATGAGAGAAGGTGATGGATAACTTCCACCCTGCATGGCCGCGGGCCAGTTTCCCCGCAGAGACACCGGTCTGCAGGCATGTGCTAATGCGTTAATAGCTCTGAAAGTGCCCCCCCCCCATACACACATACACACACATATACCCCCCAGCACAGGATTCATACCTTTGCTTGTGGATTCCCTGACAGCAAACTACTTCTAAATGCAGACAGAGGGAAAGATGGGGGGCAGGAAAGGAAGGAGCACAATAGCATAAAGTTTCGTTTTGAAACTGTCAGTAAACAGTGTTTAGTTTGGAGTTGCTGTATGGCTTCAACAGAGTGTTGAGCAGTGTGGACTAAACACAGTACCTCCTTTGACTGAGCTGTGCTTAAGGCACCTTTGGAGTTAACAGGCTGGCTTCACTGAGTATTTGTTGTGAGACACTCACACACACAACGTTCCACAACTCACAAGGAGAATTGATGTTGGCCGTTATTGGAAGCTAGTTATTCATGTCTACTCAGTGTGCCTTGGCAAGCTTCTGTTGACCAGGTGGATTGATGTTTTAGACTTGCCAGAACTTGCTGCTTGTTTTCCTTAGATAAAATCACATTATCAAGATTATACTGTATCTACTTAGCCCTTTATTTGCAGATCAAGTTTGGACCTGGGCAGAGGTCACAAAACAGTATGAAAAGTGTTCTTCCAAGTGGTTCCTGTATTGTTTCTCCCAAGAGAATATTCTCCACGCTGATCATTACAGTGACATGAAACAGTCCTAGAAATGGGACACTCCTAACTGCCTGAGCCAATATATTGTGTAAACAGTACATTACCAGCCACAAAATGTTTTCACTCAACAGTAACCACAGCGGGGTGATTAATTGACTTTTACTCGAGAACTGACATGGTTTTGGCCTCTCACCTCTCACCTTTGTCTTTCAAGGCTGTCCTGAACTTTGCCGGCTGTCTCAGAACACATGGACAACTGTCTACAACCACCAACTTCAGGCAGTCTCTTGCCTGGCTCTGGCCTGGTGGTGCGCAGCATGCTGAAGAACGTATGTAGAAGTAGCGATATGGAACATTAATTGTTAATACGCTGTGTGTTCCTGTCTGCACCTTTGGGATCGAATAATGGAGCTCAGGTCAGTGAACGCATGGAGACAAGCCAAATATGTTCCATGACAGACACAGAAGACATTGAAAGCATTTGGGTTTTTTGCTAAATCTTTGACTGCACTGAGGACAAGTGTGACATTCAAAATAGCAATGATTTATTGCATTGCACTTGTCTTGTGTCTTTATTTTATGTAAAAACAAAAAGGATAGAAGTCTGGAGTCTCATTTATTCACATTTAAATTTCCCTTGACTTCTGTTTGTAAAATTATATAATGTAATAATGGATGTAGTAACACATTCAGTCGTGAGCTTGTCATAATATGCATGTCATTTTTAAAAGGCTGCCTTCCGCTCTCATATACAATAATGTGTTCAACAGATGGGGGGGAAAAAACAGAAATTTGGTTAACATTATCAACCTCCATGGATGGCAACCTCCATAAATCCCATTCAGAAGACACATCGAAGCTTTGTGAATTGTGTTTGATGTCAAATACTCGGGGGATACATGGTAAACAACACAAATTGTAAGTAATTATTGTACTGTAAATGCCTTCCCCAACCCTCATATTTTAGGCTAAGTTATCGTATGATGCCTGTATGAATTATTGTGTGCATAACACAACTTGGCATATGTGAGCCATTAACTGTGGGAAGGATTTTGTGTTCAGTAGTGCGTGGGTTGCCACTGGGGAGGGGAAAATCCTCTTGGCCCTCAGAGCAGGTGCTCATGTGATGGAAACTTGCTGGAGGTTGATGGAGGGCTCCTGCACAAGTGTTTTTTTCCCCATCCCAGGGACACATCGTTTCCTGTCTATTGTGCGTGGCGACAGCCTCTTTGCCCCTTGTGAATGCATGTGATTGAGCCAAAGCAAGATTGATGACAGAGGTACACTGTTAAACCTTTCAGTTCGCAACAGGGCAGAAGTGACATCAGATCTGCTGATATGCTGTGACACCGCTGACAGACCGTGCAAAGGGTCTTGGGGCAACTCTTTTTAGTTCTTGTGATGACACTGACAGTCAAGGATTAAGTAAACTTCAGTTTATTAGGGCCTGAATGACAGTTGCTCAAAGCCTGCTAAACCAGGACAAATATCAAAGTAAATTCTGTGACCACAGCACTCAGGTTAAAGGCCCACTAAGCAACATTTTTCAGTTAATTAATCCGTTTCATACTGTTTAGGATGCTAACATAAGTCATTACACGGCGAACGAACGGTGTAGAATGCACCACTGTGGCCTACAACGGTAGATACAGCATTTGCAATGTTCAACAGCAGCGGTCCGCCTCCAATAGAATGCAGTGCAATACAATGCAATACAGTGGTCTTTAGAGGGAGCTCGTGAGAGAAAAAAAAAATAACGTTGTTTAGCCCTGCTTTAATCCCAGACCATTTCCTCATCTGTATGTGCCTACGTCTGAGCTTTGAACATTTGATTTAAGCAGACACCTATGCAAAACATTAACAAAATGGCTAACAATAATACGTCCTGAAATTGTCTCAGCATCAAATCGGACTCAGTGACTTTTCACTCATCTAGCCCAACAGTAAAGAGAAGAGGCTTCTGCTACAGTGCCCCTCTGGCTGTTCTTTTTCAAGCATGCACTCTGAGAGTCTTCCCTGTTACAGCTTCCTACCTAGAGATGGTGTATGGTGAATCATCACTCCTCATGGGTGTTACTGGGAAGGCCTACTGCTGCTTTTGACCAAGCTCGGTGGGGCAAGGTGGACACTAACTATCCCTAAAGTGATATAGAGTTGCCGTGCACCATACCTTAGTAATGCTATAGCCAGGTGCCACTGACCATCCCAGCAGTAATGTCGGGTCGCCATGCACCATACCCTAGTTGTGCCTTGCACCTCTTACCATTCCTACAGGGATGTGGAGTTGCCACGCACCATACCTTATGCTGGTATAGCCTTGTGCTGCCACAGTCCTCTTATGTGTCAGGGCGTATTACGCTCTCTCTCACACACATTCTCACACATACTAAATGATCTGTGGCGTGGGAATCAACAAGAAAGCAAACCTGTTTGCTTTTTCTGCCCACATACACCACTAATTATCTCTGCTGAGAATCATCCATGCCTCTCACTGGTTGACATCCCTTTGACCGACTCCATCCTGACCAGGATTGCTGAGCTGTGGCAGCATACAACCAATACATCAAAAGTATGTGTCTGCTGCAGCAACAGAGACCCGCCTATGAGAACCTGTCAAAAAAGTAAGAACACTGACACAACAGTTTTATTTTAAGAGGTCTAAAACAAATTACAAATTTCATGAAAAACTTGGACAAATTGTTGTCTTGGGAAGGATTATCAATATTTCAGGACAGATTGTAAAAAACAGAACAATCCTGGAAAAAAAACAGGAAACTATTCTGGTCTGCAACCAACTTAATAGAAGGCTAATCCCAGGACTGGCAGGAATGACTTCTTAAGCTGGATTTATACTTCTGCGTCGCGTCGTCGCAGACACCTTCGCCGACGTTTTTGATTTATACTTCCGTGGTCGATTTATACCTCTGCGTCCGCGTAATTGCTGCGCGTGGCAGTTCACTGCCACAACGCTAGGGGGTTATTGAGTTTAGAAAGGGTCCTTTGCGTGTGTGTTTTCCGGTCTTTGCGTTGCGAGTATTGGCTTCTGGTGCAAATCAACAGGCTGTAGCTAGCGGCACGCTACAAGCTGGCCTCATCCACAGTGTCATCTATTGTGTCAGAGGTTTGCAAGCGTTGTGGACAACACTGCAGCCCGAGTTTTTGCCCTGTCCGTCAACTACTGACTGTGGAACTTCCCAAACTGTGTCGGATGCGTTGATGGGAAGCTTTGTCTGGTTAATAAGCATAGTTATCAGGTCATTACTTTCTATGGTCAACTGTCTTTGTCAGGTGAATGGGTAGTTATAAGGCCATTTATGTAAGTTCAAAAATGCCGGTCTTGTACACACAACGCACTGGAAAGGCGGAGAACTGGAATTGATGTAAAGCGGACCAATCACAATCCATGACGTATGCGTCGGTCTGCGTACCGTGTCGGCGACACTTTGACGCGAAGTCAGGATTTTTTTCATGCGCACGAAAGGTGTATGCAACTGGCCTGCACTGGTCCTGCAACTGGCCCCCTCTCACAATGGCACTTGTCAGAATGGAACCCCATCCAAAGTTACCCCATGTTGACCCCACTTCCTGACTTCAACATTTTGTCTGGCTGCTACTTCACTGTTAAACCAACTGTAGACAACTAGACACTGTATGCCTTGACTACCATATAATGTTGCGGGTATTTTGGAATTATGATGCTTGGTGAAACCATGGACTTACTTGGCTACTTATGGTAACTACTAACTACACTCTCTTGCAAGACTCCTGGCAGTTGAATTGGCTCCTGAGTTGTGGAGGTTTCATTTGAGTTTACAACAGCTGAAATGTTTGAGTACTGTGAGATTTGGAAAGGTTAAACACGGGCACAACACAAAACCCTTCTGGATCCCGGTCTGAATCCCCTGGAACGTAAACATGCAAGGTATACCGGGCAACGGCCATTTTCCTCGGAGAGAAGATATTTGGCACGCCAGAAATAAACACTACAGCTGGAAGAATGAAACACAATGGGTTCACGTTCTAAAATACAGCCCGCGGACGCCAAGAAATTAAGGTGGAATAACCTTATAAATACCGTTGTATAAGTAGGGTAAGACTAACAAAGTGGACTGAAAGGGGCCTCGATTTTCGCACGCAGTTTTATATCAAATAATTTTCTAAGACAACAAGTAAACAAGCAAATATATGCTTCGAAGAGCTTGAGGCTTGGCATGATTTGTAGGGCGTTTTACGAAATAGTTCAATTTGTTGGCCTGTGAAAATTGATGCTGTGTGTGCAATGGATGTTCAGGAAAACTTAAGCGCGCGGCAGCGAGACGAAATAAATCTGGCGCGCTGCCAGCAACAGCACACGCAGAGCAGGCATACCCTACAAGAGAGGGGACAGAACGCTGAAACGTGGATGTTGAGAGACTGTGTTTCATCTTTAAGGGTAAGACAGGGATTCTGTGTTTACGGAGGAGATTAGGTGCTTTCCGTGCTATTCCTCAAGATGTGTCAGATTTCTTGTATATAACCCGGTTGGCCAGGTCCAAAGCCAAAGAGAACCTTTTCACAAAGTCCCTTCTGTTAAAAGAATGTCTGTCCACTGAAATGTATGGTGTTGCCTACAGTCATAGAACAGCAGAAGAATACTCCTTGGAAACAGGCTGCAATTTTATAATAATATAATAATTGCATTATCTGGATTTGTTTGTGGAGGAAGTGATTTAAAATGTAGGCACTTTGCTCAGATGTAGTGTCTGGTTGAAGAAACAAATAGTTTATTAATCTAATTAAAGTCAATTAATCTCAACTTGGACACTTCAGATGGCTACAGTCTCCAAGCTAACCTGCTGGAGAGCTGCACTTGCGGATTAAATTAATTAGGGATACACATAAATCAGTGCCTGAATGTCCGTGCTGACAGTAAGTGCCTGAGGTGCAGACAGACTGCTGTAACAGTTGGACAATGGATAGTTAAGCCAGATCAAATGTAGCCTAGCTCTTTTCAACCAAGTATGCACACACACACTGCACACAAAATGGAGAGCGAGAGCTAAACAAACACACACACACTCTCTCTCTCTCTCTCTCTCTTTCACTAACACACACACACACACACACACACAGAGACTAACCTGAACTGCTTAGACTCTAAGTTTGTATGTGTATTATGATATGATTAAGATGAACCTTCAAACAGAGGCAAGACGTGCCGATTAATGCCTATTAACTACAGCTAGAAATACTTTGAGAGCTTCTCTAGTTAAACACAATCAGTCAACATGTGGAAAAGAATTGTCCTCAAAAGCCATAAGAAAACAAATACAGAGGAACATTTCTCTGCGATTGTATCTGTGCATGCAGCGACTAAGGGCCAAGCTTGAGACTGAAGTATTTCTGGGATGAGGCGTTGGCATTGAAACGGGTGGCAGCTGTCAAATTCATTTTACCAAGAAGCAAGGTGTTTTCAGCACATGTGGTCTTATTCTGCATTTGCCTGATTTTTATTCAGTGATGTGTGGTCTACAGGAAATACGCAGCCTGATATTTCTCAAAAAGTGTCCTTAAATGCTCGGGACAGCATGAAAAACTCTTAATTCTAAATCCTAAACTCAAAACCTGCCTTTGCACCATTACGATGGCACCACCTAAGACCACCAGTATATTGGTGCTACGCATGCTTACTTGTAAGGAGCTAGCTGAATTGAATAGAATAGAATAATTCCGGGTGGGCTGTCCCACTCTCAGCTTTCAGCTATAACAGACATTAGGGCCAGTTTCAGAGCAGTAATTTAGCAGTAGAACTGTCAGGTCCTCCAAGGTGAGTGCTCCTATTGTGGAGGCACAGAGATGGCACGTGTTGGAAAGCTGCCGAAAAAAAAAAAAAACGTTGAGAATTGGTGTCTGTGAGTGCTCACCCTTTTTGCTTAATGTACTGTGCATGGGAAGAGTATTGACCGTCTCTACCAAACAGAGCTCCTGCCTGCAATTATGTTTGCGCTGAAGGGGAAACAGCTCCTGGATGGAAAATTGCTTTGTGTCTCTCCCTCTGAGCCCAAAAGGGCAGTCAATCTTTTACCGCTCAGAGTTTCACACATGCACATGTTCTCACTCACACACAGTTGTGGCCTACGCTGTGTACAACACATATGCCCTTTGTGTGCTCACTCTCTCACACGCACGCACAAACACACACTGATTATGATGCTTTCCAGAATAAGTCGCAAAAACGGCAGGATTTATGGTGTCTCGTTCACTGAGAGCAGGTTGAGTGTTATTGTTGCTTTGGTGTGAAGAACGCGCCAACCGTGGTTATATGTGTGTCCGGTGTTGTATAACCTTGTCAAAAACCATCCAAATTGTTGAAACAAACACGCGCTAAAATGTGTCGTGACATGGGTAGTGTATTTCTGGCTGATGGGCTGACGTAGGGGGCTGGACATATGCCAGGGCATGATGGTTGACTTGTTTGATTGCAGACTTGATGGACTCTGTTGACCCCCCCCACACCCCACCCCCTTCTCACACACACACACACACACACACAAACTTGTGTTGAAACAGACAACCTGCACCGACCACTGCACCAGACCCCTGACTCATATTTAAAGCTCCCAGCCACTCAGCACAGCATCTCACATGTTGTCTGCTTCCTCTGTGTCTCAGTCTCCTTTCATATTAACTCATTAACTCATGACCATACAATGTGTTTGTGATGTGATACTGTATATGTGTCAGTGTGTGTGTGTGTGTGTGTGTGTGTGTGTGTGTGTGAGTGAGAGGCTTACACATCCCTGAAACAGGCACAGAGAACGTCACTAACCCCTGTGGTCAAATTACTCATTTACAACCACTAATGACACTTACAAGGGCCATTGTAATGTGCATGCTTATCTGACCAGCGATCTGCTAGCGTGTCTGTCGTAAGGCTAATTGCCTGAACAGTAGTTTTTAGCTGTCGCCTCCCACACACACACACACACACACACACACACTGTTGCGGCTATGGTACTAGTGTAAAAAAAAAAAAAAAAAAACAGGAAACTTGATCTGAAGGTTGCAGATCACCTGTCAGCCTCAGGTACCCATCTCAGATTCTCTGACATGCTCTTTCCACCTGTGAGGTACTGCTAGCTCCAACAGAACTGCGATTGTATGTCTGACATGAACGTGAGGGATGACTGCTTTTACAGAGATGAGATGTGCTAATGAAAACACCTTACGGGACAGGCTTCTGAGTGTAATTACGTTGCTAATGATGAGGAATCTAATGGCTGAACAATTAAACATACTAGTGAAAACAAAAAACATTTTAGGGTCAGGTTATTTGGTAACACACAGTATAGAAAGATGTGAAGTTGGTGTTTTGCTCTACTGTTTTGCTGCCAAGTCCTCTCCATGGTAGTTCAGAGTCAATATGGGAGTCGGTTAACCTTTAGATTACTTTTTGATAGTAAAAAGGCCATTTGTTTTACAATTCAAAAGAAGATTTCATATTGACACTCCCTTTGGAGATCTTGAAAAACATAAATATGAAAACAATTTGGGAGATCTTTCAGAACCTAACAAATATAATAAGTGGCAAACCAGTTTTGTGACTGCAAAACATTAAACAGATTAAAGTATTATCAGAATATTTACTTCAACATGACAAAGTAAAACTATTCCAGTACAAAAATATAGTATCACCCTCAAAATCTACAGTACTGTACAATTTAATCTTGGGCTAGTAATTTGGTTACATTGGAATTAAGTAGTCATCTATCTATATAATTTTAAAATATACACAGTGTGTTTGTGTGTGTGTGTGTGTAGTCTGTATTGTGTTCATTTGTTTGTGTGCAATTGTGCATGCTGGGAGTGCAAGGTCTAGGACCGTCACACAATCCAATCTACCTGACTCATTCTAAAAGAGAGGAACCAATCAATTGTAATTCCAAAATAATGGGAAACATATTTTGGCCAACTACCCAGCCTAATCCAATAATTAAATGCTTAACACACATAAACAGACACAACAGTGTTACTCACTATGCAAAACTTTCCTAACTTCTTAAAAGCTACATGAAAAACATTTGTGAAATGTTGTTTGACCTTAGTTCACTTAATGTAAAGTCAAATATTTAGAAAACAATGATTGTTACAGTCATGTTTGCCACTGATTTTGGATACTCTGTAAAAATGTCCAATAAATATAAAAAAACAAACAAAAAATAAATAAATAACTTAATTTCAGAATAAACCCACATAAATAGCATTGTGTTCTTTAGAGGCTACAGAATTGAGAAGTACTACTATACATAATGTCTTTTTTAAGAAATTCAGTTTGATTGCAAGGGGATCACATATCCTAGATTTATTGTTCTTAAAAACTCTACAGCTTTCTTGAGAAGTCACAAGTAAGTGGCATATCCCCAGGGCAATTACATAACTACCCTTTAGTTATAAATATGGCTTTGGGTAATATTACTCCATCCCGTTCACAAGTTTCCCCTCCTGCCTTGTTGAACTTAGAGTCAGACACAGCCACACTTTCTGGCAGAATGCTTTTTCATGGTGTGGTATATCAAGTTGTCATCCAGAAATGACAGATCATCGTCGTATGCAATTGGGCGGCAACAGGCATGGGACGGACTGTCCCGAAACAGTTTCCTGTTTTGCGTGAGATTGTTGAGAATCTTGTCGTAGTTAGTCTCAGAGTTGGTGCAGGGTCCACTGCAGTATCTGAAGATCATCTCCTCTTTGGTCTGGTAGCCTAGGCCCAAGTCAGACACGTTGAGCTGGATCTGCCTTAGCTTGCAGCCATGACCCTGGCCGCTGTTGCCCTTCACTCGGCGCTTGCCACTGTTTCTGCCCTGACCTGATGCCCACACGTCTCCACTCTTCCCCCTCCGTCCCCCTGGCTGTGCCCTTCTTCTTGGTCGTTTGTCCCTTAGCACAGAGTCTTTGCCCTGCTCAGATGACCTCCTCAGTCTGCTGATAGTGCTTCTGATGAAGTCCAGGACCTCCTCTAGCTGCTGGGGGCTGTGGGCTACCGTATCATCTACAAGATCAACAGACAAAAAAAAAAACAGATGTGAGAGTGGTTAACATGAGCGTTGACAGCTCCCTCCGACTCTACACATCTAACACACATGTGTTTTGACCAAAAACGACCCAGGATATGTCTTTCAAGGTCTCTGTGTGAAGACATGATACTGCACTTCAACAGTGATTGCTTTCAAAGTGGCCATACACAAAGAAGCCTGACACAAAGCCCCTTCAACATACGATATGGTTCATACTATTGCATAAAGAATATCTTCTCATAATGGCTGTTTTGTTAACAGTACTGATAATGGTTCAGAAGGTGTACTCCCAGGGCTTTAAGGTCTAGGTGTAAACCACTAAACATCAAACAGGTGCTGGCCAAAACCCTGGCTTATTATCAGTGGTGTCAACTGTTCCTGGCATAGGTGACTTGTAATCTGACCCCTTAGGACCTCACTTCACTCAATCAGCCGAAGTATCGGGTGTGACATAGAATAACTGCCAGGTCCACTGTCTAATAATGATCTTTCAGACACCTGTACACCAGCAAAGGTGCAAATGCAACTGCAGCACCATAAGTCTTTCAGAGTCAAAAACTGCAGATGTATGAGGTTGCATAAAAGAGACACTTCAAAGAGGAAAAATAGGCCTACAAGCACTTCCTCTATGGGACAGTAAGAAGATGTGATCAACACAGTGTAACTACCATAGTCTCCCTTTCAGAGAGTTTTAAATGGAACTTCAACAGCTTCACAATTCAATTATGCTGCATTACAGCATAATGCACTGACAAGTCTGACACTGACAACTGGATCAATCAGTGTCTGGCATACTGTTTGTAAATCAGTGGTGCAACAAACTGTGCCAAAATGCAGACACATCCAACTAACTAATCAGAAACACAACAGTGTATTTGTGCATGTGTGTGTGTGTGTTAGACAGAGAGAAAGAGAGAGAAAGAGAAACCTTTACCTTTGAATGATTTTTGTGCTATGCTGTCCGTCACCCTTCTTGACTCAGATGCTGAGGATGCACCCAGTCCTCTCTGTGAGCCATAATGGAGGTGCCCCACTGGTAGGGACTGGAAACTTCTCAGAAGGGGATTTGTGAGGACGTGGTCCAGCAGCAAGTAACAAGTGAAAACCTTATCCCATAACTTCATGGTAGGTCCTAATTTCACAGAGGGAGTCTGAACTATTTCAAAATAGATGGTTGATTGAGCTTCCAAACAACATGATGGGGTTGTCATCCATCCTTGAATTAATATCTGAATTTTTACCAATATTGCTTGATAGATTGATTTGCAGTTTTTTACCAGCTAAATGTGATTGATTTGAATGAAGCTAGTGGTATTGACAAAATCATTAACTGACTGAGTAATAATGGGATGTCATGGATTGATGGTAACCACCAGATGGGGCTACATTTGCACTTAGATCTGGTGTAAAATACATCATATAATTGATCTAGAATGGAACATGTATTTCTGTAATATCTTTGTTAAATGTAAACAAATAAGGGCTGTGCCTTTCTTACCACTGAAGTATAATGTTTGATTACTGATAAACATTTTGGGCAAATTGCGCATTTTTAAAGAGTGCATGTGCAAGTGGAACACAATAGTTCTTGGATTTACTTAAATACCTTACCTTATACTTGGTCCGTATTATTAAAGATAGTGAAATAAAGAAATCCATTTGTTGCTCGTGTCCATGGTTGACAACCGTGGAAGATCTCTTCAAATAAAACTCTCAAGCACTGGTTAATATCCGAATTACTTGCAACGCCAAGTGGTTACAATATGTATGCATGGACATGAAATCCCTTTTTGACAATGCACAAAAATGTCAAATAAGCAAAGAGTTGAAATTAAAAAAGTCCGCAATTAAAACTGACGTTCTAAAGTTAACTCCACACTTCATCACTCCAGAGGGTTGATCAGAAATGGTAAAATGTGACCCAGAATCCAATACGTCCTGGGAGTACATAAAAGTTGACTAATGGCATTTAAAGTGCGTCCATTAACTTCAGTTGATTATTCGCAAAATCCTGGTAACGTTATGCCTTTGCCTCCCTTTCGATGACGTTAGTAAAACATTTTCCTATTGCACAACTTTACTCTTTCCCACTTTTACTTCATCAAAGTCAAACGAAGATCTGTTGTTTGAATGCTACGATCTCTTGCTTGATATTTATGTTTCTTTTGCGTTATCGTAAAAATGCGGCGAGCAACAAAATATACCGAGATGTCGTGGGGATCTCTCTTGGAAGTGTCCCAGAAATGAGCTGTTCATTTACATGTGTGATGTAGACCTAGGCGCAGCCCCAGATTACTGTTAATTCCCTACCAACGAGCGAAAAGCTGGACAGACATCAGGCTTCTAGGAAATTTTCATAGGCTAACAGGGTCTACTCTGTTGCTTTTTTTGACATAAATTGCGAATGGATGGACTTAACAGTCTTTACAACCTTTCAGTAAATGACAAGTCGCCTTCTTCATGCCTGGTGTAGCATGATGACAGATACACCAGGGGGTTGCAAAAGTGCTTTACCTCATGGGGTTTACTTTCTGCTGTAGACCTAGCTGTGTAAATAAACAACTTGTTATGAATCAGTTCATAAGCAAAGATATGTTAAAACTTTAGCTGTAGTAAAGTATTACGGACAATTATGGACAATGAAATCTACAATTTGATCTACGAATTTATGCAGCTTAGTGCAATTGTTTTTTTTTTTGCATTGAATAAAATGATATGACTTGTAGCTTTTAGTAGCTAGAGTAAATGTTGAAGAGCAAGACTAAGATGCTGTAGTCTTCAATGTTACATGGCAATTGCACCCTCTATAGACTGCTTCAAAATCGTGCTGTCCCAGAACCTGTGGCAGTGTGTCCTGGTAGTAATTGGTAGTATATGGTAGTAATTATTATTAAGTCCTCATTATAGGAAATTCACCTTAGTAAATTCTCGTAAGGCTGATGATGTACACTGTTCTGTTTGTGGCTGTGAAATGCTGTATTATAAACAGACTACACTGTACCTGTTTGTTGACAAGATCAAGGCCCGGGGGCATTATAGGAAGTGAATAAACTGCATTTGCATTTCAAAGTCAAAGTCAGTTTTATTTGTCAATTTCTTCAAATGTACTTGACATACAAAGGAATCGAAATTACGTTTCACACTTGTCCCATGCGTAGACGTTGACAACAATAAAGTGCAGATGCACAACAAAAACAATTCTAAACATTAAGGTAATGTTAAGTAAAAAAAAGTGCAAGTAGTCTTGGGGCATTATACTTTGGTACTTAGGTTATTTCAATAAGTAGAACAGTGTGGTTCTATTCATATTTTCTAAGACCACTGAGTGCTGTCTGAAGGAAAACAAACATAACATTTTCATATGACACAGACATGATTCATCAGTGACCTTGAACAGTACTATATACCCCATATTTCAGCTTTAGGCCCCATTTATAATACATATTGCTAAATGTGCAAAAACCATATCACCTTTAAGAAGTTCAGAGTAGTTTTCTACGAGTCTTTCCAGGGCTCTTGAAAGACTATTAGCCAACCACTTACGCTGAAGTAACATCCCAAAGGTTATGATATAACTTTATATGTGTAAGTACTGTACTACTCAAGTAACTCTAGGGGCAAGTAAAGCGAGACAATAAATACAAGCTTTATAGCTCCACATTATATCTCCACAGTGTTTCAAGGGCATATGGCTACTGAGGGCCAATTACATTCTTTGAACATTCTTCAAACAACAACTAAAAAGCAGTTATAATCAAACAACTTTAGTTTTAATATGCATCACTGATTACAAATGGTGCTGATCAGATCAAATACAGACAATGTGAAGGTGTGTGTGTGTGTGTGTGTGTGTGTGTGTGTGTCTGGATGACTTTCTGAACTGTTACATTCTCTATTGTAGCAGTGCAAGGCCATGTGGCAGCTGGGAGTGATACAGCCCTAGTGGAAAGCTCTGCACTGTTAGGCCACATGAGCAATCACCTGCTATTACCCCACTGCCACCCTCCCTCCATCTCTACCTCTATCCCTCAACCCCTCGTTCTCTCTCTCTCTCTCCTGACCTCTCCAAGCAGCGGCACTGGAAGTCAAGCACGCCGTGGCAATTATTACACACATAGCAGCAATTGCTGGAGAAGCTGGAGAGAAGACACCCAGCTCTTCCTGACGCCGAATGAATGAGGGCTTTTATCAGTGCTGGCGGCCCTCACCGGCTCGTTTGACTCCTGTTATTAGTCCTCAAGGAGCATTTAGTCCTATTACACTCCGACACACACACAGAGTCCAGTTGCAAGTCTCCCAGAGGGAAGATCTGACAGCTCTAATGGAAGTGTGATTAAGGAAGGAGAAGGGGCGATGCTAATGTCTTAATTCTCACCACATGTGCATTTGCACGGTTCGTGTGAGAGTGACGCCATCAGTTGATTCAGTGTGTAGAACCTCTCCTCATCTAAGTGTGCATTTATATTGCAGACCAATTTCAGTGCAGAATCTATAGTACAGTAATCTAGCTATGATTTCACAAGTGTAGCCTCTGACCTTGGTGTTTTCTCAACAGAAAATCAAAAGCTTGGCACTACTAAAACTTAATAGTGGTCCAAGCGTGTGTGTCTGATGCTGAGTGTATAAAGGAGATTTTTTTTGTTTCTTGATTTTTAAATAGTAAAAACATGCTAATATGTGCTAATACTGTCATTATTTAGTATTGTTAATAGTTTTATAATTTATTGTCAGTGGCACCATAGTCTTTAGTCCAGGACATTAAGCTATGAGCATCACTATGTCCATATGAATGTAATTACAATTTTCTCAGTCGCTTTGATGCATTTCTCACATTACTATTAACATTTGCACAGCAGTTCTGTGCATTTCTCATAACAATTAGTGCAAACTGCAAAACTTAGTGGATAGCCTGCAAAAACACGTCTTTTGGTCAAAATGGATAATCCATTCCTCATTATAACAGTTGATTCTGTCAGTGTTTTCCAATGCATAAAAAGGTCAGAACTCAGAGACACTACCTAAAAATGCCCAGGACAGAACTATACTCTACTTGTCATTTGAAATTTACAGTAAAGTTAGACATTGCTGTAGTTTGGGGAGTAAGTGACTACAAGGGATAAAAAAAAATCATTGGGAATCTGCCTACGTGCTGTATTTGCCTTCCCCTTTCACCCTGCATCCTCACCCCTCTTACAAGATGCTGAACTTCCATGTCTGTGTTACACAATTGTAGAAATGATACCCTGCTCAGTTCATACTGTATGTAGTGTACTTGCCAATTCAGGGTTTATGGGATTCATCCATGAGTGACTGTGAACAAGTGGCTTGTCTTTGGTTACAACTACAATACTGTAATACTTCACACACCTCCTCGTGAATGAAAGCTGAAGTTTACCTGAGACACTGTTCAATTTAGGAGACATTTCCAGGAAAAAAAGGTATAGAAATTGCTTGACAGACAGCTAGTATTTGACATTTGATAACTAGTTCAACAATTTTGTATGTAATGACTCAAACAATGAAAGTAAGACTATTAGTTTTATTGAGAACAACTATTCAGCATCCATAAGTATAATTAATTTTGACAGACATGACAAAAGCAAATGGAAATGTTAAAAAACAGCAGAGAATTGTATGAAAGCAACTGATACATGTCCAAAAGCATTTGCAGTTTGTTCAGAGGAAGGAGAAATTGCTACAATGATGTGCACAAATGACTAAATGTTGTGGAGGTTGAACTAATAGTTATGAGTCACACCAAAGCGACTGAGAAAAACTGTAAATGAGACATTCAAATTTATCCTTAGTTGGGCCAAGTGCACACTCCTGTGGCTGGACCCAGTAGTGCTCAACAAATCACCCCAGTAAGCTCAGCTGACTTACAGAGTATTGACGATAATGGTACACACACACACGGATCTCTGCTTCTCTCAACACTTTCAGGACTTTGAAAGATTTTTGAGTCGTTCTTAATCTCTTCACATTTTCTGCACATAAACACACATACACACACACACACGAAACAAAGACACACACACTGCCCATGCCAAGGATGTGTGCTTCCAGGATAGTGTGGCTTTTAGTGTCCCAGGATCATCACCATGCCGCCTGTGTCTGCATTGGTCTTTGCCCGGCTGTTAATCGCAAACAGGAGTATAGAAGGGAACACCTTAACACATAGTATGCACGACTGCCATACCAGGCTGACTAGGTACCGAATATCAGACCTAACTCATCCTTTAGGTAAGGCGTCTTTAGAATGTGGGGTTGCTTGTATTTCATTTATAGCCTGTCAAGTTCTTTAGAGCACACACACCACTATTCCTCCATGTATGCTGTCTCCATTACGGAAGGGCAAAATAAACAACAAAGAAAAAATATATTTGACAAAAAATGTGGAATGAAAGGTATTTTATGTGTGTCAGGGATGTAGCCTTGAAATTGCCAAACAAACATAAAAGAAGCACAAATTCACATTCAATATGCAATGAAATTGTTTTAATTCATATTTTATACAATAATGAATTTTACACAACAGGAAGAGTAAATTAACAGATGAAAAATAGACAGACCCCGGCTCCGCCACTCCTACACACACACACACACACACACACACAGACACTATCCCACGACAATATTATAAATTACTTCTGCTTCATCCTTTTCTTTCTCCCACCATTCCGAGCAGCTGCCAGATGCAGCCACCTTTTCATGAAGTTTTCCACATCAGTTTCACAGGCCCTGCTTGCCATGGAATTCCCTCTAACGGCACCTTTGGGTAGAAGTGCAGATTAGACACAAACACACACCGCCCTTTTGTAGTCTTAAGATGAACTTCAAAATCTGCACAGTCTGTTTATGTAGTCTTACAATACGTTTTAAACTGAACAAATACTATACAGTGTGTTTATGTAGTCTTAAAATTAATTTAAAATGTAATAAACGCTATACAGTGTGTTAATATAGTTTTAAGATTCATATAAAACGAGGTAAATACAATACAGTCTGGTTATGTAATCTTAAGAAGACTTTAAAATGTAATAAATACAACTCAGTACATTTAAATAGTCATAAGCAGAAACTACAATGTAATAAATAAACTGCACATAGTCCGTTAATTTAATAAAAAGCTTAATATGAAAATGATTCGTACCGACTATAACCTGCTTTACTGTCAGTGTGGCCAGAGACGTGTTGCCATTAACTCCTCTCCACTTGAGCTTCCTGGCCAGCCCATTAGATAGAACGTTCTTCATGATTTTCCAGGTGCAGTCCCGGGTGTCTGCCCCCCCGATGGCTGCAAGATAACTGATCTAAAACAGAGTTAAAAAAAGAAAAAGTATTTTATACCAGCTGTATACCTTTTTTTTTTTTGTTAAATACATCATGTTTTCCAAATTTTTCTTCCATGACCGCAGCTCTATTTTAAGCAAAATATCCTTTTTATGGGTGTTAAAATGATACATGCTACATCCTAAAATATATCTTGAGATGACCTTTTTAAAATAAGACATGCTACATCTTACAACATATCTTGAGATGACCTGTTAAAATAAACCTTCCACATGGAGGAATTCACTGCACTTTACATGCACCTCTGTAGTATTTTAAAAAGCAACACTGCAACTGCATCATATAGCCTACTATGGAATGCAATCTTCAAGATTAAAAGCCTATCTATGAATGAACAAAGAGAGACATACTGTATAACAAACAGATTAAAAACAATGAATCTAATTGCTCACCAGTCTCTCTTTATAATCCATGTCTTGGAGACGCTGCTCCAGAGTCATCAGCTGATGAATGTCCTGGACGGGCAACATTTCCGTGATGTCCGCTGGAGCATCCTCACGATGCTGAAGCTGCTGGAGGATGATGGTCTGGTTGTCCAGCTTGGTTAGGACCTCTTGCAGAAGTGCTGTGTAAAAGACGTTGAGTGTTGGGTAAGTAGATGAGTACATCTTAGACTATACCTTGATCTTTGATTGTGCAAGAAAACAATAAAGTATATATTTTTACAAAGGTACAAATGTTTTTTCCATTCTATGTACAACCATAACAATTTTAGTTCTGATTCGTTAATTTTTTTTTAAACTAAAGGCTGGATTATTTTAAAACCTTATTCAGTGTCTGACTAAGCAAACCTAAAGCGAACTATATTTAGCCATCAACTAAAGCCATCAATCCGCCATTCCCATATTTCATAAACGGCTAAAATGATCTCTCACTAGTCATAGGCTGCTCTTCATCACTATACTTCTCCCCGGGCTGGGTCTGGGTCTGGGTCTGGGTCTGGGGCTGTGCTCCTGAACACTCTGCCACATTCACTGCCGTGTTCTGGAGCTGGGCCAGAGACACAGGGTCGGACAGTGACAGGCCCATTTCAGCACCCACGACTGGTTTCTCTTCATCTTCCTGAAACACAGAGGGTGAGTAGGTTTACATGTCTTGTACAAGCATTTTTTTAAACTATACTCCTCTAATGCAGTATTTAAGTCTGATCTGAAATAGTATGCATCTGGTAGTAACATCAAGAGGACAGTTGATTTTGTTTTATCATTTTAAATTGTAAAATCATTCCATAGTTTTGCCAGCATTAAATAGTGAAAGGAAATGTTTTCGGAACGATTTTACTACCACATGTTACACCACAAAAAAACAGACTTCAAACACTATACCTGGGTCAGGTCAGGTGCAATGTCTTCTGCTGAAGAGACTATGTACAGTTTTCTGTTTTCTTCACTTGTGTCTACTGGAGGAAAAGAAGAGGTTCAAATCCATTCACAATTTCAGCAGATTACGGCTTATGTCACAGAACAAATACATTTCACTTTAAGAATATAGATGTTTTTCTATTTTCTTAAGCATATTGATTTTTTTCTATTTCTTAAAAAAATATACATTTAAGTGTTCTTTGGATGACAATGGGGACCATAGAGAAGCAGGGCATGGCTCTGTGTGTGTCAAACTCTTTCCTCTCTGCTTTACTCACCAGACTGGCTGTGCTCTCCATACTCCTCATCAGATTCTTCTTCTTCTTTAATCATAGCAACCACACCCCCCTGCAACCTCTGGCCACCAGATGACAGCAACGCATCCTCGGCTCCAGACACATCCATCTGATTCTCATGGTCAAACTCAACAGGATTCTGAGAATCAGATGAAACCTGAGGATAGTCAGATGGATCAATTACTGAACACCAGGAAAAGAACAGACTGATAAATGTGCTAGGTGTCTTTATAGTATTATATCATTCTTCATATGCGTCTACCCCCACTTTGAGCTGGGTTTCCTCTGTCTCCAGCCACTCAGTCACCTCCTGAAGCACCCTAAGGGGATCAGAGGGTGCAGAGTTCAAAGAGCAGCAGAGCAGAAGTTCATTGTCAATGTAATTGGAAAAAAATGGTATGTAGATTTAATGAAGAGCAAACAGTGACAGTAAAAGTGGCACACATCCTTAAGTGAGCACTAAATAACAATTTTAGCATACATCTCTTAGCATATTTTCATTGATTGATCGAGTCAAGGGATAAAACCTACTTTTGTGTCTTTAAACGGTATAAATATCAATGGTATAATGTGCAAAAAATAAAACCTAAAATGGCCTTTTAAAATCACCCAACAATAGGACGTAATTCCTGATCTTCTAACTCCAACATTTTGTTTTGAAATCTGACATCAAACGGACATGAATCTGGAGGCCTAAACACTGGCTTTTGATTAAGAACCATGAAACATGACCACAAGTAATGGCCAATAGTCCTTATTTTTTTACTCTTTTGAAATTAAAGAGCTGCATTCTGTGCAGTTGTGGCAGCTTTTTCATGTATTTACTGATAGTAGGCCAGGCCACAAGTGTATACTTTATGTCACTTTGTCCTCCTTACAAAAGATTTAATGTACACATTTTCTACCTTTTAGACCAGGCAGCTTTGTGTTTGTGCATGCACTTCAATAAGGACACACCAGAGCTTAGTAGTGGGCTATGAAACACTAGTCATTTCAAAGCAGAAACTAGCAAAGATTAACTTTTTAAAATAGAAAAGCCAAGCCAAATTCAAAGTGAACACATCAGCACCGCTCTCATCTGGGCCAAGATGCCCAGCTTCAAAGAGGCAAGGTGAGCAAGTGTGTGTGTGTGTGTGTGTGTGTGTGTGTGTGTGTGTATCTGTAGGAGGAAGAAAATGACAGACAAGCTATGTGAGTGACAATGCATTTGTACTACCCACTCTGCCTGTTGGATCTGAAGCTGTTGATGCAGGCCCTTCAGCTTATTCTTCAAGAGAGTCACAATCTGCACACACACACACACACACACACACAAAATATTATTCTCATTATTATACCCACACCAATATCAAAAGCACACACATTGCATATTTTGTTTTTGTTTCTAAAAACAAAATCAAAATATTCTGGTAGTTTATAGTTTATAAGGATGAGGACTAGTCATTGCTTTTCCCCTAACCCCTCTGAATCCATCTACTATCTCACAGATTCACAGCTGCAAAGCCTCCCATTTCACTAGCAGCTGACCCTGCACCAGACATCACTGCCGTCACATACTCTCTCCTTTAGGCATTCCAGGACCATGGTCAGCAACCAGGCCAGACACACTCAATAATGAAAGCACTCAATATCAATTATTCTTATTAATTAGTGAAATACAATAGAAATATTACAATTACTACAAATACTACAATTCTGGTAAACTGAATTCTTGAAGCTAGTGAAATATACTCATATATGCTGCTGATACGTAGTGTAGTAAATGACTTTCACAGTAAATAACAAACAGCTAATTCTCTCCTGAGAAATACCGTCCAACCTTCATTCCACTATCAATGAGTATGCATACATTTGTAAATGAGCGTGTGTGAGTAAAGTCTACTGACACTGTCACCCATTCTCCTCCCACATCCACACACACACACACACACACACCCGTTTTGCTTGCGTTAGAGAGTTGTCCTTTTCCTGAAGGTGTTTCTTCAGTTCATTAATCTTCAGCTTCAGCTGTCGATTTGACTCCATGTGCTCAGTCAGGCTCTGCCCAGTCTCCGCCTCCCTCTCCTCCAGCCGATGAATCAACAGACACAGCTCCTGGTTCTTACTTACTTCCCGCTGGTGAATACACATCAAGCATGGTAACAAATACACAAATACCATGTTATATTAGTGTAAGTATTCAAACTCATTATAAGATAGAATAATTAAATTGTTTAAATTAATAAATATTAATTAGTCTTGATATCATCAGTTTACTGTCAAGACAACATTAGAAAAGCTATTTTTATCTTATGTTTTAGTTCGTTAGTAGACTGCAAATTTATAGACACCTTTGTGACATTGCCTTACAATTGCAGGAAATCAAATCAAACCAGCACAAATTTAATAAAATGGAACAACAAATCCCACTGCTATAGATATTCAAGCCTTTTTGCTATTTCATCTTGAAAATTTGGCAATTCTCAACTCTTGTCTTTTGGCAATTCTCAACTTGATTTTTTTCATTAGAATCCATCAATTAAACTAAATCTGTGAAGCTTATGAAAGGTCTGAAGCACACTATTTAATAACTATGGCAAGACAAAACAATTGTATGTGGTCATAATAATACCACTGGTTCCATTAATATTATTTTTTATTAAAAATGTATTTAATCAGCAATTTTTTGGTGAAGCAGTACATGACAGTCCACTAAGACATTGAGGGGTGATTTCCAAGAAATAAATAATTTTTTCAAACTATTACAGATTTTATCAACATTTTAACATTTTATATAATCATTTGTCACGGCCCTGCCGTGGGTTCTCTTCTATATAGCAGTGCAGAGCTCCACCATGGCACCAGGTATCCCTCTGTCTTGTCCCAACAGGTGGAGTCGGTGAGGGGGCTTGGCTTGCTGCTGGTTGGCCTACACCAAGGGCCCGGTGGAGGCTGACCGTTTTAAAATGGCTTGGCTGCCAGTCTTCCCCTCTCTCTCCCTGAGGCTGCCGTGTTTCAGTGCGTGTCCGACCGCAGGCCTAACGCTGGCTGGGGGCACAGCTCTGGTTGTTGTTGTTCATTTTTTGTAGTACTACTATTCTGTAAATATAGTGTCTTGTGAATAAATTATTTTGTTATACTGCAACCCAGTTGTGTCCTCCGAAACTTGTCCAGTACGGTAAACTGTGACACATTTTATCCATTTTCATCACTTATGCTTAGGATACTATTTTTGTTGAAATTAAACGAATGAGTGAATGACAATTAAAAATCGTTATATGGTTGTTTGACCATTGTGTTCTTTTGTGTTGTCATGTGCTTGTTTGAATAGGATATTTTGTTGAAATTAAACAAATGAGTAAATTATATATATATATATATATAAAAAAATATATATATATATATATATATATGGTTGTTAGACCATTGTGTTCTTTTGTGTTGTCATGCTCATGTTTGAATAGCCTATTGGAGCCTATCGCGAGTCACTGGCACGGCTAGTTTGGAGATCGTGAGCTGAAAAGTTTGGCAACCCCTGCACTACCCAACATGCTGACGTGTGAAGCAGTGCTTTTGGTGGAGATTTCAGATGCTTGAGAAAAGCTGGGAGAAAGATATGGCAGCAAGGGAGGTAAGGAATGATCGGGTCAAACATGTTGTTTATGTATTTTGAAGTTGAATCAGTTCACAGCATGAAGTCATTTTTGTCCTAGTTTTATAAGGGATTTGGATCAATTAGCACTACTTTCATTTATAAACACATTGACCACAGCCCTGTAATAGTCTATAGTCCAACGTACCTGTAATGTATTTGTGATGAGTTGGGTGGCATTCTCCAAATTCAAACAGGCTTCTTTGTGGCCCATTTCATCCACCTATGAACGCAGAAACACACAGGCAAACTATCCAGTCCAGTCCAGAACTGTCGCATTCCTAAGTAGGTGGTTTAGGGACACAATGCATAAGTTATCTAAAAGTAGAGCTGTAAACTTATAACCTTTTACATTATAAAAAATTGGTTCCTTCTGAGTTTAGTGAATTTGGTCCATTCACTAAACTGATCCAGGTGTGTCACTTGAATCAGTGCACTGCCAGCTGTCAGATGAATTATATTTTTAGGTGCCAATTTCAACCCCATATGCGAGCCCCTATATAAATCTGTACCACTAAGAGTGCTTGTGCTACTTATTCTGAGTTTAAGTGTGTGAGTCATGTGCAGTGGTGATTATTATCCCATTGTCATTGTGAATCTTGTGCTGAAACTCAGTGAAAGGTGTTTAAGCTATCAATTTAAGCTATTAGAAGTGTGAACTTCGAATGGTTCAGCAAAGGACTGTGTGTCTGGTTAATACAAGTGAGTCAGGAATATGTCAGAAAACTAGCTACCAAATGAAATCCCAGAAGTAGCAAATATCATGAAAATACTGAGGCCAAAAAAACGCGCAGGCTATACTAAGCACTCTGGGTAGAGTTTTAAACAATTACTTTAATAACAACAGCGTTGGGGAAATAATGATTAAAAACTAAACATGGTTTAATGACTTCTAACATCCACCCTTTAAAACTCCAGGCCGACCCTGGCAGCGACTCGTTCAACCGTTTTGTGGTTTTCTAATGGAGCTCTCCACTGGTGGCGGGGTGGCTTTGCCGGAATCTACGTGTGGATGTACACTTCCTAAATGATATAATAGAGGAGACGTTGTACCTGTGCTATGGTAGGCAAATAAAAAGTTACAAGAATTTCATTGAACTTTATAATCTTTTTCAGAGAAATGATCATACACTGCAATTCTAGCCCGCTTCCTCTCTGCTGGTTAAAAATCGCGCAAAACACCGGAAGATGTTCTCACAGTGCGCTAATCACTCCAAGTGCTCTTTCATAATTTGGTTTAAATTTCTAGTCGAATCAACAGTAAAAGACAATTAATTGGTCGCCGATTATTCATTACCAACCCTTATATATGAAAAGAGATATTTATATATTATTATTATTATTAATATATTTTTTTAACTTTTATTTTGATGCTTTGTGCCACCATATGATGTCAGTGACCCGGAATCGCTATGTGCAAAATAATGATTTAACTTCTATGTTGCCAGCTTTCGACCTCAAACTTTTAACAGCTTTAACTTTAAATGTCGAGTGCAGTAAAATGAGTGATTCCTCTTCGCAATGTCAAGAGGATAAGATTACGCATCATGTGACTGCACGCACATGACAAAAGTGAACGTCTGATTCATGATCACTTTAGCAGGAAGCTTTTGCTAACCAACCAAGCTAATATGGTACTGTGGTTTGTTGCAACTTTGCTATGTTTGTGTGAGGCCCATGGCCATGGATTTCCTAAGGTGGTTCGGGTAAGATTTACAAATCTCTTTTTAAGGTTGCACTTCAAAGCAAAAAAATATTTCACATTTTGAAGTGGCCCTAACTGGGCATGTAATTAAAGTCACTTGAGATAACATTAGTCTACAGTTACTCAGTGTCTGCTTGCATTTAACGTTTAAACAATTAAAACCCTGGAACTGTATTGCCTAATTAACAGGTCACTGACTCCAAACCTGAGTTTAAAGAGAAATACTTTTCACAAATTTTGGATCATTTCAATTATAATTCCTTGGGGAATGGAACTTATCTTCAAAGGTACCTAATCACAGGTGAGTATCCTGTTTCTTTTTTCAGCCTGGTACCTTATTCTTTGTTATTCTGATTATTTTAATAATCACTCCCAATCTATTAATTTGTGTCCTTTATTTCAGATCAATACTGGAAGAAAGGTTATGGGCCCATCTTTTTCTACACTGGCAATGAGGGGGACATCTGGGCATTTGCTTTAAATTCTGGATTTATGATGGAGCTGGCTGAGAAGGAAAGCGCACTGGTGATATTTGCTGAACATGTAAGAATCTATTACATGTGACAGGCAGCCCACACAACTTGTGACTGTGACGCAGCTGAAGGAAGTCACCAAATTGTGTTGAAAGCTAGTTGTACCAGAGAGGGTTGAAGCGGCCAAGGATCTTGTTTATGCTGTATTTTGTCAGAAATGCTTCGACTATTGTCTGGCCTTAACTTGAACATCTAAGTTGACCAGTCAGTATCTAGTTTGTCTGATGGAAAATATTTAAATCAAATTTTTTTTGTGTCTGTTTTTAGAGGTACTATGGTAAATCACTACCATTTGGTAAAGAATCGTTCCACATCCCTGAGGTTGGACTTCTGACAGTAGAGCAGGCCCTGGCAGACTATGCACTAATGATCACTGAACTTAAGAGGGAGTTGAATGCCCAGGCTTGCCCGGTCATTGTGTTTGGTGGGAGGTGAGAAAACCTTGCTCTTCTCTCTCACAACGAAACAGGTGTAATCTAGTGCCGCTGCAGCACCTGTTTTAAAGCAGCACCAAGGACTTTAGAAAGTCGCACCCTCTACAGATTGGAACGGAAGCTTGCCATAAGGCAAGTCAATTGTAGTTTTACTTGAACTACAGATTGCTACCCGATTGGGCAAACTTGTTTAGTACCAGTGTAAATGCAGCAAATATCATTCATCTTGTTACGAGTTGATGGACCACCGAAATGATTTTGAAAACACTTTAAGGTTTTAAAAGGAAATTCAATCTTACGCTCTAACAATAAAAGCAATAAAGCAATAAAACTCTGTCATTCATCTGTGCCGCTCCCAATGCACATGCTTATGTGTTAAACTATTCCTTGAACTTCTTTATTTGTGTGTGTAGTTATGGAGGAATGCTGAGTGTATACATGAGGCTTAGGTATCCTAACATTGTGGCTGGAGCCCTTGCTGCCAGCGCCCCCATTCTATCCACAGCAGGCATGGGGGACCCAGCACAGTTCTTCCGTGATGTCACAGCAGTAAGTGCAGAGTTATTCATGAGAAGTAAGCTACTGCCCATTAGGAGTCTAATGCTTATGGAAGCTCTATGAGCTATGTCTGCCAGTAAGAATTGTCACTAACTCGCCTTGTCAATTTTTTTTTAAGGACTTTGAGAATTACAAACCAGCCTGTCGTGAAGCAGTACAAGGAGCCTTTCAGAAGTTGCAGATTTTGGCTCAGCATGAAGGTATGCGTTTGCCTTTACCTAAATGAGTTCAGTTATTAATGGGCTGTGTGCTGTTTTCAGGTGATATTTAGATATTGTGCACACTGTAGTATGTTGTGTGTGATTTTTTTTAAGCTGCTGGGACCTTGAATTTCCCCTTGTGGATCAATAAAGTATCTATCTATCTATCTATATCTATCTATCTATCTGTCTAATGCTCACAGTAATTAAGTCAACAAGATGAGATGCTCATCAGTCTGAATTTACACAATGGACAGTCATTGAATCTGATGAGGGGTATAAGCATGGCCATCTGTAATAGCACAGTGACATGCAATTTGTGCTGCTATGCGTTTCCGATAGACTACCCTCGGATCCAGTCAGCATTCAGCTTGTGCAAGACTCCGTCGTCTGCCGCAGATATCCATCAGCTGAATGGTCTCCTGCGTAACGCATTCACTCTCATGGCCATGCTCGACTACCCCTACAGCACCGAGTTCATGAGCAGCATGCCGCCATTTCCTGTCAAGGTGGTCTAGCCCCCCCACCCCCCCAACAATGTTTTGCTACCACAGTGTGTAATCACTGTTACAGTTCAGGTATTTCTCACATTTTCACATTGCCTTGTTATCTCATATATTTCAGGTAGCCTGTGAAACCATGTTCAAATCGGATGACTTGTTGACCGCACTTAGAGATACTGTGGGTAGGTACTGTATACTGAGTAAAAAAAAAAAATAGTACTTAGTTCTAAGTCCTAACACACAGGGGAAGTGCTCTGCTGATTGCTTAAAATTAAATATTTGTGGTGCAGTCAAAGCGTCTGGTCATTTGTATTTCTTGCATAATTCATCTAATCAATTTCTTGGAGACATCCTTTCACTGTACTACTGATGAGCTTTATTTACTCTCTTCTTCCCCAGGTATTGTGTACAACTCTACAGGAAAACTGCCCTGCTTTGATATCTACAATCTCTATGTTGAGTGTGCTGATCCCACTGGCTGTGGCCTTGGCTTTGACAGTATGGCTTGGGACTATCAGGTGAAGACCCCTGTCCTGTTTTCCCATATACTGTGGGACAAAAATTAATTGTATTTCTTGTGGAAACGATTTTTTTGGGGCTCCAGGTTAATGATTAAATCAATGATTGGTTATTTGTCATTAAGAACCTTGACTAAAAATCTGAACTTATTAGACTATATATATATATATATATATATGGTGAAACACATTAACTAAAGTGCCTAATCTCTCTCTCTCTCTTTATCTCTCTCAGGCCTGCACTGAGATTGAAATGTGCTTCGAGAGCAACAACGTGTCTGACATGTTCCCACCCATGCCATTCACACCACAGCAGAGAGAGCAATATTGTGCCAAGAGGTGGGCTGTAGTGCCACGTCCTGGCTGGCTGAAGACTCAGTTCTGGGGTGATGGTGAGTATTTCGCACATCAGCTGTCTGTTTAGATCATATGTATTATGTGAGACATTACAGCAGGGAAATTAAATATTGTACGCATTTGTTAATGGAAGGTATACTGAGGCTTGGGAATACTTGGGAAGACATCCACACACAGACATTTTAAAGTACAATAAGAGTTTCTAAGTAACTTGTAGATAATTCTGCCTTCATGTAATATAAATATTACGCAACATAATATCAGCCAGTGTTGGATTGCCCAAATGCATCGCTGCTAACTTCTGTAGCTTCTACATTGGTCTGATCTATGGCCATACAACACTACTGTTTCCTGTACTGTACTTATACTGTGTAATACTAGTCAACTTATAACTATGGGTGGAATTTTAAGTTAAAAAAAAAAGTGCATTTCAGCCTGCACTCATTCTGCCACAGACTTAAGTCAGTCATTTATGTGCCATAAGGCCAGGTGTGCATTCTATATCATTCTATTTCATATGCTTATTCAAATTTAAAGCCTGGTTTGCACTTCCCATTGACCACAACTGCATATTCATGCTTAACCCGAAAGTTTTCCTGATGGCCACAATCCACGATCTTGGGACAGAGACTCTCTGTATTTTGGGTTAATAACGGCCCTTTAGCAAGTCCGCCTTGATTTTGAATTTCAGCGCTGTGGGAGGGGCAGGCATCTACAGAGCAGAACATGCCCAGTACAAAAGCGCGTAAATGAAATTGTGTAAAAACAGACTTGCGCTCTTAACAGAGAATTCAGTGTTTTAATGCAACTGAACTATAACAAATGCAACTGCTACTTTTTAGTCCTGCTGTCTGGTAAAATGTTCATGTCAATAGCCTAATCTGAAGTACCTGTAATGAAACTATGCCTCATTGAACTTGTCATTATGTTAACCATTGCTCATGACTATGAATTACTTTTAATACCTTGACAGCCCTGTCAACAGCCAGCAGTATCATCTTTTCTAATGGGGATCTGGATCCATGGGCTAATGGAGGGGTAACCTTTCAATTTAATTTGTAATGTCATTTAAAAAGAAATCCAAGACACACTTTGTATTCTCTTATACTCTTGATTATATTTTGTGTAACTTTGTGTTTTTCTTGTTTTGTATCCTCTGGTCTCAACCTAAGGGTTATTGCCACCTACAGGCATTGTTTACTAGAATTCACTATTTCTAGTGTGTGTGTATATATGTTTTATTTTTATTTATTTATTTTTTTTTAAAAACCATCCTACCTTAGGAAATTGTTTTGAAAAGGCTATCTGATAATTCATATGTGTTGCTGTCAAGGTGTTTATAATAATTTTCATGTGAAACAGCCATGTAAAGCAAAGGCTTTATATTTGAGAGGCTTGTTTATGTAAACAATTGAGGGGTTCATTCACACTGTTAATTTGGTCAAATGAAGGTCTTACCAAATTTGTTTTTTTTTTTTTGCACTTTAGGTCAGGAAATCCTTGAGCTCTTCTCTGATTGCAATCAATATACCTGAAGGGGCTCATCATCTGGACCTTCGGTATGTATAATTTTACATTAATGAACAATGTGCTGTAAAATGAAGCTTTTTTGTAGTAACTTGCGTGTTTTATTGCGTCCAAAATATTTTAGTAATGCTACAGTATAGAGTAGATGCGCCAAAGATTCTAACTAGAGCGTAGCACTCTAAAATATTTGGATATATTGTTGTCAGAAATGCAGTTCACCTGCAGTACAATGCAGTATTCAGTCTTTTTGACAATGCTTTAAACACTGATTTTACAGAGGATCCAATCCAGCAGACCCGGACAGTGTAATTCAAGCCCGCAAGAAGGAATCAGAGATCATCTCCCAGTGGGTAAAAATGGACAGGAAAGAAAAAAAAAAACTTGAATTATAATGGATAAGCAAAACTCGGATTTGAGCGAATATGAATGTAATGCTTTATTAAGGCTTAATTGTTTTTTTTTTCTTTTGTTTTTTAAATAAAAGATTTTAATTAAGCATGGTCTTTTCCCACATCATTTTTACCCTTTAACTTGACGTAAGAGTATTTAATGGATTTTGTTTTAGGCACATCCCCCCATTAGTTTTACCAAAACCGTGTCTGAAATTACAGTCTCTTAATATCGAGTCATTATCCAATAATGTATCTTACTTATTTTTTCACAACTGACCAAATTTAAAAAAGGATCCCGTAGTAGTTGGATTTATAAGATTAAAACTGTCATTAGCAAGATATCACAAAAAACACTAAAGTGTCATATTTTTTATAATGGTATGGTACCATTGTTGTTTCATGTCCATACTTGAGAAGTGAGAAGTGAATGACATAAATTGGGTTTACACCCAGTCACTGATTGCACTGGTCTAGATCCATAAGCTCCACCACACATTATTGTACTGTACAGTACTTTATTTAGCCCCCTCTCACAAACCAAATTGGATGTTTCAGTTCAGTTTTACTGTAAGTGCGAGTACTCACAGTGATGTATACATCAATGGTGCAGCCTGTAGTAAAATATTGTTATTTTTATCAACCAACTATGTAATTCATATTACATGGCAATCTTACCATGCCAGTAATTGCCTTGCAAGAACACAGTTTTGTGCAGTTTTGCTGTAATTAATACACATTAAATATTTTGTTTTCCAGTCACTCAAGGTAAAAGACAGAAAACAGTAGATTGCTGCACTTACGGCATTACACTCAATATTTTTCACATGAAAATATTGTAGTACTATATTTTTTTGTAAGGTAGTGATGGAGAAATTGCTTTGCTGAAGCTTTGGAGTGTGTTAAGGAAATGAGTTGCATAATGGTTAATTAAATCCTAAGACTATAGTGGTGAATAATGGCAAGATAATGATATTAATACCTTCTTAGTAGGTGGAGGAGGATCAACCTTTTCCACAAACTCTCCAAATCCTTGGTCAGGAACCGGTGTGACGGGCTTACAATCTTTCGTTTCAACCAAAGCCTGGTCCAGCTTTTCTTTCCTGGAAGCTACAGCAAAAGAACAAAACTACTTGCTAAGCTCATAGAGGTAGCCGTTTACATAAAAATACATATAGTTATACAGTCACTGGCTTGTGAAAAGTAAGCGCAACAGACCTGGTAACCTTGTTTCAAAACCAGCACTACCATAATGGATGCCACGGTAATGCCTCAGCATGGATGAAGTATTGTTGTTATAGGAAATCACCTTCTCGCAGATTTGGCATTTCACCTATGGATATAATATTGTGAAGCCAATGACATTAGACACAGGTGATGATATGAATTTAGCTCTACCCTGTGGAGTAAGGACGCTGTCTAAACATTCATATCCATAAAATAGAAATTCGTGCGTAGATATACTTTTGTGTTTTGACAGCTTCCTTACTCCATATAACCAGTAGGCCACTGCTCTGCCCTTATTAGCAGACTTTAAACAATAGCCTACCTTACTGGGAGAAATCTGTTCAAAGTGCGCCCAAACTGTCGAAAACTTCCTCCTGTACATCTCCATTTTAGAATAACGCACAAGTTGCAATCTACGGCAAAAAAAACACCCCTCTAAAACACCAAACACATTTGCGTACCCTTCCTAGGATTTCGAAGCAGTAGATCCGCAAACGAGGCTTCAAACAACGCCACCTCACGTGATCTCTCAGTTCTCACATGCATAAGTGTCCGTGTACTTCGCGACCAACCGATTTATCGTTCCGAGGAAGGAAATCCGAAAACGATTTGTTTTCTGTTTTCGTTTTAGAAATCGGAAAACAAGACATTCGTTCTCGAACGGAAATCGAATAAGCATAATTATGTATCCGGTTATCCATTCCGTACACATTAATGTGGCATATTCCAACACCGAAAACGATCGCTTAGAAGAACATAGTAACACTCACTCACCCACTTTATGCCGTAGGCCTTGTCGTTACCTGGGCTGGGACAGACAGGGCAGGATAGATAAGAATAAGAATGATGATGGTGCAGGTAATGTGTAGTTCAGTGTGGACGTGGGCAGGGTCCATGTAATAATGAGATTAAATGATGATAATCTGGATGGAGGTGGCTGCCGGCTGACTCAACTACTGTTCAGGAGGGAGATGGCAGAAGGAAAGAAGTTGTTCCTTTCAACTGCCTTGACTGCGCTGAAGTCTGCTTCTGTCTTGTTTTGTGGCTGATCCAAACCAGATGGTGATGGATGAGCAGAGGATGGATTCAATGGTGGCTTTGTAAATGATGACCAACAGGTCCTGATATAGGCCATGCTTCCATGCATCCTCTGCTGTGCTTTTTTGAGGATGGAGTTGATGTTTGCTTCACACTTAAGATCCTGGGAAATGATGGATCCCAAGAACATGAATGAGCCCACATTTGAGACTGAGCTGTTGGACATATTAAGGGGAGGCAGCACTGTGGGGTGCTTTCTAAAGTCCACCACCATCTCCAGTCTTTAGAGTGTTAAGAGGCAAGGTATGTAACATTGGAGGCAAACCCAATAAATTCACAGAACACATGAATGCACGTGTCAAAATTGGCAATTACTACATAGACCATCAGATAATGGATGACTGCTACCCCATGACAGGCGTCACTGAGTGCTCCCCTAGCTTGTAGAACATGTTGGGTGAACAGATGGTAGAGGAGCTGAGGTGTGGAAAGTTAATATGCATCATCAGTTAGTGTGGCAAGCACCAACCCCAGTTAAGAGAAGCAAAACAAGTGCAAGGTGGTTCTTTTTTATTATCTCTCCACATAAAACATGATATGTACACAACTTCATACAAAGCTGATGTAGCATAAAAATACAAGACGCCAAATTCCTTTTTTTCCCAGCAGCACAAACAACCTCATATAAAGTTACCAAATTACATTTGCAATATGTGGGGAAATTATTTCTCTGGCAGAAATTACAGCTCAGTGAAAGAAAGTCTCTGGCAATTTCATTTTAAAACAAGACAGTGTCTGGGCACATTTGGTTTCTGGCTGTTGAAACATGTTCTCATCAGACTTGCACACAAATTCATCTTGAATGCGACCAGAGGGAAGGCAGACAAGAAGCCCTTAAATATGTGTGTTTTGAGTTGTTTCCCCCTGGTATAACAAAGAGTAAAAAAGCACAGTGATTCCAACATTCAAAAATATATCCACAATTTTCTTGACAGATCTTTGATTCAAATCTATACAATTTAAACATTGATCCAACGCTTTTAAAAACATTACTTAAGTCTTTGTTTTCCTTGTATCTTCTCCAAACAGTTTATCTCTTTTAATTAATAATTTCTGTCCGTCTGGGTTTATAAGGTTTTTTGTTCTACCCTGAATTGGGCTCTATACAGAATACTTAACAATTCATAAATCAGTTTGTGATATAATCTACAAGCAATGACAATCAAAATATACACACAACTATTAACAATGGTTCCCACATGGATCATCATCCAATGCTGCTTAGAATTGCGAGAAAGGCACAGGTGCGATAGATTCTCAGGTCAGTCATGGGGAATATGGATACGGTTTAGTTGATAACCTAGCTTTAAGGAGAAATCCAGTGTGAATCAATCATAGTCTTAATATTAGAGGTCAAGTGCTGTTGGTAGGAAAATTTTCAAAAATGATAAAATATACACAAAATAGTGAATCATGACCTAACTGGATAGGGCACAGAAACCCATCTCATATTTTTTGCCAACATTTTTTTTTGTTCGCTATTCCAAGTCTATCTGTCATTTTATTTTTCCTACAGTGAGCACTCAGTGACCTTAAACCACAGCATAAGACTGCATCACACTGGATATCTCCATTTAGAGCTACAATCAAAATAAATAAAAGCAATTTAATCATACTCTGTATACTGCTCAAAAGTCACATAATGCTCGTAAACCCGATTCCCATTTTTTTTTATCTTTCAAGATCCTCAAAATAGTTAAATATTCAACCCTATTAGATCAAAAGATATCGCCACTTTAAAAGAATATGCTGCAATCTGTCATAGCAACCAGCTTTGGCCCTCTTTAAAACAACAACAACCAAAAAGAAATACAGTAATACAAAAAACAAAAACAAATTAGTCTCCGTACCCTGTATGGAGAAAACATTCATGATTGGATCAAACAGGAAGTAGAAGTATTACGGTGACCTGGTCATTAAAAAGTAGTATCTCTGGGAAAAAATATACATACACGTCACAACAGCACCAATAACAACTTTCAATCCATACACTGAGTGATCACAGGAATGGCAGTAGGGGAGAAACACAACTAATTACTAGTTCATAAATAGGTGAGTCATAATCAAACCAATGGCATTATGGAATGTAGACATTGTGTGCTAAAACAAAAATGGCTGCTATACCATTAAATGGATACACAAAAAAGAAAGCACATTTAGGTTCACAACAATGAGATATCAGTACGTCCTTCCAAAACTGATACTCATTTGATGCATATATAGGCTTTGTAGGGGTCGGATAGATTCACAGTCCTTTTTTTTTTTTTTTTAAAGAAAACAAGAAATATCACATTTGGCTTTCTGCCATTTTCAGTCAAAGCCTATTAACTGATGAAAAAGCTGGCAAATGCTATGATTATGTCAGGTTTCTGCCTGGCCAATGTCTGGATTTAATGACTTGTTTTCAACTCTGCCAGTACCTGGATGCACCTCTCTCACCTCTATCAGAGTGAGGAGTAACGGCAATCTGTTCCGGCCTCTAGCTACCACTCTAGGTCCACTGAAAACATTACAGAGAAACTGAGAAATTACAGGCCGCAGCCTGACAAACGCCCACAAGTGAACATAGCACTTGAGAACGGTAAAGATACAATCGTTTGCTCTTTTTTTTTTTTGACTCTTTTAACATGAAGAATTAAAATCCCAGAGAAGAGAGCAAAAAAAGAAAAGAAAAAGAAACACGTGAAATGGCAGTTTCATCACAAGGAAATTGTTTCTGTCAACAGGAAACTAAAACAAAATAAAGGAGCAGTGTGAGCCCTGAGATAGAAGTTTGAGATGGTTAGAAGGGTCCCTTTTCCCACCCAGTGTCAGGTAGTCTCCTCCGCCACTGTGGCCTGAGGCCAGATAGGCAGAGGGTGGGCCTCGGTGTTGAAGATGTATTTGTCCAGACTGATGAGGTCGGAGTTGTCGGAGAACAGCAGGTAGAGGTACTTAAGCGTCTCACCCAGGAAGAAACTCTCCATCTTGTCCCGTGGACTTGGATACTCGGGGTCTCGGACGTTGTTAATGGAGGTGTAGCCACCTGTGGGCACCTAAACATGCAATTCAAGACAAAAAAAAAAAAAGATTTTAAGAGAGAAATATTTTAAGAGAGACAGCGCTCTGGTTAAATTTAGGAAAGTATTTAAACTAAATTCTTCATCAGGTAAATCTCCAGTCCCTTGCGCTGTGAAGTGATTTCTATGTTGAACTCACTCTTGTGTACTTGTTAAAGTTCTGGAGGATCTCCCATCCCCATTTCTGGTACTTTCTGTCCTTGGTGAACCGGTACAGATAGAAGAGGCTCTCCACTGTCTCTGGGCGTAAGAGGTTATGTCTGTCTGCAAGCTGAGGGAGAAACACACACAGAACACCCTTACAGCGGGGGCATGTTATGCTGAGACTACACTCATGCTGTATGTAAAAAAAAAGTATAAAAGTATATCGTTTTCACCCCCTACCGCTAATCCTTTCCTTTCACCTCTTGTGACTGGGTCTCAGTAATCAATCTTTGATTACTTTTTGGTTAGTTACTCTAAACTTTTCCAAACAGTCATCAGTTTCACGTTCAAGTTCACTTTAGTATTCATTCAGATTCATTTTTACGGAGTGCTTCTACTAAAATGACTGCCCCGGCTGATCTGTTTGCCCACAAAGTGGGTAAGGGGGAGCGATAGCTAGCTACACACACAGAGGTGAATGAGGTGAATTAAAGGTCAATGTGAGGGAGTGGCAGCGGTGCATTTCGGATACATAGTTTAAATCATGGTTGGAGTGGAGGCCGTACAGAAGGCTTCAAGGCTTCAGAAGATGACTCCCCTGCCTACCAATTGTTTATGGCAGTGGTTCCCAAACTGGGGGGCGGGCCTCCTAGGGGGGGCGCAGGGGGCGAGAAGAATGAAATAATGCAAATACAGTAGGCACTAAAGACTTTTTATAACCTTAAAATAATATTTTCAAAATCGTTTCGGTGGTCCATCAACTCGTAACAAGGTGAGCAATACTTGCTGCATTTGCTCTGCGGCCCTCTATCGGCTTCAACGGCGTCTGTTCCAATCTATGGAGGGTGCGATTTTCAAACCTCCTTGGTGCCGCTTTAAATGACACGGCTAGCATAAAATGGACAAATTCTTGACGGAGCTCCCTCGTAAACACAAAGCAGCATCATAATTTATGGCATTACACTTAAAATAAAAAAAAAGTGTTCTTTTTTTGTTGGCAATGGAACTGTTGTATAAAAGCTCAGCCAATGGAACTGTTGTATAAAAGCTCAGCCTTCGGCTTTGTGCCTACGGCGAACTACAGCCGTGGCGATATTGGCCAACAACACAACTCCCACTCGTGCGATAATGCTTAGGTACGTCACTCCTCTATCTGATTTCACAGCAGCCACAGTCTCTGGAACTACATCTGGGTCTGTAGGCTACATGGGTCCTAATTACAATATGGACTGCGGCCATCTATTTGCTTTTGCTTTTTTTCTGGATCTTTCTTTTTTCTTTTACTGAGAAAAACTGCTTATTAGTATTCCAATGTATGTGACAAATAAACAATAATCCTTGAAATGTAACTATAGTATGGATATAAATTTCCTACCTTCACATCAATGTCCGACGTGCTGCCAGCGTGCGTGTTGAAGTGGACGATTTCTGGGCTGAGGCCTGTCTCCATCTGGGCGTACATCTGGTAGCAGCCCTCCATCAGCTGCTTGGCTAGCTCCAGGTGCTCCGCTGGAAGGCCATGGTGGTGTCCCAGTGCCAGTGTGCCAGGCAGAAAGCACACAAGATGGTCCTGACAGAGAGGGAGGGAAAAATACAATTGTTGACCATTTTTTGTTGTAATTATTTTATGCTTTTATTTTATTTTTGCCATATTTGTGTGTTTGCTGTCTGTTTTTCTCCTTCATATATAAAGGAACACATTGAATTTCCTTTTTTGTATGAAATGTGCTATATAAATAAATGTGCCTTTTCTTGCCTTACAAGTTAACTACAAGACTTCAGTTAGAGAAATAGTTGAGATTCACAACTTCTTTCTGGAGGAATGTCAGCGAACACATTGGAGTGTACCGAGGGGAAAAAAACGGTCAAAGTTGAAAAATTAGTGACAGGCACACCATGAAAAAAGAAGAGCTGACAAACCATTTTGGGGCTGAAGTGGCCATGCGAGAGCTCGCCAACGAACGCGAGACCAGACGGAGAGGAACGCTTCAGCAGATGCTTCTTCACCCCCTCCAGTGCTTGCAGGTAATCTTCCAGCAGCCTACAGGGACAACACGACCAACCGGATTAATCAACCTTCCCCCCCTCCAGCGCCTGTATGTAGTCTTCTAGCAGTCTAAAGGGACAACATGGCGAACCTTTCACTACGCTCAAAAACAGTGAGGACAAAATAAAACTAGACAAAAAAAGCAGATACCTTGTAGGTAGGCCTGTTGGTTAAAAATGAAACACACTGTGGAGGACTGGCTGAATTTAACCTGAATAAAATAATAAAATGTGATGGGTCCTGCAGCTAGGCTAGATGGCCATCACAGCTATTTTTGTTGTCTACTGCTATGAAACAATTCGGCATGTTGATGGTTAGACACTCAGACACTCTTAAAAGCCACAGATGGCAGCAAAGTGGACAAATGATGTAAAAAGCCCCTGCAAAAAGAAAAAAGCAGGCAGGATGATGAGGGCTGCAAAAAGATGAAAGCCTGATAAAAAGTCTACAGACAAACAATCTGAAATTACAGGCCCACCTCCAGACAAAATGCCCATCAAAAGCAATGACAGGAATTCAGAGGCTCAATGGTCTTCACCCAGCCTCTGGCTGTCGCGTGCCATGTGTCACAGCCCCCTCCATTATACCCGGCACACGCGTGCCATCAAAGCAGATGTGTCTAAGCGGGGCGCAGTCAATGTTACCATGACTGCCACTGCTTTCAGACAGGCTACTCATTGCTAAGCAGAGAGGAAAAAGGCACCCGCAAGACAACACAGAGGCCTTTTAAACACACTTTAGCGAACTGAAGCGGCATCATCACGAGCTGAGAGACGCGCTACAAGCCTACTAGGGGTGTGGGGTTGGGGAGTGAAGGGGAGGCCAATGGGAGTGATGGCGTGTGTTGGCACCGGTTGGACTTACTCTGTCTCTTTCTTGCCGCCCTGGATCCACTGCTTGAGCAGGTACTCGTAGTAGCTGTCGGCACGAGCGCCCAGCGTGAACACCCCCAGGTGGGTGAACTGCCCGTTGTTGGTGTTGATGAACATGGGCACCAGGCCATCCTGCTTGCCCTCCAGCTTGTGGACCTTCTTCATCACCTCGTTCACAACCGTCTGGTAACGTATTGGTCAACATGTGAATGCAACTCTTGACACTTAACCAACTGTGATTTCTCAATACATCACTCAATTAGTTATACACTTACACAGTTATCACGTGTTACATCATTAAATATAGCACTGCTTGGCAGCCATTGAAGAAATAACTGTCCAAACAGGTCCATTAGGAACTCTACCTGGTAGCGAGGATCCTGGGTGAGACGACTTAATTCCCTAAACTCCAACTGGATGCTGGTAACCTCGGCGACCGTGCTATCAGACGTCCAGCGGGGAGGGTGGGCTGTTCCTGCTCCAATGTTTACATCCGAGTACGGAATTTTGGAAGGTGTGTTGAATGCTGGCATCAGTCTGGTTCCAATGTCAATCTAAAGGGTTGGGTTAACAGGGTAGTGTTCCTTCAGGTTTAACTTAAAGGGATAGTTTGTTTTTTAACACATTGAGCCCCTTTCACAGGTTGTCTAAAATGAAATAAAGTGGTTGCCACCAAAATCTTGATGATTGCTCCTGTCTCGGCTATTTGGGAAATATAGAATCGCCTCTGCCTGCCTTTAAAATGGCTAGCAATGGGCATGTGTTGTTTCTATCCTTAAAACACTGGTTTTAAAAAAGTGCTACTCATGGAGTGATTAGTGGCGTTTGCTGATGTTCCAACCCAAGTATCGTAGCAAAATACAGTTTCTGTCATGTTTTATTTGCCATTTTGTAAGTCCCAAAGGGATCTACCATTTGCTCCTTCATATAAACAAAGTGCCAAATAAAACATGACGGAAGCTTTATTTCGCTACGATACATGTTTTGGAACATCATTGAGCACCACTAACCACTTGGTGAGTAGCACTTTTTTAAAACCAGTGTTTTAAGGATAGGAACAACATATGCCCATTACTAGCCATTTTGAAGGCAGGCAGAGGCGATTCTACATATCCCAAATAGCCGAGACAGAAGCAATCGTCAAAATTTCGAAGTCAACCACTTTATTGCATTTTAGACAACCTGTGAAAGGGGCTTAATGTGTTCAAAACCGAACTATCCCTTTAACTTTTCCAATCATTACATAAACAACAAACGTCCATCCATAAATGAGCGACAGTATAGGATATGCCCAGATGGTTGTACTTTGTAGTGCTTGCAGTCCTTGCAGGCTAGCTTGCTACTGAATTTGCAAGCAAGCCCACTATGTGAAGACTAGTCTAAAACGTGTTTTAGTTCACCTTTAATATTTTACAAAACCTCCATGACCTTTTCCTGAAAGTAATACAAAAAAAGTTCTTATGAAAAATTTAAATCCCTGTTTTACTCTTACTAACATTTGACACAGACATGCATGTGGAAGGAACAGTGATGACACTTGGCTGCCTTCTGACTCACAGCTTTGTCAAGGAACAACGAATCCCCTGTCAGATGGTATGTGCTGAGCAGGCCGCCCAGGATGCGAATGGTGCTCTCAAACAGATTAACATCCACATTCTTATTGAAGGAGAGCTCTGAGGCAACCCACTTCTTAGCCTCTTCAAATTCTACAGGAAGACACAAAAATCAAAACAACTTCTTTGCTTTCATGCCAAAAATAACTTTCAGTTGGCTCCACAGAACCAATTGTCATTTCCTTTCTGATACAGTCATTTTGTAAACACAATTCAAACGCGGCAAAACCAATGTCTGTCCAGCCGCCAAATAAAACAACAATTTTGGGCAACTGCCGCTTGTTACCTTCTTTTAAGTCCAAGATCCACATGGTGTCCAGTGAGTCGATGAGGGTCAAGCCCAGGCCAAACCACTCTCCGTAGGATTTGGCCAGTGGCTTTAGCTCGTCGTGGCCCCAGGCAAACTGTTTGTATCCCTTCCAGGCATGCCTAAAGGCCTCCTTCACAGCCTCCAGTCGAACAGACTCTGGAACGCACATACATGGACATCCCCCAATGAGGGTTCAAGTAAATTTAGGACACATTTAGATCCATATAAAATACAATTATAATGCCAACCTGCAGCTAAGACTGAGTCAGCACATGCACTTGCACTATAATCAAGCTTGATGTTATCACTGAACTATTAAAACAATATTTTTTCCAATAGAAACCTTGAAACGGGCAAAAATCACGGATGAAATTACAATGAATAACCCCTATATAAAGGATTTTCTACAAGTTCCTTTCCAAACATCTCCAGAACACTGGAAAACACAGGCTGTGGGTACAACTCTGCCAGGAGTCAGTGTGGGTTCAAATCACTGCACAGGGCGAGGTCTGACACAAAAACGTTTTTTTTTTTTTTTTTTTTTCCTTTCATTTTTTCCGTTTTTTTTTTTTTTTTTTTTAGTTTGCCTTTCGGCTAGTTGACAGACCCTCAGACAGACACTCATTATGCTATTAATAGCCATTATTTGAGGGAAGAACAAACAAAATTACTGGTACTCTACTCACAATGTCTCAATGTACGGTAAACTGTCCAGCGTGACAGTAATTGGAATACGAATTTAATTAGCCAAATATCTACCTGTGGTCTAGTCCCCATGGACCGATATTTCATAAATTTACTACAAAAGAGTCAAAATTGAGAGACTGTTAGACGCTAAAGAGGTAACCACAAAACATACATGCTGTGGCTAGTCAACAGTCAAACTGGTCCAAACACTAAACATGAACTGTACCTAACAAACCTAATCGCTGCATCTTTAATGGTAGAGCACAGCTGCAAGCGATGATACAGGATGAGGTGTTTCCCAAGAGACACAGCCTCGAGGTTTTAAAAAGATCCATAGTGCAATTAAACAACAGCCTTGTGGTACCTATTGGAGATATTGGCCTGCTCAGCGAAGCTTTGAAGAAGCTCAGCCGGGGAGAACTACCTGCCCTAATGAGTCCCATTTATTAACTCTGGAAGATTCTTTTAGCAGTAGTGTCCTTTTTCATGAAGGCTAGGCTTCCTCCAGGTGTTAACAGTAAGGAAGACTGACCTGCTTCCAGGAGAGCTGCTTTGTCAACTTCTGTATTTTCCGTGTCCTTGTTGTCTTTCTCTATAGCCGCAGGATCTGTTGCATGGTCTGCTTCAATCATGGCTCCACGCCAACTGGCAGATGAGATGGAAACAATTCTTTTACACTCCCCACACTCCCCTAGCATCAGTATTCTTTATGTATTTGTCAAATGCATTACACAAGTTGACCTAAGCAATCAGTAATCCGCTCCAACTCTGCAACGAAAGTGGGCATCCTTTTTTATTCAGTTCATCATTAACTGATCTAATTTCCTGCTTTCCATCACAGCATCCCTGGAGGGAAAGTACCAACTCGTACCAAATGGAACAGACCTCAGAGGATGCACACATTTTCATTTGGGGCAGACAGCATTTCACAGGCTCACCTTACAACAGGTTTCCCATTCTCCTGCTCCTCTTTCTTCTTTGGCTCAGGTTTGCCTTCTGCTAGCAGGGCAGACGAAGCATTTCCCTTCTTCTGCTGACGGTTCTGAAGCAACGGCGGGCCCCGTTTGTGGGACGCCTTCCGCTGAAAACCAAACAGGTGACAGAAAAAAGGGTAGGGGAGCCAACATTAGTAACACTGAGTCCCATCACACACACACGCACACCCCAACAGGCATACACACATCATCCAAGCCCTCCAAGTCCAAGAAAAAGAAGGCCAGTCTGAAATCTAGGCTTCCTCCATCTCCTGCAACATTCATAAGCTGTGTCAAACTGACCTCAGAGGGTGGTTCTGGCAGAATGAGCCCAGGCGGTTTCGGTAGCTCCACAGCAAAAAGCTCTGGTCCGGAGTCCTTCGGGTACTCGTTCCTCAAAGCTCTGTCTGAGAACCCTGACAAGGGATATAATGTGGGGGAAATTACACTTTGTAAAACAGTTACGTTAAAATATAGAAGTTGATGTGGGGACTTCAGTCTTTATGATAATTCTAAAGAAACGTACCCAGCCAGTGTTCTGTTAGGGAAGGATATGTAGCAATGCCACATATCAACAACAACACTGTTAAGAAGAGGATCAAGCTGCGCTGTAAACGTGATAGCTGCTTCCATTTCTGGATGAAACATCAATTTGTCACACATGAAAATACATTCTGTAAATCTCGCACACACACTGAGCAACAATCTACCTCTCACACCCACACAAGGAATGAATAATAAGACTTCATCGACTAATGAGTAGGCAAATGTATACTGTTATTCAAATCAGGGATTATTCACAATGCATGTGACAATAAGCTTTTAGGTTTTTTCCATCGTTCCATTTAATAATTGTACAGGTGAGAAAAACAGTTACTCACTCTCCAGCATGACTGTCGCCGCCACTGCTTGCCATTTGTATAGCTTCTTCCCTGCTCGATAAGGTTTAACGTTACCAATTCCTTTTTCGACGGCGAGAGCATCTCTCTACCCTTTCTAAGAAAATATCATCAACTCAGTCCAAAGCACGTCGGGCTGGAAATGAAATAAAACCAACAGATTTCAGAGAGAACCACCCACAACAGAGGGTGGTACCCATCAGAGCAGTCTGACATCAGCTGTCACCTATCGTTACAGGTTATTTTTTTTTTTTAAAGAAGGATTTTCATTAAATCAACATTAAGTGAATAGATACAGACATCGTACCCATTGCATAATACATATTACTTAGAACTTGCAACAATGAAAATTATGATTCATGTGCAAGCGAATCAAGCGACAGGTAACGTTACTGTTGCTAACCTGCTGTTAAGACCATGACTGAGAAGAGCACAACGTTACAACCATTTTAAAAGTGAACATTAAATATCGCTACTCATTAATTTACAGGCTGATGCTGCCTTACAGACAACTAACGTTAACGTCATAAGTTCCAAGTCAGCACTCATATCATATCCTGTCTACTTCTTCTGTAGCTACTTCTGTCATTTCACTTTCCCTCACTAACGTTACCAGAACAAATAACGTGCAATGAAACATGGGAAAAGTTTATATAACAACTGCTACCACTACATAGCAGTATAACTACTGAGATATGTCGAGTGAATCAAAGCAATGTAACATCATTAATGTTAACATTCAGGTTAACGTTAAAGTGTTCAAGTCACTGGCATTACTTAGCTAGCTTATTAGCAGCTAGCTATCTAAGGTTAGCTTTGAAAACAAACTGGATAAACACGGTCTTTCTTTAATTCTTTAGCTTTGCTAGCGAAGCGTTAGCACGCAATTTCAACAGATGACCTTACCTTTTGGCTCAACGAAGCTTTACAGGTACACGAGTCTTCAAAATCAGACTTATGTAAGTTACAGTTGTTTTGAAAAAAACCCATGCATCCCTAAATTTATACCGTAAGCTAACGTTAACTCCCTAGGAACAACTTCGTTAGCCTACATTAACGTTACAACAATATTTTGTGAGAATCACACACATCCCTATAGCGTCAACATTAACGAATTCCCGTCTCGTTGTCATTGCGATATGAAGATAAGACACTTTATGGTTAAATAAAAAAAAGATATATTCCGTCCGAACCCTCTGTACTCTTCTGCCAAAGAATCTACATTGTACACTACAGGTTGTGTCATCTCGTTTCTCTGTATATCACTTGTTCGCTACTCTGACTCGTTTCATGGCAACGCCCCCTATGTTCAAATTAAGGAAGTGTTGAGGCAGTTCGCAAGCTCTTGGAAACATGTTCATTCATAGGTGATAATTGGTGGCAAAAATTCTGATGAGTCATTCACAGTGACGAGTGACAGAATCTAGTCAGTAATGCAAACTGTGGAAGAATATGCACATTATAGAATAATAAAGATACAATCCACTAGGCCCATCTAGCACTATCTTGCACAGATAAATTGTTACACTGTTTGCCACAATCCAGAGCATTTTAAGGAGTGGATTTGTGTGTGTGTCTGTGTGTCTTTGTGTGGGTTTGAATGTGTGTGTGTGTGTGTGTGTGTGTATGTGTGTGTGTGTGTAAAAAGCGTTCTAAAAAATACAGTATATTGAATGTCTGAGGATAGAGGGATAGAGAGTGAGAAAGAGAAAGGAGAAAAATAGACATAAATTGTCCAAATACTGACAGAAACAGGTTTAGACTGTCATTGACTCAGTGTTCAGAAGATTTATACCGCTTGATGAGGTACAAAAGATAAGGCTGGTGGTCTGAGCATTGCCACTATATGTAACAATCTGTGACTAGGATGGATGCTACGTGATTAACAGGTGGACGCACAAAAAGAAACTACATCTCACAGCTTAGTGACAAGGCAAAGTTCTTAAGCAATCTTTTTGACACTGAAAAACAAAAGGCTAAGTTTATTTGTGTGGCCTGCAACTCAAATTAAGTAATTTGTTTATTCAAAATACTGTATATACATACAATTTCCTCATTTATTCTGCCAAGTTAATCATCTTGACAATATAAGTGCATGATGGTAATGTGAAACAGTCCCAAAATTAAAAAAAATTGAAATAAATTGTGGTCACCTAATTAAGTCTATGAAATACATGTCATGCTTTTTATACAGTCATTTAATAGAACATTTATTTGTTCTGTCATCATAGCTTATTAATAAATTTTAACATCTTACGGTAAAACTGCATAGGTTTCTTTTTAAATTAATTCAAACTGATATTGTTACCAGAAGATCACGACACCATATCATCCCACAACAGATTCTAAAGTTTTTTTTTTCCCCTTAACAAAGAGAGGATAATGAGTCAAAATGGACCCTGGACCCTGTAAACATCTTCATGGTAAGAGGTATTATAACTTTAACCGTATGAAAAATAGTCATTTGGCCTGATATGGAGGTTGTGAATTGGTATAATGTAAATTAATGATGTAATGATGTATAATGTAATTTCAATGATGAAATTACTATGTCATAAATAACAGTGAGGTTAAAAAACAGAACCAATATACATCTATGAAAATGACAACCAAAACATGAAAAACAAAAAAAAATACAAAACCAATAAAATTGTCTCAGCCAGCTAAGGCAACTGCATCCATGTAGACTCATGCAAAATTGAAGATGAACTATACTGTGCACTTCCAAAATGTGGGTTTTATCCAGTATTATAAACAAATTATGAGAGACGGTGTAAGCTGAATACCATTGTAACAGCAACATAACACAAGTTCTACTGGCTAGCTGAGCTAGGTAGTGGAGGATGATCTCATTACCAAGATTTCAACATGTTTTTACAAAGTGTAATAACAATATCAGTTAGATTCTTGTTATCAGTTCTAAACTGATGCAAGTGACACTGTCACAGGTTTGTGCACAATGCTTAGGGAAATTAAACTAAGTCATGGGTTGGTATTTATATGTAAAAATGTTGGTGATGAAATTGGGTATTTTTGTTCAGCAGTGTCTCTAATTTACAGCACATTGTTAGAGATGTCCGATGCAGATTTCTCCACAGTCTTTTGGTCATGAATATACCTGATGTAAAAAAAAGTTAATCCAGCACCTGTCAGTACAAATAATCTTTACACAACCTAGATAACCAAACTATGCATAAATAAGCACCATTATCAAGTTTCCAAAGCCTTCGTAAACAAAATAGTGTGATCATGTGTTTAAACCATAATGTAACTGCCTTATGAAAGAGTTAACAATGTTCAACTGTAATGGGCTGATTTTACAGCTGCCAGTTTTCCAAGAATTTGCAAGCAGGGTAATAACACCTGTTCTATTGCCTGCAACTGGCTACTGGTGCTGTAAAATAGGTTCATTTCCTGCTGATCCACTAGTTGAAAAACAGTCAAATGAAAAACAGTCAATATATGCTCTGCTGTCCTCCATACTGCCCATCATGATGCATTCAGTCCTAATTGAAGCAAACGGGCCCAACTGTGAAGCTGAACTCCTCAGTGAGGTCACTGTTGCCAAACAAAGCCACGTCTCTGATTGGTAGGAGATCCAGGTCGCTGGTCTCAAACTGGAACACGGACTCCGGGGATCCAAGGTCGAATGGATCAGCAGGCTGCCAGACAGATGAGAAAAATGTGAGGTTGTAACTGTAGTTATATTACAGGCAAATGAAATGTTTCTAGAGCTAAGACAATGACACATTATTCCTGTCTCTTCTCTGTATACTAGACTGTATACTTTCTAGTGCATTTTTATGCAAATGTGGGAAATCTAAAAAGCCCAGAAATGTAAACTACATTAAATCACTTGAACACACTTTTTTATCAATGGATTTTGTTTTTCCCAAAATGCGTACAGCTTTTATAAAACACCACAAAGAGAAATAAAATGTAGGTAAATAAGTTTAGTAAGGGATGTACATTTTACAAAAAAACATACCATACAATCATGTAATGTGCCCACAAAACTTTGTCTCCTTGTGTCAGCAAGGAACTTAATCTCCCTCTGTGTTGTGCCCTGCTTGCTGGCCGGCTGGCAGGTGAAGGTTATGTTCTGGCTGGCCAGATTGCTGTTGAGTCTCAAGAATCGCATCTGCACCACACTGCTCTCTGTGTACTCAAACTACCGCAGGGCAAGGAGAGGATTGCGTTACAGACATAGCAGAAACAAGTTCTGAATAACCAGATCGGTGAACAGGGTGGACATGGCCTAAGGAAAATCTATTGTTCCATGCTCCTGTGCTTGATGAAATAATGTATAAATTGTATGTATATAATACTGCACTTTTTTTCTTGGGACTGAATTGTTTTGGGGTTGTATTACCTACCTGAAAGCCCTCCTCTTTCTCACTGAGCCACTGAAATGAGTCTGCATCAGAGTGCTTCAGCCAGTCTCTAAGTGGTAGCTGTAAAGGGATAAAGAGTGTTACATTATCTAATTGTAACAAAACATTTTTGAATGCAACTCTCTGTAATTTGAAGGACTGTGGAAAAATGCCTTTATGTTAAACTACTATGACGTAAAATTGAAAGATAGTTAAAACTAAACAATATAATAACATGACTGTGTGTGAATGGGTAGGCGGCGCATGGAGACGCAGCGGCCTCTGGCTCTCCTGACCGTGCACATCACTGTGGGATAGCTAGAAACGTAATTTCGATTCCTCTGTATGTCCAGTATATATAGAGAAATTGACAATAAAGTGACTTAACTTAACCAAGACACATTTGCTTTATATACAGTAGGTGGACCTACAAGTAGGCCCCTCAGTATTTATCAGTGTTTCAATTGTGTCACATTGTCATTGCACATATCGTTGCTGGCAGTGACACAGGGAGCACAGATGGTACCTGAGGTTTCAGGGGAGACAGGCATGTTTTTCCTCCCAAGGTGAAATCACAGTAGACAAGAAGAGCATCAGCAGGACTCCCCTGATTTGGGTCAATGTAATACATCCCTGAAACAATGTATCTAAATGAAAATTTGCTTCTAAAGCAGCAATCCTATGTATAATACCAGATACAATCAGTAAAACATACATAAGAGTATACATACAATTAAACACACACAAAAAGCAGACAAACAGAATTAGGATTTCTTGTCATGTTCTAACCACTGGTAAAGTTGGGCTGTGACAGCCCCAGCTCAAGGCAGCTGGTGGCTGGATGCTCTTTGGTGCCCTCTGGTGGATCTAAAAACCATCGCAGGTCGTGTTGAAGGGACTCCAGTAAGGTTCTTATCCGAGGATAATTGGGCTTATCTGACAAGAACGTGAGATCCTGGATGGAATGACCAAAAAACTATGTAAGACTGTTAGCAACGGAGCAGAGAATGCATATCACAACAGTGACATCTGGTGGGTCTAGTTGATGGATGTAGTTGGGCATGAGGCTACTATGCTGTGCTATGTGTGAAATGTGCTGTTCATAGGTAAACATAATCTATTTATAATCAAATACATGAAGTTGTAGCACTTGCATCACTTCTGCAGTTGCAAAATGTTAGGCTACAGAATTTCAGTGAATTTCAACAGACTTAAAGGCCCACTATGCAACATTTTTCATTTAATTAATCCGTTTCATACTGTTTAGGATGCTAAAATGAGTCTTTACACGGCGAACGAACGGTGTAGAATGCGCCACCGTAGCCTATAGCGGTAGATACAACACTTGCAATGTTCAGCGGACCACCTCCAATAGAATGCAGTGCAATACAATGCAATACAGCGGTCTTTAGAGGGAGCTTGTGAGAGAAAAAAACTTCTTTAAATGCAAACTAATTTATTTATTATGAGTTTGTCTAACTCCTGCATTAACAGATACAGCACAGTTGAATTGCCAAGTTTGATTGCAATCATCTTTCTTACATATCCGACATTAGGCACTTGAAATTTAACATGCCTTGAGTTGTGTTAATGTGAAGTTCAGAGACATCCCAGGGGGTCCTGGTGCTCCCCGTGGCCCCTGGTTGAAACCACACACACACACACACACACACACACACACACACACACACACACACAATACAATACAATACATATAATACAGTGATATTAAGATAAACACAGCACCTAATCTAATCAATGATGTGTACTCACAGGTGGTCCTCTCGCCCCCTTTGGGCCTGTTTGTCCTACATATCCTTTAGGACCCTGCAGAAGAAAAAGAAAATAAAGAGATTATTTTCACAAACAATTCATGGGCTACATATACATGTACTGTAATGCATGTTTTAGCCCTACAGGTATGGAGGACCACTTGTTTATATGATGAAACATAATGTGCTGTAGTATAATTGAATAATGCATATGATCTAATGTGTATGTACTGCAGCAATGCACACTTTACCTTTTCACCAAACAGTCCCTATAATTTGGAAAAAGAGACATTTCTGATCAGTACTTTATGAGCAGTTCTGACACAGAAACAAAAATCTTAACAAGTCTAATAATCTTACAGGCATTCCAGGCAGACCCGGCGTCCCCCTTTTTCCAGGTGGCCCAATATTGCCCTAAAAGAGTAGCAAGAGCTCCAAATTATCCAGAGACACTGACACAGATTGCAAACGATATATCATCATATTAACTGTCTTTTCCTTCTCCCTCCAAAAACCTCTTCAGCACCTGCTCTCCTTTGGGCCCGCTCGGTCCAACGTTGCCCTGAAGGCCTGGTATTCCCTGAGAAAATAATGTTTTATGATCAGTGAAGCTAAGAATTTGCATGTCACACTCTACTACTTCCTGACTGTGCATGTATATCTTATGTGCATGTATGTCTATCTTCCACTCGTTTGCTGGCAAATGCATTAAACTAAATAGTGAACATAAGTTCAAACTCTCACTAATATTATTAAATGTAGATTTCGCTTATTATTATTATTATTATTAAAAACATTGTAGTACCTTTAGCCCTTGGCCACCAAAAGGCCCTGGCAGTCCCATCATCCCCTCATCTCCCTGTAGAAAACAAAGATGAAATTAGCTTGTGAAAATACACAAGGTCGGCAGAAATTGCAAACATTACCTCAACATACCTGCTCACCCGGCTTCCCGCTCTCTCCCTTCTGTCCATGAATGCCAGGTGTGCCCTATTAAAAAAAAATATATATGATCAATATTATAATTTTTTCTGGTAATCAATCACCTACAAAGAATTGTGTTTTGACTTGTATTTGAAATGTAATGTTGTAGTAGTATGCACTGCAGTATATGCTAACGTAATAACTGTGTTACAATAGCACTGTCACCATACTTAAGTATGTGTTACAAAAGTTTGCCCAGTATACATACTTAATAACTGTCACTTACGTAAGGCCCTTGTCTTCCTGTTGGTCCAGTCTTCCCCACGTTCCCCTGTTTACCCTGTACAAAGTACAGTAGTTAATGCAGAAATAAAGAACAAAGTCACAGAGTTATTAATTTAGGTTGTTTTTTTTTTAGTTTAGAACTCAATTTAGAAACAGCATCTCTGTAGACGTGGAGGCATGGTTACAGTATTGTCGCTCGAACGACAATAGGCTGACCTTGGTTTGATCTACAAAACCCCACTTTGTGGGTCTATGTCACTTTGGATAAAACCATCTGCCAAATATGAATCAACTTTATTTAACTTCGAAAAACTCCTGATTGCATCCCTGAATAGGTGCGTGTAGTGGTACGAGTGAACTAACATAACTTGCTGTGTGACACTCCGAACAGCCTGAAATCATGCAGAATACTTTTCATACTTCTGTTCTGCCTCATCCGTGGTCCTGACACTCTCGTTCTGAATTTGGAACAGGATAAAAATGCTTCTTATCTCCTAGGCTGAAATCTATTAGGTGTGTACCGGGCCTTGTGGGACCACTTACAGAGTGAGCTGTGCTATTGGGGTCACAACAGCACCTTGGGCAGTAACACATTTAAATGCTCGGTGGCCAGCTCCTCCACAGTGCCAAAGAGGATGAGGAGCAAACTAAAATGCCAGCAGGACAACGAAGAACACCTACTGACTGAGCCAAGCAGATGGGAACATCATTTTTGATTTCGCATACAGCGCAAATGATACTCCTTTTTGATCACATGGAACTCAAAGAATTACAAACTATTCTGAAAAAGGGCTTGGAAAAACGTCCTACCTTTTCTCCCGGTGAGCCTCTTTCCCCTCTGATTCCATCTTTACCTCTCGTTCCCTACGAGAACAATTCAATTCAATCTTCAATCTGTGCACAGAATCATAGTGAAAGTAGACTGAGAACACAGGAGAGCTGTTTTGTCTTACCCTTAGTCCACTATGCCCTGTTTTTCCAGGCCGTCCATCTCTGCCGTCTTTTCCCTACAGGTGAACATTTAATGTACAATACATTACACTTTTACACAATACATTGCAGTCATTGCACAATACATTACAGTCATTTAATGTACAATACAGTATATTGTTTACATCCTGTGTGTCGGTTGGGAAAATGTCAATCAGACTATAGCTATGGTTAAATGAGCAAAACTGGAATACTTGAGAGAGTCTTGCATGCACAAGTTGGTTTGCATTTGAAGTGGACATCTAGACAGCACAAAGAATGTTAATAAACTGACTGTTCCTTCACATTCTGTTGCTACCTCTAGGTGGTCCATGCATATGTATACTAAAAATACCACACAGCACTTAAAGGAAACCTTGGGGATTAGTGACGTTTCACAAGTACGGCACACGCAACAGGGAATACACGTGACAACCACCAGAGAACTTTACCTTCCTCTGTATTCAGCCAGTCAGCATTTTTCTCCCATATTCCAGCCACCATTAAATGAATCTAATTAAAGAGTAAAAGCGTCGTCACCTTTTGTCCTTTCACACCTTGCCTTCCCTCAGGTCCTGTTCGGCCTTTTTGTCCCTAGAAATAGATTTCTCATTAATAATTCTGTACTGGTAGCACCCCTGCAATAATCCGATAGCTCCTTACAGATAACTCATTAAAAATAGTGTACTTGCCTCGGGTCCAGGTAAACCAGTTGGCCCATCAATACCTAGGTCACCAGGCATCCCCTATGAGAAGAGAATTTTAGTCACATGTAAATCAATTTGAAGGTAAAATGATATAATGAAATAATTTGTGTGATTGAATTCAGCTGAGAAATAAATTATGATATGATACTGCATATAAGGATTCCTTTACTGCAACCGTATAGCAATGTATTCCATATATTTGGCACTGTAGACCTTACACAACAGGTCAGTATAACATTATTGTCTCCCACTACTTTTTTGAGATGTTGTACCTCTAGTCCAGGGGGTCCTTTGGATCCTTTTGATCCAGGTAAACCATCTGGCCCCTGAATACACACAAAACAACCCAACGGCATAAACACTCTGAGATCAGACATTACAGTAACGCATTATCTGATTCAGCAGCTCATAAATGCTCCTTTACCATTTCCTGTGACTCCCCTTTCTCCCCTGGGTCACCACGAGTACCTTCTTGGCCTGTAAAGCCCTTGGGCCCAAGAGCACCAAGTTGGCCAGGTCGTCCAATCAGCCCCTGTGAAAGCATATGACTCATTCAGGACAGGCTCACTCTTCAACTCATTCAGGTATTCTACAGCTTTTCCTGACATGCTCAACCATGTGAAGAATTTGAGTGACATAAAAAACACACAGAGATCAGAGATTCATGTTACTCCTGAATTTTTACCTTTGGTCCAGGACGGCCAGTGTCCCCTTTTATCCCTCTTTTCCCTGGTGGGCCCTTCACAACACAGAGTAAAATGTGTGGCATATAAGACACTGTAATGAATGAAACCTTGTCTGTAATAGCAAAATCTCAATCCTTTGTATTTTGTACTGCATTTTATTTTCTACATTTACTTAAGCTTTAGCTGATTATTGAGCAACTACTGTAAGAAAAGCAATACCTGTTGACCTAAACTTCCTGGGATACCTATTGTACCTCTTGATCCCATGTCCCCCTGAAATGAGAAAGGTGATATCATCACTTTACCACTTTATCATCAGCCACGTCAGCCAGGCTCACAGGACCATCTATATGTGGTGGTATTGAATACCTTTCTCCCCGGAGAGCCATCAGGCCCAGGGGTCCCTCGTAGACCTGCGACGCCCTGCAGGTAGAAGCATCATCGCTCATAAGAAAAGTTTTGACAGCTTTGAACACCCTGACAGCAAGCACTGCAAACATTCTGCAGATGGAGTATTTTCAACCATAGCCACGTCATTTGAGGTCAAAGAGTTGTCCCAAGTTCTCTGGTTCTTCTCCCAACCCATAGTACTCCGTGAACTCGAGCAACTGCCATAGTTGCATGGTTACAAATACTTAGAGCTATTTTCATTGAGGATGCATGATGTAGTATGCAAATCAGATAAAACCAACCTCTAGTCCCGCCAAGCCTGATGGTCCCATTTTTCCCATCAACCCAGCTTCACCCTGAAAAGCAATGAATGCACCACAGTCAACAACTTCAGACATTATACCATGTTAAGATGGAACATAAGTATTAATCTTGAGTTACTCACCAGCAGTCCTACATGTCCTTTGTTTCCTTTACTGCCCCTCTCTCCCTTGATCCCAAACACACCAGGGAAGCCAGGTAACCCAGAAAAACCTTGCGGCCCTGAATCCCCCTGTAGATAAGAGAAATGGTCTGTCTTTAAAATGGAGGTTGCAGTACAGTACACGCTGTCACATTTTACACTTTTGAGTGATGTTTCTCACAGTTTCACATGAAGAGCGAAATCACACCTACAAAAAGGGCTCTAAGCAGCATCAAACAAGAGGACAACTGATTTTTAATCACACCAAATTTCCTACTAAAAAAAGAGTATAGGTTTAAATACAGCATGAGAATGAAATATTTAGCAGCCTCCTCTGGCATTTAACAAAAGCAGGCTGATGAAATTCTAATGCAATATTTACTTTTTCTCCTTTGGCACCTGGTTCCCCTGTGTGACCAGGAACACCAGCTGTTCCCTGCAACACAGAATGGTGGATGAAGGAATGATATACCGCAAGCATGATGTGATGGACTGATATTGAGGCCATTTTAGACATGTGGGAAAGAAAGAAAGCTGACCTCCTTCCCCTGGGGTCCTTGCTCACCCTGGTGGCCTGGGATGCCCTGTTGCCCAGGAACCCCCAGAGGTCCCAGAGTTCCAGGCCTCCCAAATGGGCCTTGGTCCCCCTATCATTCATTCGTAAAGGTGAAATTACAAAAAGGGAATAAAGTACAGTATAAAATTAAACATTTGAATGTAATGACAGATTTTAGACATAAAGCAACAACAAAAGAGTTCTTGTTGTATCTGAAATAGACTAGAACAATCACAGTGAATGCAAAAAGAGTTCTTGTAGTATCTGAATTAGACTAGAACAATCACAGTGAATGCAAATGGAGAATAAATTCCCTCTACCTGTTCGCTTTTTTGTCCTGGTGGACCCTCATCACCGACGCGACCAGGAAGGCCCTGTGACAGATGTGATGGCAGTAATCATAAACAAATTGACAAAAAAGAAAATATTAGAATAAGAATCTATTTTGAAGATTTGTGGGTGGTGGACATCACTGACCTGTTGCCCCTCTATGCCCGATGGCCCCGCATCTCCAGCAGGCCCCATCATCCCCTGTGGGAATGTTTTTAAATGCAAAACACCTTGCACATTATTGACTGCTCACTATACCTCTGCACAAAATATGTCCTTCTATACAGTACAAGTGTTCGTTATTGTCATTTCAGCCCTATACAGAGTATAAAGTGAGATGGGAGATCGTTCCACCATGGATCCTCTGTGGTGCTACAGTCCACTGTGGTGGTGCTACAGTATGTCAGAACAACAGCACTATGCAGTCAGTGAAGAAAACCTGAAGGCACTGATGGTGTGACTAAAGTGATTAATTCCTCATAACTCATTGCATTAAAACATGGTATACTGTACTTACCCTTTCGCCCTTTTCCCCTATGTGCCCCGTTGGCCCATCAATGCCAGCTTTACCCTGTGAGAAAACGTATGGCATTGGATTATTCTGATGCACTATCACCCATATAAGTCTGCATGTCACTGTACTGCACTACAGCCCTACTGTGCCTACTTATCTCTCACTCCAGTCAGTTAGGTAGTCACTACGGTAGTCCAAAGAGACTTTTTTAAATACAGTACACTTATATTGCATGAGTGCTCTTTCTGAGAACTGAAACTGAAACATTACTATTTATGGTGTCATAGAAGCCGAGAGAAACAATGGCATCAGTGCATGCGCAGCTTTTTCAGACACGAGGGAGGAGGGAGTATGAATGGCAGATAGTTGGCAGATAGTTGTGTAATACCGACTCACTGGCAATCCAACAGGTCCAGCTGGGCCAGTCGCCCCCACAGGTCCAGGCGATCCTGGAGGACCTCCCTTTCCCATAATTCCCACAATACCTGGCAAGCCAGCAGGACCCTAAAGAACCAGAACATAGATACGTAGGTACATTTTGCGTAACATATTTTCTGGAAGTTGTGGAGATTAAACCAATAGCCCTTTATCATTATTACCATCATTACCATCATTATCTAGTGGCATGTGCAAAACTCATTGTGTATGATCCTGTGAGAGATACTGGAAGTACTGGTGTTATTATCTATGTTCAGGTTTCTGTCTGTGAGGAAATAAACCATTAGAACATTTCACAAATTGCACGGTAGATAGGTTGGTTGAGTCCTCTGATACACTGTCCTTGACTTTGCGGGTGGAGAAAGGGGTGGGGTGGGGGTGGAGTTGCTCACTAGCCCTCAGTGATGCCTCTGGGTCATTGTTTTTTTGTTGACACATTGGGACCCAGTTGCATCATACTGCTGTGAAGAACTCATCTGGTACTTACTGGTACACCCTGAACTCCCCTGGGCCCTGGCTCTCCCTGGTGACCCTGTACGGGAGACAGAAATAACAGGCCCTATGTCAGCTCAGCCTGTAAAGCAGATGGCAACAACAACAACAATGTCAACAACAACATGCAAATGACTTCACTCACCTGAGGCCCCAGAAGCCCTGTTTCACCCCGGGGTCCTGGCAAACCCTAAAGAATAACAACAAGAAATATGCTCTCAGATTTTTTAATTAGCTTTGCAATTTGCTATTTCTGATTTGGAGAATTAGAAATTGGTCTAAATCTTGATCAAATCTCTTCTCAAATATGTACTTGAGAGAAGGTAGTCAAAGATAATTTTTACTTATGAAGCTCCCCCTGCTGCAAACCAAAGAATAAATACTAGCAATGTTAATGTTGTATGTTATGAGTTATGTATTCTATGACATCAGCTCACATTTCTCCCCAAAATAGATGTCAGACCAGTTCTAAAGCATTGATTAACTACCTGGACCCAAAGACATCCCCAGAGGCTGGGTCTGCTCTTTTTTAATCCTCTGCCTTGACTGCAATGGCTTTGAGTTGCAGTTTGTTTCTGGGTCTTTCTGTCCAAAGTTAAGGCTTCAGTAAGCATCTAGCACAAGTAGCATGCTATCCTCAAATTTATATTTAACTCCAGATCTTTCATCTTTGTTGATAATAAAATAGATTTCATGAAAAAAGCAGGTGGCCCTTGTGATGGAGCTGTGATACTCAAACTCTACATTCATTTTGGAAGCGTCTGTCTTCAGATTGAATCTTAAAGTCTGCAAATCATGCACTGTTACCCTTATACCATGGAGAGTGGCTTAACACATGTATTGCTTCAACTTGTGATGCATCCTACTTTCTTTTCTCTGCAATCATTAGTCTGATTGGTTGTAGGCATTTGCCTATGTCTGTTTATCCTGCCTCATAGAGGTGCATAGTAAATCAGTATGTGTGAGAACCAGGCTACTGGATGGGTCTGCTCTAAACTGTGACATACTTGAGGTCCAGTCTTCCCAGGCTGTCCAACATGGCCTCTTACACCTTGATCCCCCTGTGGGATGCGTAACAAACAACATTCGTGCTGCTGTGTAACTGTGTGAGATGTCACATAGACCTTGTTAATGAATTATTAGGGCTACAACAATAAAAATTACAATAAATGACAATATCACAAAATGGCATTTTGTGTCATTAAAACCATCTATTTCAATTTTTAAGTTTTTAAATGATTATTTATCATTAATTCAATTTTATTTTTGTTACATTTACTGCCATAGAGCAGTAACCTGAATATTTTCAGTATATATGGACAAACCATGGTATCACAGGTTATTATCAAACCACTTTTCAATTATGAAAATACTTGTTAGTTGCACCACTGCACAAGCATTTCTGGAAATCAGTATGTGCAGAATCAGCTTCTCTCACCCTTTGGCCTATGTGACCAGGTTGTCCACGCAAACCAAAAGCTCCTGGATATCCCTGACAGAAGATGAATTCTTTAAGCATCCATAAATAATCAAAACATCAAAACTAATAACTAATCATTTCTAGTTCATATTATAAACAATGCAAAACGTTCAAATATGAATGTAGGCTGACACCTTGTCCAGCAGGACCGGTAACACTTACATACATGCCTATTGGTCCCTGAGGTCCATCTGTGCCAGGCTTCCCAGAAAAGCCCTGTGGTTCAGAAAGACAGAATGTTTACATTAAAAACACAAAAATTACAACGGCTTTTTTTCCTTCATGTCCCAACCATAACTGTTCCCAATGGCTGTAACTATATATTTGGTGTGCTAAAAAGAAAAAAAATAATCACAGCAGTGAAATTGGGACAATATTTTTTTAATAAGAATCCATAAGTAAAATCACTGTTTAACTGTGATCTTTATGTGAGTGGTTGGACCTACCCTCTCACCCGGAAGGCCTGGAATTCCATTTTGTCCTGGATGTCCAGGAGAACCCTGTGATTGAACACATACAGTAACAACAACTTTATTCAAACAAACAGATGTAACCTCTAAAATAGTTTGCATTTAGCTTAATCAGATGATTATTCCAAAAGCACTTGGTGAGGAAGTATAATTAATTAATCGAGAATTAACTGGGGATTCAGTGGGGAATTAGGGGATCAGGTTCAGATCAGATCAACTCTGTGTTTATGAAAGATGTGTAATCATAAGACAGTGAATCCCACATACCGGGCTACCAGCAGGTCCACCTTGTCCAGCTTCCCCAACCAAGCCCCTGAGTCCCTACGTTAGAAAGAATAATGATGATGTCAGTAAGGCATTGAACTTGAAAAACAATCACACTGACTTCCACTGAATAAATTAAGACCTAGTCAGCCCCCTCTTAGTTCCTAAACTCTATGGGTTAGGACTACTTCTTTATGAGTTCACACACTGATGGACACTCTTGACCCCTGTTAAACTTTTCTGTGACCTTCAGGATGATATTTACAAACTTGTTAAGTTTTACCATCACTTTGTTCCATACTTGCTGCAGCTTTGTCACCTGTGTGACATTTATGTGCTCCTACAGCGAGGAAAAGAGATGGGCTCTGGCCACAAGCTTGTGGTTAACTCCACATGAACAGGTTCATCTGGTGTTCTTCCCAGCCAGTAATTAACATGTCTAAACGTTATTGCTCTGGTGACGAAAATGCCCAAATACTCGAAATGTTTTGCCTAGGCTGACTGCAACGGGTGACTTTTAGCCATCCAGTGCCTAGAAAAAGCTTTCACAAAAAACACCATGTTTCTGCTCCTGTTGATATTATGCTATTTATGATTTATGAATCTTATGCTTCTAGCGTATATTTCAAATATTAGTGCCCTTTAATAGTCACATATTTTTAAAGTAAAACATCATACTAAATGTAAACAGAATGACTTCTGAACTAGAGGTCAGCATTTGAACAAACCTCCACAATTTTTGTAATGGCAATGACCAAGAGCTTAGTTGATATAATAAGCTCTTGTTTGCACATAAACTTGAAAAAGAGCTAAGTGAAGACTCACATTTAGACCTCTATCTCCAGGGCTGCCAACAGCACCTACTGCTCCCTGCCAAAGGAAAGCAGATGCATTTGTCAGGACAGGTTTAGGTTAATAATTAGTTTAACATTCCTAGTGCCAAAGAATTGTAGAGTAGCATAAGGTTAGTTAAAGGTAGTTTTCATTATTGATATTGACTGAATATTAAGTTATAAAATGGGAACCTGTGTACCAGGCTTTCCTTCTGGTCCTTCAATTCCTGGAAGACCCCGCAAGCCCTGTAATGAGAGCGCACAATACACACACTCGGAAAGATGCAAGGTCTCTTGACTCGAAAATGGGTCCATGTAATCGTATGTAATCAACACTCATCTCATTGGTTAAACTGAAATAATGTTACAGTTAGGTGTCGTACAGGAGCTCCACTAACGCCACTGGGACCATCTTGTCCTGTCCGACCCTATAAAAAATAAGGACAGGATTATCATAAATGTGTGTATACATCAATGCACCTGTAACAGGTACATTTGTAGGAAGAAGTCACTTTCATTATGATTTCATTACAGTAACTTGAGTATCAACAGATGATTTCAAACATATGTATGAAACACATCCTGTAGATGACAGTAAGATATGCAGAACATAATCTTGTGCAAGAATATAAAATTGATGATACCTTGGGGCCTTTCAATCCTCGACTTCCATCATGACCAGGAGCCCCTCGATTGCCCTTAGATTCAAATAGAAAAATGATAATAATACATACATTCAAATGTCAAGTGTGTAAGTTGAGTGTACATTCAAATGTTGAGTGTATACGTTTTTACTATCATTTCCAGTGAATCTGAACATGATACAAACAAATATGAGAAATAACCGCTTGCATAATGAAAAGATGTAATGTACAGTGTTACAGTACATTTCTAAAGGCTGACCTTTGGACCTTCCTTCCCGATATCTCCCTCGAGGCCCACTTCCCCGTCTGCCCCCTGAATGAGAACAGATCCACAGTCACCAGTCATGATATGGTCCAAAAGGAGCGTGTCTTGCAACCATAACCATTGGAAGCTCAAACCCATCTGTCTAGCTGCTGAGAGCCAGGGTTAATCATCTCTAGGGGGCGGTGGAACACCAATTCCGCTTTATTTCTTCTGAATGAATGGTAAAGTAATTTTACACATACCTGATTTCCAGACAGCCCAGTCTGACCTCTCTGACCTGGTGGACCAGGGGGGCCTAGCTGACCTCTCTCTCCTTGAGGTCCCATGATACCAGGAGCACCATTAAGACCCTAGCATGAAGATCAGATTGCGCTACGATTAGGCTATTAATGTTAACATCATCAAAATACCTTATGATACTCTTTAGACATGACATTCATTCGACTCTACAGTACAAGTAGCATAGTCACTTCCATAAATGCTTTTATGGAAACAATCTTTATGCATAATGATACATGTGAACAATCCTCCCTCTGCATCACTAAGACGTGGCAACTGGTATCAACAGTGTGCAACTGGCAACTGGTATCTTAAAGTGACCAAATGTTAGATTGACTTTAGTGCAAAGCACTGAACTTTACTTTGTCTCCTTTTGGTCCAGCATCCCCTTTGTCTCCATCATCACCCCTTGGGCCCTGTGTAAAAGGAGATCATCAGTCAAGAATATCACCCAGCAGATCATTTGCATCATTAGAAAACATTTGACCATAACAATTTATTACAATATAACAAGTTATTTTACCGGGTCTCCACGGAAACCGCTTGGACCAGTGGCTCCAGTCACACCCTGAAAATAATAAAGGAAACCATAAGGACTCCCCAGGAAATGGTGTTATTGTTTTGTAAACTAAAGAGATATCAGACCATTTTGTGGGTTCCCATCTACATTAAACCCACTATGTGTAAGTTTTATTTTTGCGAATGAGAATTTCTCCCATCTATCGGCAAAGTGGTATACTGCACACGTTTGAATAAAATGTATTAGCCCTTCGCTTCCCACAGTCCTCATTTCCAATGGTCCTTATTTTGAAAATGGCGGCGCAAAATGGATATTCTCATTTGGTACCCAGCCACATCTATATATAAATGGAAATTACCAAGTTTACGGGAACACTACAATTTATTCATGGAGGTAATTACCATCGTTTTACATTATATTTTTAGAATAAAAAATGTATTTTTAATAAAAGACGAAGATAAATAGAAGACAAATCCTACACATAGTGGCTTTAAAGACTGAATGAACATCTTCTCAGACATGGAACGCTTTGTCTTTTGGTATCATGTACAGCAGATTGCTCACAGAATATTGCTCACAGAAGCAGATGTATATTAAAAATGACATTTCTAGTTTTCTTTTACTTTTAAGCTGAAAAGTATCAAGATCAGATAATATATGGTCATGTAACTAGGGTCAGAAGTCAACTAAAATGTATTATATGGAAGCCACATATATAACTGCAATCCAGTCACTGTGGTAGTGAGCTATGAATCTGAAGTATGACCTTTGTCATATGAGTTATACTTTTGCATTTTATATACATTTACTGCACAATTCATTCCTCTGTCTTGAAACAAACCAAGACTATTAAAATGTCACCCATCATGCATGTGGGCCTCTGCACTACATGTAAAAGTAGAAAGTTTGAAATCTAATGTTCTGTTCTGTCCAGTGTTCTCTGTAGAACATAGGTTGTATTGGGTTACACCCAGGTGTGTGTGTATGTGTGTGTGTGTTTGTGTGTGTGTGTGCGCATGGGCAGGAGAGAAGTCAGTACTGTACTTTCTGCAACTGTAACTAAAGGCAGGTCACTTAGCTTTACAGTAAATGTACTGTATATATGACAATATATATCAATTAGCAATGTTTACTTTAAGGCTGATATCTTGCCATGTTAAAGCGATAATTTGGAGTAATACCAATCATAGTGCTGTTGTACGAGCGTGGACGAGTGTTATCTGTAGGAAGGAGAATGTGAGAAATGTGTACAGCATTGACCGAACAGTGAATGGGCAGTTTGCACTAACTCAATGGCAATATAAACTAACTTTCACTTTTGTTAGTCACGGTACCATTTAGTTAGCGTTAGATACCAGTTTGCTGTTTGGTTCTCCTTTCTACCAACAGCTCTCGGCAAGCTTTTACAACAAGGATGTGTTTTACATGACTCTGAATCATCACTTGACATCACCATGACAGGCAGATGTCCTTATCTGATCTTATCTGACAGTTACATGGTGAAATAGCTAGCATTGCAGCTTGGCCTGGGAACGTCACAGACTTCTTCATCTGCATCATTTCAATGCAGTGTCAGAATGCGTTAGATACCATTGTGGTGTTTAAAGTGAATGAACTGCAGTGTTTCGCTTAAATATTCCAACAGTGATGAGTAGAGGTGGAGCCACCAGTACAGTACATACAGTACAGTGACTGGGAGGAGCATTTCCGATCATACTCACCATGGCACCTTCAATGCCCTGTAGTCCTCGATTACCAACTGGCCCGGCTGTGCCCTAAGCACAGAGAATATCTGTTATCGTAATCCATGTGTTAGCTGAATAATCCTATTTTGTTCACATGGACACTTAATAGCTAGGTCGAGCTAGGTCGAGAAAATCTAATGTCAAAGTGGTTCAGCCTACCAGGCATTTATCAGGATAAGAAAAACTAGCTGGTGGTTTTAAAATAAAAAATATGTTTTTTGAGAATTGCTGATATTATAGAAAGTACTTAGTGATCACTTACTATGTCTCCTTTAAAGCCCTGGGGACCATCCATACCAGGCAAACCCTGTGAATTAACAGAAAATGTATCTGCATGCAGAAGATGGAGTTTCGGAGTGATGAGCACAGTCCTTGACATACTGCATATATTCCATACTTCCCCAAACATCTGTCGCCATGTCTTGTGAATGTCAAAATCTCACATGGTGACTTATGTTTGACCCAAGTATGGCTCCAAATTAGGTCAAATGTTGACGGCAGGCAACAAAGCGATCTTCAGCAAGGGAAAAGAGTGATTCTATCCAGAATCCTCCTTAAAAAGGTCTGTATCTCATTTCATCCAGCCCATAAAGCTAGTTAAACAGCTTTACAGTTTCTGAGGCCTCATCGTCTGCCAAGTTACCATGGCAACGCCTCATGTGAAAGCATCTGGAGAGGAACACATTGGAGGAGACTGGGGGATGTTTAGGGTCAGTTTTCATATGCGCTCAGCTTTAATGAGGACTCCATTGACAGGCCATAGGGAGCTTCCCCATTGTGTGTTGCCTGTGGCCACAGCTTAACAACAGCGCAGTGACATAGCTTCTGATGCTGCTGGCTACCCGGCAACACTCTACAGTACACCACTGAGATAACACCAGCCAGAGAGCCAGAGTGACCACAACTTCTAATGGCTTACTTTGTGAGAAACTGCTGCATGCACACCAATGGTTGTTTTGGAGGAAGAGAATATTTACAGCAAAATTATAGATTCCTTCAGTCTCCAGATGTTAAATCAGTTTGAAAATGAATTGGAATCTTATAATCAATCAAATAGCTATACAATGGATTTCTATGTGTGCACATCATCTTTTTGCAACTGACGGTAGCTTAGCTTATTGTTAGTGTAAATGTTTTATAACCATAAAAGGACTGATAACGAGTTACACACATGTCTCGTTACCCCCACAGGCATGAGAAAAGTCTTCAGTTTCAGTAGGCAGTAAAAAGGGTGGAAGCTGTAGTGAGTATCTTTAAAGCCAACATACTTGAGCTCCTCTTAGTCCTGGGGGCCCCCCAAACCCCTGCGCGCCAACAGGACCCTACAAGACACCAATGCAGACCGTTACGCCAGTGCACGAAACAAGCCACGTGTTACTGTATGGATCGCTATATAAGTATGACAACAGATGGTACAGTGTACTAAACCATTGGGCCTCTGCGACCAATTGGACCAGCGGGGCCGAGATCACCCTGGAGGTGAGACAGGAGACAGTTTATCTAGTATTATAGTGCTTTGTTATGATGACTTTGACTGATGATTGTAATTTTTTAATTCTAACGAGTTCATTAGCTCACATCTGTGCCGTTTACTCCTTGGGCTCCAACCATCCCAGTGACCCCTGGGGCTCCCTATTACATTATGCACACACACACACACACACACACACACACACAGACACACACACACACACACACACACACAGACACACACAGACACACACATTTAATTATTTATACACATTTAAATATGTTTCCATACAAGATAAATGAGGTCAATACAGGAATATTGACTCACTACTGCCCCTGTTGGTCCAGTCCTGCCACTATGCCCTGGAGGTCCCTAAAGATCAAGGGAGCACAGTTGGACCATAATCAACATAATCAATATCAAAGGTCATTATTAATTCAAACACTAACAAAATAAGCCACCTCTACAACTACTAAGTCAAGGATTCATACCTCAAATCCCGGGGGCCCTTGCATTCCCTGTAAACCTCTATTCCCCATAGGACCCTAAACAGATATCAGGGTATCAACATGTCATTTGGTAAAATAATGCATTGTAATGCATTGAGCAGGCTATGTCCTTTGTGTCGATAGGATAATGAACTTAACAAAATAATGGTCTCAGTTCATTCAGTACATAATAAGTAGATTAATAATTCTCAATTTAGGTTCATATAACATATAAAGATCGTGTTTGTCATAAAAATGCGATCCTTGTATTACTGCTGTACTTACAGGTGGACCAACAGGTCCTGGTAACCCTTGTTCACCTGTGGAGCCCTCGAAAACAAAACAACATAGTTTAGAAGTACTCTCTGTTTCATGTTGTCTATGATAAATGAATAAAACATAGAACAGCATATGCTTTTATGAAGTATGTTTATGAAGCACATTTTAGCAAAAGCAATTTATCAGTTTATCAATACAGTATTGTGAAATGCATGTACTGTGAGAGCAAGTGTTTATGAAAAAGAAGAAACCTAAATCTCATACAAATTTTTCACAATTTGTTTTCACAATTTCTTTCCACATGGGGGCAGTATATTTCAGACGTGTGGTATTGCTCTGTTTGGGGCGTACTGCACATGTGTGTTTTTGAAGTAAAAGATCTCCTAAACTCAGCCGTGCTGAGAACTACATGATCAGTTACCTTCTCCCCTTCTTTCCCTATACCACCACGGGGGCCAGGAGCACCTGGGAACCCCTGTTTTAAAGAGAAAAAAATATAGAATGAAGCATAAAAGTAAAACTATGCATAAACTGTTCAAAGCAAAACTTCCATATATTTCAAAACAGCAACAGTTGTTATATATAGCATCGCCATCTGTTTTTAACAGAGTGAGTTCATGGTCCAGGAGCCGTATGTCTCACAGCATCCCACAATGCTACTGAAATGCTGTCCATTTTTATACTACAAATATGAAGATAAAAACATGCATCTATTGGGGGTGGTGGGGTTTCACAGTGTCATGACAGCACTGGCGTGTTAAATTTGCAATCTTGTACCTCTTCTCCCTTCTCTCCGGGAGGAGCAGACTCTCCTTTGTCACCCCTTGGGCCCTGGAATCATCAACAGCAGAAGTTTGCATCAACACTTTTAATAAAGACACATTTCTGCACAGAACATCTTCCCAATAATCTGAGGATACTAGGTGGGAGTTGAGAGCCAGCTATCCTGGCTACCACCGTTGTGCGTCGTTGTACCGTTGTAAGTCGCTTTGGATAAAGGTGTCAGCTAAATGCATAAAAATAAACAAATGAAATAAATAAATCAAATGGCACCTGCCCCTGCCCCTGGTTTCTAATGCCTGATACAGAGGAGAATATACCTCTATCAGATGTCAGACTGCCTGCTTAGTGCATCAGTCATTTACGTGAGATACCTCCATCACGCAGGTACAGTCTCTCACCTTTAAGCCAGGTAATCCTGGTGGCCCTGGTGTTCCGTCAGACCCAGGCTCGCCATCTCTCCCCCAAGTCCCTGACCGTCCGCTCACTCCCTTCGGCCCGAAGTTGCCCTGAAACGAACGCAGCACCAGACACTGGCACTTCATCTCCACAGAGGTCAGAGTTCACACCACAGGCACATAGCATGCAACTGGCTGTATATGTATGAATTGTATGTCCATGATTGAAATGCTGCTCCCATGTGGCCAGTTCAGACATTATTGTTAACCTTCATATGTGGTGACTTTTGATTCAGGAGCAAACTCAACTCTCTTGCAGAGCAATAAGTACGAGAACAAGTTCTAGGTTGTGTGTGACAGGAAGCAGACAGACAGTGGGTGTGAACCATTACCATGTTGCCTCTGCGTCCTGGTATCCCTTTCACTCCAGGATCTCCTGGAATACCCTTGTAAACACACACACACACACACACACACATACAATAAAGAAATCGAATATTTCAGTCCCCAGGACACCTACTGCCTCCATACATGTATTTCAGTGTGTACAGTATCTGTACTTACAGGTGGGCCAGGCTTCCCCATCTCTCCAATTGGTCCAGGAGGGCCCTGCTCTCTCTATAATAACAAGACAGTGAAATAATAATAAGACCAGGAAGATCCTTAGCTTTTTATGGTTTCAGGTGAATCAGTTTGTTAAGTATCTCATCCAGGCCTTTGCACTGCTAGGAGGTTTATATATTCTTGTTTCAAGCATATGGAAGCCAAATGAGACACCAACATCTTGCACTGGTGTCAAAATATGAGTAGGCCTTCACCAGCAAACTGACCACTGGAGATATGACATTGAGTTTATGTAAATATATGTGCATATGTAGGTTGTACTTACAGGCCATCCTGTGCTTATAGCTTGAAAAAACGACGTTCTCTGTGAATAACACACAGCATAACAGTCAGCACAGACAAGCACACAAGAAGACGTTTGCATGCAGTAACAGACCAACCTCAGACGGCCGCTGATGTTTCTGATATGACATGAGCAAAGCTGTGGGCGAAGAGTGAGCTACTTTCTCCGGTGCTGTGTGTTTGCCTAAGGTTTTAATCTAACACACAACATCTTGTAACATGGGCTGCATTGGCCCTGCGTATGGATGGAGCCAAATGAGAAGTGCAAACTGCACAGCGTTAAGAGCCCCACGGCTAACTCCCAGATGGCACATAGAGAAGGTGGCACACTGTAAGCTGTCACCATGGGCCATAAAAGTGAATCTCTGAATATGTATATACACACACAGTATAGGCAAACATACACATATAAACACAAACACAGACACACACACACATACGTACACACATACATACATGTACACGCTCACACGCAAACCCATAGACACATACAGTCTAAATGCAGGTCTATTGAATTGGCCATGTCTTTCCTTGCTTCCCTACAGTATTTGTCTTGGCTGGTGAGCCAAGTCTTGCCCTGGGGCTGGACGGTAAAGCTGCTGTCGGCCCACTGAACGAGAGGCAGAGACAGGATGAGAGGGGTCAGACCTCCCCCTCGGCACTCAGCCCTCCAACGGCTCAGGCAGCCTGGAGGATCAGTGTTTGTGTGTGTGAGTGTGTGTGGTGTGGGGTGGTGTGCGTTGGGGCGGGGGTGTAACATCTGTCAGAGCAGGCCCATGTGCGCGGTCGGAACTCCCCGGCAACACTGGTTGCATTCACGGTGTACGCCGTGTGCTTGGCCCAGGTCGCCATCGCTTCCAACAAAGCCTGCTGCGCGGACTCGTGCACGCCGGGGTCACAGGCTTTAGCTTACAAGTGCTCCGAAGACAAATCATCCTTAATTACTTGGAGCTGCGCGTCGCCATAGGACCACGCCGCAAAATGATTTGGCCAAATCCATCCAAACAGACGGCACACGCTCAGGGGAGGGATTACACAACTCGTCTTAAAATAAAAACTAGAGCAGAGCCCAGAGGTGGATCACACGGGCTCTTGGGTTCTGTAAAAAACTTGAAATGTTTGCACTGCATAGGAACATCTATTTCACTGGAAAATATCAATAGCGATGCTTGTTCAAAGACTGAGTCATCTTGGAATATTATAAAATATACGCAACTAGTCCATAGCGCTTGCCTGTCAACTAAACAACCATAAATACTGACAAAATGATGGCGGTTTGAAAACAAAATGAGGCTATGTGCAGTGCCATTGGACTCAGAAAGTGCTTAGTTTATGTTAAAGCGTGATTACAGCAAGATGAGTCATTATCTCCCAAAATCAAAGCATGGCATAGCCCACATCTCAAACATGTCATATCGGGCATTACAATGTTCCATGCTGAAGCACTTAGTTGATTGCAGCCATCGACCTCAATCATGACAAAATCCATATCATGATTTGTTGTTAAAATGATCTAATCCAATCCAACAAGCACATGGGTAAAGAATTTGGGACACAGCTCACGAATGCATTGGGATAATAGACTCCAATTATCACAAACCTCTGGGAGGCAAGGAAAACAATGAGTGCAACGATTCAAACTCTTGGAGAAAAAGACTAGCAAACGCTGCACATCACCAGCAAGCCACTGCAACACTGCTTTCGCTGTGCTTGGAGACCTTACAACTGTCCCACAACTGCTTCCAATTACATCGCTGTAAACAGTATTTTGCAATGCGGTCTCAGCGAGAAGTGATCTGAAACTAAGGATCTAAAAATGACTGGCCATCCTGAAACGGCAACAGAGGTGTGGCAGGTCACTCTCAGGTCTAGACCAGCGGGCGTGGACAACAGCAGGTCATTGTAAGATGGAGCTGGAGCCTGACACACCAACACCAGCAACAGCAGCCTGCAGCCACTGGGCTGGCGGACAACTCTAACCTCTTTCAATTTCCGTGGCTTCCCGGACGCGGCCAACCATCATGACTCAGCTGCAGCTGGCATGGCACACATCACCCACTGATGCCTCAAAAACAGGAGCTGTACAAAGGAAAGCAGACCAACCCTGAACGCTGCCCAGTCCTCTGGGGTGTTCCTCCACAGATAGAGAGACGGCAGGCCGGGGAATCCTGGGGGTCCAGGGTCCCCCCTCATCCCATCCCTCCCCACCGGCCCCAGAGAGCCCTGAAAGCAGACAAGAGGTCAAACATGTCCTATTGGGGTCAGGAAAGGCAGTCAGAGGCAGTGCAACTCTACTTTACTGTATTCAGTTAGAGGTGAATTAGGCTCAAATCAAGTTTGTGAATGACAGAATGGCAAATTCATGTGATTAGTTAAGTCATTTTCTATGAATAACAAGCAGAATTTACTGTTTGACTTTTTGCACACAGATCCCATACCTTTTCACCATTAAACCCAACAAACCCCTTTCGTCCAGCACACCCCTAAAGACACAAAAAACAAGTTAATTACGATATTTAAATATTTAAATTTACACAGACAAGTCAATAACACTGACAGTTAAAAACAACAAAACAAATCTCTAACATAACAATCTCTAATGTCACAGCAGCCTACTGAATACCTTGAAAGTACTTCTTCTGTCCTTAGACAGCACAATATTACTATTCAAAGCCTTTGTTTGTTTTTATTCTTTGGCCTGTAATTTTGCAAAGATCAAAAAGAGCAAAGAGTATATTTACCAATAGGATTCAATGTAGACAATGAGAGAGAACTGATCAAAGAAGTAAACAGGAGAAATGACGTGTGCATTAAAAGGAACATGAAAACTGAATCTAAAAGGTATCTAAAAATAGTAAGGCGAACAAATGATCAATACATAATTATAAAAATCCCATCATAGTTAACTCTGACTTGTTTCATGATAAAAAAAAAACCTGAAAGCTGTATTATAATAAGGCCAAAAAAAAAAAGTTGGCAATGTCATTTCAAGACATCAAGTGCACATGGTACTGACAGACAAGAAAATCGGTGTAAATGTAAATCCTTTGGAGATAATGCATATTTCACATGCCATGTACATCAAGCAGCAGGTGAATGCCTGGGAATCGGTGAATGGCTATTTGTTCAGGAAAGCTGCACAGCTACTGTAATGCTGCTTCTAGTCTCTAGTCAGGTCTCATGCTGTAGTACCCAAAATAAACAACACATCACTTTCAAACGTTCAAATTCAACTATGCAGCCAGGAATGGCCTCTATTCAACAAAACCTTTATTCTACAAAACATTTGTTTTTAAACTCGAAACATGAAATGAAATCAACATAATATAGGTATTGTTATTTAGACAACGCAATACAGACATGAACATGTGATCATGTCCAGTTTCCACAGACATTATCTATCAATCACTCATTGGGTCCGCATGCAGGTGTAATACTGTAAGGGACAGACTTACTCTCCGCCCGGGGGGCCCAATAGGTCCTGGTGCTCCTCGGAGGAGTCTGTACTGCCCTCCATCCAGACCTGTGATAATATCCCCATGCTTTGGTAGAGTCTTCAGCACTGTTCTGTGCTCAGTGCCACTGACTTGTTCCCTGTCATATCCCCCATTGTTCACTGTGGTTAGTTCTGCTCCAGGATCAGTGGGTATAGTGTGAGGCAAGAGGTCCTCTTCAGCCAGTGCATTTAGGTCGGGCTGTTTGCTTTGGGTTTCACTTTGGTGCTGAGAAGATATTTCTAGATCAGTAGAGGACGGCGAGTCAAGATCAATGATTCCGTCTAAAGATCCTGTGTGAGTTTCTCTGTGCTCAGTTCTTGTGATTGGGCTCCGAGCTTTCCCATTGACAGTTCCTCTGCTGTTAGTATTTGTAGTGATTACTGAGAGTTTATCAGCTTCCATATTGTTCTTCACTGCAAGGCCGACATTTTTTAGCTTGGAGGTCTGAAGATCCCATTTAGCGTTGTTCTTTGTTAGATCACTGACATTTCCGGCTGAGGAAAGCGGTGGGACCTGCCATGAAAACAACATCAAAGAAATTAGAGTAAAAATAGGTGAGATGAAACTTTAACTGAGAGAGGGTGCTTTGAGGGTAGAACCTGACATGAAAAATTATATTTGATATCATAAACACAACAAAAAACACACAACATAAACATGAGTGCACTGTATAGATATTTGAATATTGCCGTTCTGCTCTGAAGGAAGAAATCTATGCCAGAAAGCACAATGTAGTTGAGACAGGGGCCTGATTGGAAACCCCATGATTTTAAACAAATCTCAAATCTCTGAACTCACGTATTATTTTCTTTTGTGCCAACTGACCATAAAGTACTGTAAGAGGAATAAGATTAATATACTGAAGCAAATAACTCGTGAAAATACCAAATAATTTGCATTTCAAATCACCCTCAAGAAAAAAATTGAGGCCTTGTAGCTGATTGACTGGAAGAAAGTGTACTGCCTAAACCCTACTGCAAGCAGCGGCAGCATAAGCAGCATGTTGCTCTGAGAGGCGAATAGACCATTTGATCCCATGTGGGGTTGGACATTATTTGTTCAGCTAATCTCTTGGCCCCTTTCAAAGTTGCTGGTCATGACAGTGCTCTGTTTTTTCCCCTAGAAGAGCGAATAACATTAGTAACAGGAGAAAGATGTGACGGGTATGAGATGCAGACATCAGTAAACTCTCTGGTTAGTGTTTATGCTGGATGCTATGTTGAGTTTAAACTCAGGAAGAAAGCGAGGTCCTTTGAGTGGCATAATGTCTGTAATAACAAATTATGGAGGAAGGCATTTACGGCCATGAAATTTCCAAACACATCTGTCCTACATGGGCAATCAGCGGGCTGTTAGTTGATATGATATGTAATTACAATGATGGATGTGATGTTGGTTGGTGCTGATAACATCCGTGATAACAAAGCAAAAATAGTGCCTTAAGTTTCCTGCCAGTCCATTACCTCTGACAATTTGATTCTGATAAGAGAGCTGTCTGAACTAGTAGCCTCAGGCATCATGAGGTTTTGGGAGGACCAGGGTCGCTTTATAAAGGCAATTAAGGTTCAGTAAATCAAACCTCTCTGCTACTACAATCGCAAATGTGTACAGAATCTCTGAATATACCATTCAAACTATGTTCTACAACTTGAAAGCCAGCTAATCGTATTTCTTGATTAATCTGTAGCATAGTATATGAACATACAGTGTAGGTAAAGATAAGGAAATTAGATAAATACATTGCATCAAGGCAGAATATATTAAGTTACAGTGTCTCCTGAAGATTTCATAGCATGTGAACACATGCATAGAGATAACTGCTTTGACACTGTATGAGAATGGTAAATATCATGACCACATAGTGAGTACACATATTCATCTCTGTGGACTGTGGGCCATGTAATGTTGCATATCTTAAATTCATCCTAGTCGGCCCAAATGGAAAAGCCTACAAGTGAGATTAAAGACTAAAGCAATTAAGAAGGTCTATCTTCTGCTGAAAAGGTCTGTCCCTGAGGGTACTCTCTCCGGAAAGGTCACCTCTTAAGGGATAGAGTAAAAAAGAGAAAACAAAGCTAATTGCCCCGGGTCAAGGCGGAGCGGGACATCCGACCCCCACCGAGGGGTTACCCCTCAGCAGCGTGCCATCAGCACAGGGCGTGCCGTCGGCCTCACTGAGAATTATGATGTGGGGCATAAATCAAGCCGGCGACACTGGTATGAGGAGGGCCATGTGTCGGCCATTTGTCAGCTGACGCAGCTGGGCAAACACCATGAGTCACTCGGGGAGTAATCACTCTGAGAAAATTTGAGGGAGAAATATGCTGTCCTCAAAGACAAATGAGAGCAAGGAAATGAGACAAGTGGGATGTGGAGGAAAAGGAGGAATTATTTCAGAAATGTGTTTTCAATAACCTGTGTCATTGCTAATGTAGCCTAACGAGTACAATCCCACTGACTGAGAAAGCGTTTGAGGGACAGATTGCAAAAACATCCTTACAAAAATTCTAATCTAGTCATACATAAACACTTACTTAAAAAGATATCAAAATGTATAGACAGAAGTATTATAGAAAATGTCTTAATACTGTCATATTTGATGATGCAAGTTTTAAAGCCTCTATGTGTAGGATTTATCTTCTATTTATCTTCGTCTTTTATTAAAAATATATTTTTTATTTTAAAAATATAATGTAAAACGATGGTAATTACCTCCATGAATAAATTGTAGTGTTCCGGTAAACTTGGTAATTTCCATTTATATATAGATATGGCTGGGGACCAAAGAAGAATATCCACTTTGCGCCGCCATTTTCAAAAGTACGGGTTCTTGTAGGGGAGAGCAGTATCGTATATTCAGCTCCGCCTTTCGCATTTCCGCTCAGAGACTGAGTAGCAGAAACTGAGATAAGAGCGAGCGAGCGAGCGAGCGTTCGGCCTCCGTAGCAAGAAATTAGGATTGTGGGAAGGGGAGGGCTAATACATTTTATTCAAACGTATGCAGTATACCACTTCGCCGATAGATGGGGAATTCTGATACGATCCTACACATAGAGGCTTTAAAGTGTTACAAAATGAGGAAGTAGAAATGATGCAACCATGAAGCTCAAACGAATCATGCCATCAGTTCTTTCAGAATTTAAAAACTACAAATACAAACATGTCAAGGCTCAAGAACACAAACACAGTTGTCTGCCCTACCTGCTCAGTCCACAGAGTGTCCACGTATAATCCAAGCAGAAGAATGTCTACCATCACCCAACCTCTAGCCCAGGATAAACCATGCATTGTTACAGGGGCTGAACACTATCTGAACTTAAATTTCACTCTGCATGCCAACCTCTCCCAACTTATATAAGAGTATGAGGGATGCTCCTCTCGGCTGCACTATCGAAGAAGGAGGCATCACAGCAGCCCAGCAGCCTTCTCCCTGCCTACCAAGCCCAAAAGGGTGGTGCATGGTGCTCCACCCCAGTGACCAAACCAACCAAGAGCATCAGTAAGGGTGCCCAGGGCTAACTACAGGTTTATGCTGTTATATAATAAACAAAAAACATGAATATAGGGCTATTTGTGCACCAGGGTCTAATTTTTGTCTGTTTCTGTCTGCTGTTGAGGGATAAACTTCTGAGATTATTGAACACTCGCAGGCCATGGTAATGTTTACTCAGGGAGGCCAATAAGCCCAAACCAGTCAGTCTCAAGCCAGACTTGCCTTGTTTTCCATTCAGAAGAAAGAAAAGAGACCCCAATTATCTTTGGCTCTCAAGCGGTTTTTATCAATATTATTAGTGTAGCAGCAGATTTTTTACCAGAGCAAGTACTCTTCCCACCACATTTGAATTGGGAAACCTTTAATCTCTGGCAATTAGTCAAGCACTATCAAATACCAAAACCATATCACAAGCACAGTACATCCAGATCAAAGCAGGCCACTAGAAGAAACAATCTCCTAATTTCTCATTAGTGGAGCTACTGAAGTGCTTTCCAAGAAGTCTGATCATGCCTAATTAGATTGGAAATGATAATTTCACTGACAAGGTCTACAGCATTTGGATTCAAAGCTGTGGGATAGGAATAGGAACATGGCCAAGTCCTTCAAAGAGGCTGGATCAAACCAGGACGAATCCGCCAGTTCTAACAGCGGAACATGGACCTTGTTGTTCTTGGACACCGACGTCTGCACCATCTTAGGTTTTTACTAATTTTACAAATTTTTCTAATTGTTTCCAGAGAGACACGTCGCAGCCAAAGCGGGCCAAAGACGGCACACTGACTCAGTTATGCTTTGCAGAGAAGAAGGGAGGGGGTGTTAACTGTAGATTACCACTAATGTGATTAGATGACAACAGGTTCCCGGAGCAATAAAGACACCACTGACACCTCCCCGACATACAGTAACATTCTGTATGCTTTCTGTAGCACACAACTGGGACATTAAATTACAGGTCGGGGAATATAATTACAGGTTTAAATGCTCCGAGACCCAACGACACTGATGATAGGTGCGCTGTGCCAGGGGACAGGAATACAGAGGGCTCTGATATGAAATAACAAGAGCGTGGGACTACGGCGAGGCTCTAAGGCCTCTAATTATTTCCCCTCTTCAGTGAGGTGGGTTATCACTCGCAGGCCTCCGCTAAAGACGGAACATTTCCACTGTCCCCCAGCGCGTCCAGAAGGCAAAGCTTTAGTGGGGGCAAATGCGCATGCAAAGGATGATGGGAAGTCATGCCCTCATCATTTCAAGCCGTCCCAGCAATAGATGCGCAGACTAAACCTTGTGGACGTGCCCTACCCAGAAGGCATCGCTCTAGTTGTGGGCTTTGGCCTTGGCACTTTTAACGAGTGTTATTTAAAACCAAAAGAGGTTTACACTGCATGCATACCATAAACAATAACCAGATGTAAATGTGGCCCTGGATGTCATCATTGATGTTAAAAGTAATATAATTGTACTCTTCGCCATGGGCGCAGTGCACAAGAGATGTTGGGGTTCCAGTTGGCCAAACTTACTTTAAGTGACCTGTAACCTCGAATCTCAACGCCATGCTGTGAGGTCATAGCTTGCTTTTTATTCACTTAGGCACAAATGATGATGAATATGACTTTAAAGGAGCTTTAAGCAAAACCATCTCTATGGTTTGGTGGGGCAATCAAAAGTGTGCTCTTCCTATTATGTCAATCCATAACTTGCTGTCATGCTTTCCACCACACTAAAATTAAACTGGCATGTATTACTCTGACTGCAGGAAGACATGAGACATGATACACATATTGGAACTGCTGTGTCAAGGAAAAAAATAGCCAGATCCCACAGAGCCTGCAGCATCAGCTTCTTTCTGGCCCAGATTTACTGTTAATCAGAGACTCTGAACACATGCCACATTAGGGGACTTGTGATACAAATCTGTAGCCTATATTGTAAGTCAATAGGACATTACAGACACAGTGTTGTTGCTGTGTTACCTTTATTTGCAATTTGCAACATGTCTCTCACATCTCTGAAAAGACTTCACTGCAAGAATCCTTCAACAGTATAAACTCTACACACACACACACATATATATACAGTATATGTGTGTGTGTGTGTGTGTGTGTGTGTGTGTATATATATATATATCACACAAATGATATTTCGTAATAGCCTGGTCACATGCAGTGTGCACACAGCATAGAGAAGAGAATGTGTGTGTGATTTTATTTGCCTGCTAATGGCCACACAGATGGAGTCCCAAATTCTCCAACACACATAATCCAGAGGCCTGTTCATCTCTCTGAAACAAGACTCCCTACCAAAGGCAGTAATGCTTTAGCTAGCACAAAGTCCCAGCCCTTTTGTTACACTTGGTTCCATTGTGGCCAGGCTGTTCCCATGACGGAACAAATGAATCAAAACACTTTTCCCACTTGGGAAAATAAGCCATGGCTTTATGGGAACACATGAGAAATCACTGTAATCCCCTCACTTCCGTCTTGTCCATTCGGGCTATCCGTCTCCTCCACGCTTCAGCTAGGCCTGTTTGCCCCCACACTGATTTTGTCCCTTCAGAGAACAGTCATTCCTCAACCTTTTCCTGCTGAACCAACTCCCATGGTGAGTGTTTTCCGACACCCCTGGATGTAGTTCACCGTCACTCAGACAAGGGATACTGAACAAGTATCCCTCTCCCTGGGCATGTCTCTCGCCGTTGTCTACTCACCGAAGCATTTGTTTCTCCCATGCTGGGCTTCGAGGCTCGTGTCGCATGTCCACTGGCTGGACCTTCGTCATCAGCGGAGCTCTCTGTGAGGTCTGTGGGGTCGCCCGAGAAGTATGTGGTCCCCTACAAGAGTCATGGAAAAAGTAACAGATCCAGTTGAGACATCTTATATAATCCATGCATGCAATCCCAAAGCAATGCACTTGCTATATACATGGATAGATATCCACTAACATGCAAATGCATTGCACTGGGATTTTTTAGAAGCACAAATGAATTGCTTTACAACTGTGTGTGTTCTCGGTGTCACAACTTTCCGAGTGCCTTTATTCCTCTGTCACAGGGTCAGGCTCGTTTACCTGTGTTTTGCGCGTGGGCCTCGGGGTCTTTGAGACGCCGCACCCCGGGCTGTACAGGCTGCAGTGATCTTTGGCGGCGTCCGAGTCTCCCATCAGAAAGGTCATCTGTCTCAGCTCTCCCTGCAGGGAGAAGCACATTATGCCAGTGGGCTCGGGCCAAAAGGTGAAGAGCCACGCTGATCTGTCCAGCCAGATAAACGCCCGGCTAATCTCTCTCCTCTCCTTTCAGTATTTCACAGGGTTTCATTTCCCTCCCTCATTTCTTTGTTGGGAAGCAGCCACAAAACTGACACTCTCGGCTGACAGTTGATTGTGTTCTGACAGTTGAGGGCTTTGGACACATGGGACCTTTTAGCCCTTGGCACTGACATGTGATGGATACTTGGATGTGGCCCATACTCTAATTTTAAAGACAAGTGTGTGTGTGTG